>CAJQZJ010001006.1:548523-609105 GCA_907164525.1 Lophiomys imhausi
CATTGTCAGATTTTTATGCTAATGATTTTTTTCATACAATGTCTTTGTCCTAAAGAGTATTAACCGAATGTCTTGAGGAGTGGGTAAGATCTCTGAGACTTTAGAATATTACCCTTTGTAAGCATTCTGTAATCTTTTGTTTCTTGTATTCCTTTAAATTCTTTTTATTGCTTTGAGAATTTCATACATGCATGTAATAAGTTTTAATCAAGTCCATCCTCAATCCCCACTCCCCTTACCCCTTTTCCCTCTCAACTTCACGTGCTTTGTTTTCTGTTGGTGGTGGTGGTTTATTCGTAGGGTTTTGGGGGGTTTGTTTTTGGTTTTTTTATTTAAACTTTTTATACAATGTTTTTTCCTCTTCTCCAACTCCTAACTGTTATTACTAACCTCCCTAATCAGTCATTTGAAAACCCAGTTTGTGTTACATGTATAGGCAGGGATGTGGGAGCATCTACTTCCATTCTGCAAATTTTATAGAACAACATTTTCATTATATAAATCTTTTTTTTAATACTTTATTTTTTTCTTCACGTTACATCTCAGTAACAAACCCCTCCCTATTCCCCCTTCCTATCCCGCCCTTCCACCCTCTTCCCCCCAGAAGTTTCCCCTTTCAGTCCAACAGATGGTTCCTTCTCTTATAACAGTATTATACAAAACAATAGATATAAATATGCCATATTTATGAGAGTTAAATGGCCCAGTATACCTTCCCAATGTCCAGTTTATACATATTTGGCCCCTGACTTTAACATTCTACTATCTAACCAACTCCATGAGTTTAAAGGTCTATATGTGACTCAACATTCATACTATCTTGCAACACACTTTTAAGAGTATCTTCTTAGATCTATAACACCCTCTTGATTCCTAAACAATTCAAAATTTAACTATGAGACTCTAGCTGTCTATTCTTCAACCACCTCAGAGACCTGAGAGGGATAAATATATTTGCTTATATAGGAAGTGCAGGGCCTGCAGCTTCCAAAACTAAGAAAGAACATACCAATGACTGCCTGGACAGTTCCCATTTTCTCTCCATACATTCCAGCATCAATCTTCAGCCTTTGGGTCCTGTTTCTCTGACAGACATTTGTTGTAGAGCAGGGATTATGAAGGACTTACCTACCCTGTCTTGGCAGAGTTAGGCTGTCGACTTCCCTGCTACCAAGTTTTGTCCTTGTTGGACAGCAGTCTGTCTGCAGTTGGTGCAAGGGGTTTTTTCATGCCAAGAGAAAGGCTTGCCACTAATTCAACCATCTTACAGTGGAGGTTCTTCGATGCTTATCTTCTCCTTGGAGTAGAATAGGGGGTGCTGTCAGGCGCTGATAGGTCTCGATATATAAAAAAATAATCTTGATTTAAGATAACATCTTTGAATGCCATATTCTGCAGATCTCTTGGGGTTTTTGAAGATGCCCTATCCATCTCTTGTATTTAGATAAGCAAATGTTGCTTGTCTTTTAGCAACTTGATTACTGGGTAGTTTAGAGAGTATCTGTGATAGACTGTCATAGTAGCTAACGAAGTGACATGTTTGCATGACTAGGAGTTTGTTTTAACTATCCTAGACCATTTTAGACGGTTGGTATCAAGAGGTCAGAGCTTCACATTTTATTTTTAAGTATCTCTGGGTATGATACCTTTAGGAAGCGTTACCTTTAAATTTGTATCAATATACAAAGATCTATTCAATTGTGGTTAAATATACTCTTAATTATGTATCAATATACCAAGATCAATGCCTATGTAGCCCAATACAATCTTAATATTACGTCCATATGCAAGGGTCAATACCATTGTGGCCAACTATAATCTTAATTTTGTATCAATATACAAACATCAATACCGATGTAATCCAATACAATCTTATTTTTGCACAATAAACAATGGTCAATACCACTTTAGCCAAATAAACTACTAATTTGGTATCACTATACAAAGGTATAAGGGCATATTCAATAATTTGCCCTTCTTCTTGGACCTTCCTGTGCTATGTCTATATCTCATTTTTCTCAAGCCCATGCACTCCTACATAAGAGAGGAAGAAAGATATAGAAAAGGAAAAGTAGGAATTCCCTGGGGCTAACCTCCAAAACCCATTAAGACAGGACCATTTATCAGCTTGTAGTCTCTTCCCCTACATATCAGAATTTTCAGTTATCCCTCAAATAACCTAAAAGAAGGGCGGAGAAACACCTTCCCCATCCACTGGGCATGGGACGTCGCTCTCTTAAAATGACTTCCTGCTGATTTGGGTCGTAGCAGACCTGTTTGGGGCCCGAACCCAAATGGAAAAAATGATTAAAAATGTTAGTACACTCCTTTTATGTTCAGTCCTTCTATTCTCAGCTGTTTAGATGACCTAAGGGGTTTGTAGGCAGAAGCTGATCTTGCAGGCTTCACTGAGGTTCCGGCCGGGGAATTGTGTAGAGCTGAGCAGTCCTAGCAACATTGGATTGCCGTGGTGGTTGCAGGCCCCCGATGGAGACAGCTATTGAAGAAGTCTGCCAGGCAGAATCAACTGGGTCACTCGTCCTCCTTGGTGCCTGATTCTGCTCTCTGCTGAGGATTCCACTGTCCAGCTGTCCCCGGGCTCCGCTAATGGACGCTTCGATTCTCCTGGAACAATAAGAACAGAGCCCTGCCCCAATCCCAACCCTAGGACAATTGCCCTCTTTTTTTGGGGTGGGGGTGGGGGGGCTAGGTAGTACTTCTCCTGAAGCAAATTTGGCCTTCTGACAACATACAAAGCGTTATCTTTCAATCCGGGTTAAAGAAGAAATCATTCTGTCACCTTGGAGCTAAACCAGCTCTAGTGTATATATTTTGAGATCCCAAACGACAATCTGCCTGCATCGAGAAGGCCTTTTGTAAGTAGCCTCCAAACCTAGGTCCCTCCAAATCCCTTGTGTGTGTCTCTGAACTCTAATTATTGGGATCAGAGACCTGTGTTTCCCATCTGAAGGGATCAAAGATGTGTTCCACCACTCCTGGATCGAAGTCTTTCTCTATTTAGAGTTTGCCCAGCATCAGGCTGACACTGAGCTCCGGGATCTGCCCGTTTCTGTCTCCAGTGTGCTGGGAGCTGGGACCAAGGGTGTACTCTTCTTGAATGGTGGGACAAGAGTATGCACCCTCACCACCCCGCTCCGTATGACTCCAGAATACATAAGACCACCAACTCTACGGTGCTCCTCCCGTCTCCGCTGAAGTCAAAGGCATGGGCCAATACCACAATTCTCTTGTATTTTACCTTAGCTCCACGTCTTCTCTATACCTGGAGGTCTGTAAAACCAGGCCGAATGGCTGTATCCTCTATTCCATTCAGAGTGTTTCAGCCCTGCCCCCTGCCTTTTTTTTTTTTTTTTTTTTTTAGTTAATAAATTTATTTGTTTGTTGCTTCAGGTTACATCCTTATCAAATTGTCCTCTTTTCCCGCTTCCCAGCCCCACCCTCCCATGCTCTATCCCCTGACCCTTCCGTATTGTTCCTCTGGGGTGGAGTGTCCCTGCCTAACAGTCTCTCACCACAGATCAGGAGTCATATGAGGGCCAAGAGCCTCTTCATTCACTGGGGGCCTACGAGGCAGTACTGCCAGTGAATGGTGTCTCATTGCTACTGGGGGAATACTAAAAAAAAAGACCAACAAACACACAAACCCACAAAAACAAAGAATATCAACAAAAAAAGAGAGGAAAAAGAGAAGGGAAAAGGAAAAAGAAAAAAGAAAAAAAGAAGGAAAAAGAAAAAGATAAAAAAAAATTATGTCCTTGTTCCTTTTGGTGTGTTGGTTGTAGTACAGATATCCTGTACGATATAGTTAAAATCCTACTATAAGTGAATAGATGCCATGTGCATCCTTCTGAGACTGGGTTAGCTCACTCAGGATGAGCTCCTCTAGATACATCCATTTGGTTGCAAATTGCATGATTTCATTGTTTCTGATAGCTGAGTAATATTCCATTGTATAGATGTACCACGATTTTTTAATCCATTCTTCAGTTGAGGGACATCTGGGTTGTTTCCAATTTCTAGCTATTACAAATAAGGCTGCTATTAACATAGATGAGGAGACTTCCCTATGTCTCCGTGAGAGGTCCTTTGGGTGTATACCCAGAAGTGGTATGGCTGGGTCCTGAGGCAAGGTTATTCCTAGATTTCTAAGATATCGCCAGACAGACCTCCATAGTGGTTGCACGAGTCTGCACTCCCACCAGCAATGGAGTAGGGTTCCCCTTTCTCCACACATCGCCAGCATGCGCTATCATTTGAGCTCTTTATCTTAGCCATTCTAACAGGTGTTAGGTGGAAGCTCAGGGTCGTCTTGAGCTGCATTTCTCTGATGATTAAGGATGTTGAACATTTCTTCAGGTGTCTCTCAGCCCTTAGGGATTCCTCCTTTGTGAATTCTCTATTTAGCTCCATCTCCCATTTTTTGATTGGATTATTTGGTTTCTTGGCATTTAGTTTCTTGAGTTCTTTGTAGATTTTAGATAATAGCCCTCTATCAGATGTGGGGTTGGTGAAGATTTTCTCCCAGTCTGTTGGTTGGCATTTTGTTCGAATGATAGTGTCCTTTGCCTTACAGAAGCTTTTCAGTTTCATGAGGTCCCATTTATTGATTGTTGATCTCAGGTCCTGAGCTGTTGGTGTTCTGTTCAGGAAGTTGTCATCTGTGCCAATGAGTTCGAGGGTTTCTCCTACTTTTTCTTCTAGTATCTTTAGTGTGGCTGGCCTTATGTTAAGGTCTTTGATACACTTGGAATTAAGTTTTGTACAAGGTGATAAGTATGGGTCTAATTTCATTCTTTTGCAAGTGGACATCCAGTTGGACCAGCACCATTTGTTGAAGATGCTGTCCTTCTTCCATTGTGCATTTTTGTCTTCTTTGTCAAAGATTAGTTGGCCATAGGTGTGTGTATCCATGTTTGGGTCTTCAATTCGATTCCATTGCTCCACTGGTCTGTTTCTATACCAGTACCATGCTGTTTTTATTACTGTTGCTCTGTAGTACAGCTTGAAATCTGGGATGGTGATACCTCCAGATGTTTTTTCATTGTACAGTAATGATTTAGCTATTCTGGGCTTTTTGTTGTTCCATATGAAGTTGAGAATAGCTTTCTCCAGGTCTATAAAGAATTGTGTTGGTATTTTGATAGGAATTTCATTAAATCTATATATTGCCTTTGGTAGGATAGCCATTTTTATTATGTTGATCTTACCTATCCATGAGCATGGGAGATCTTTCCATCTTCTAAAGGCCTCTTCCATTTCTTTCTTCAGGGGCTTGAAATTCTTGTTACATAGGTCCTTTACATGCTGGGTTAGAGTTACCCCCAGGTATTTTATGTTGTTTGTGGCTATTGTGAAGGGGGTTGTTTCCCTTATTTCTTTCTCAGCATATTTGTTTGTTATATAAAGAAGGGCTTCTGATTTTTTTTGAGTTAATTTTGTATCCAGCCACCTTGCTGAAGTTGTTTTTCAGCTGTAAGAGTTCTTTGGTGGAGTTTTTGGGGTCGCTTATGTATACTAACATATCATTTGCGAATAGGGATAATTTGACTTCTTCATTTCCAATTTTTATCCCTTTGATCTCCTTTAGTTGTCCTATTGCTCTAGCAAGGACTTCAAGTACTATATTGAAGAGATATGGTGAAAGTGGACATCCTTGTCTTGTCCCTGAGTTTAGAGGAAATGCTTCAAGCTTCTCTCCATTTAATTTGATGTTGGCTCCTGACTTGCTGTATATTGCCTTTATTATTTGTAGGTATGGTCCTTGTATGCCCGTTCTCTCCAGAACTTTTAGCATGAAGGGGTGTTGGATTTTGTCAAATGCTTTTTCTTCATCTAGCGAGATTATCATGTGGTTTTTTTCTTTCATCTTGTTTATGTGGTGAATTACATTGATAGACTTTCGTATATTGAACCACCCCTGCATTCCAGGGATGAAACCTACTTGATCATGGTGTATGATACTTTTGATGTGTTCTTGAATTTGATTTGCTAGTATTTTATTAAGTATTTTTGCATCTATGTTCATGAGGGAGATTGGTCTGAAGTTCTCTTTCTTTGTTGGGTCTTTGTGTGGTTTAGGAATCAGAATGACAGTGGCCTCATAGAATGAGTTTGGCAGTGATCTTTCTGTTTCTATGTGGTGGAAGAGTTTGAAAAGTAATGGTTAGTTCCTCTTTGAAGGTCCGGTAGAATTCCGTGCTAAAGCCATCTGGCCCTGGGCTTTTTTTGGTTGGAAGATTATTAATGACTGTTTCTATTTCCTTAGGTGTTATTGGGCTATTTAAGCTGTTAATCTGATTTTGATTTAGTTTTGGTAGGTGGAATTTATAGAGGAAATTGTCCATTTCGCTTAGGTTTTCAAATTTAGTGGAATATAGATTTTTAAAGTAATGCCCGAATATTTTCTGGATCTCCTCAATGTCTGTTGTTATTTCTCCCTTTTCATTTCTGATTTTGTTGATTTGTGTTCTTTCCCTTTGCCTTTTAGTTAATTTGGCTAGGGGTCTGTCTATTTTGTTGATTTTCTCAAAGAACCAACTCTTGGTTTCATTGATTCTTTGTATAGTTTCTTTTTGATTCTAAGTTGTTGATTTCAGCTCTAAGTTTGATGATTTCCTGTCTTCTGCTCTTCTTGGGAGTGTTTGTTTCTTTTTTTTCCAATTCACCTAGCTTAGCTGTTAGTTCACTAATATGAGCTGTCACAATTTTCTTTTTGAAAGCACTCAGTGCTATGAACTTTCCTCGTAGCACAGCTTTCAATGTATCCCATAGGTTTGGGTATGTTGTGTCTTCATTGTCGTTGGATTTTAAGAAGTCTTTGATTTCCTTCTTTATTTCTTCCCTGACCCAGTGGTCATCCAGTAAGGAGCTGTTCAATTTCCATGTTTGTGTAGGCTTTCTGTTGACTCTTTTGCTGTTGAAGACCAGCTTTATTCCGTGGTGGTCTGATAAGATACAAGGTGTTATTTCAATTTTCTTGTATCTATTGAGACTATCTTTGTGACCAATTATGTGGTCGATTTTGGAGAAGGTTCTGTGGGGTGCTGAGAAAAAGGTGTATTCCTTTGTGTTTGGGTGAAACGTTCTGTAGATATCTGTTAGGTCCATCTGTTTCATGATCTCTGTTAGACTCAATATTTCTCTGTTTGTCCTCTGTCTTGATGATCTGTCCTTTGTTGTGGGTGGGGTGTTGAAGTGTCCCACTACTAATGTGTTTTGATCGACGTGCGCTTTAAGTTTTAGAAGTGTTTCTTTTACGAAAGTAGGTGCCTTTGTATTTGGGGCATAGATGTTCAGTATTGAGATTTCCTCTTGATGAATATTCCCTTTAATGAGTATATAGTGCCCTTCTTTGTCTTTCTTCATTAACTTCAGTTGGAAGTCTGTTTTGTTTGATATTCGGATGGCTACTCCAGCTTGCTTCCTGCGTCCATTTGCTTGGAAAACCTTTTCCCAGCCCTTTACTCTGAGGCAGTGTCTATCTTTCATAGTTAGATGTGTCTCTTGTATACAGCATAAGGAAGGGTCTTGCTTGCGGATCCACTCTATAAACCTATGTCTTTTTATTGGGGAGTTGAGTCCATTGATGTTGATGGATATTAGTGACCTGGGGTTGTTATTTCCCATTAGTTTGGTATAGGTGGTGGTCCTGTGCCTCTTTTGGTTTAGTTGCTGAGGGGTTTTCTATTCCCTTTGTTTTCTTGGGTGGAGTTTTCTTCTCTGGGTTGGGATTTTCCTTCCAGGATTTTCTGTAGGGCTGGGTTTGTGGGTAGATATTGTTTAAATTTGATTTTGTCATGGAATATCTTGTTTTCTCCATCTATGTTGATAGAGAGTTTTTCTGGGTAAAGTAGTCTGGCTGGGCACCTATGATCTCTCAGGACTTGTAGTATATCTGACCAGGCCCTTCTAGCTTTTAACGTTTCTGGGGAGAAGTCAGGTGTAATTCTGATGGGTCTGCCATTGTATGTGACTTGACCTTTTTGTCTTACAGCTTTTAATATTCTTTCTTTGTTCTGTACATTTGGAGTTTCAATTATTATGTGGCGAGAGGAGTTTCTTTTCTGGTCTAATCTGTTTGGTGTTCTGTAAGCCTCTTGGATTGTTATTGGCATCTCTTTTTTCAGGTTTGGGAAGTTTTCCTCTATGATTTTGTTGAAGATATTTCCTGGACCTTGGAGTCGGGAGTCCTCTCTTTCCTCTATACCTCTAATTCTTAGGGTCCGTCTTTTCATTGAGTCCTTGATTTCTTGGATGTTGTGGGTGAGAGATTTTTTAGCCTTCTCATTTTCTTTGGATGTTGTACTGATTTCTTCCACTGAATCTTCCATGCCTGAGATCCTGTCTTCCATCTCTTGCATCTTATTTTTGATACTCACATCCGTAGTTCCTGTTCTCTTCCCTTGGTTCTCCACTTCCTCTTTTAACTCTGACTGTGTTTTCTTTATTGTTTCTATTTCTATTTTCATGTCTTGTATGGTTTTGTTTGTTTTGTACATTTCCTTCTCCAGCTTGCTTGTTTTTGTATGAAAATCTTTCATGGCTTTTTCCTTTTCCTGTTCAAGCTCTGTCACCTTGGCTTGGAGCTCTTTAATGGTGTTGTTCCTTGTTTTGATCTGTAGAATTGTGGCTTCTTTGAATTCCTTCATAGATTTAAGTTCTTCTTGCAGGGACTCTATCACTTTCCATAATGCAGAATTGTCAATGTTTTCATGTGTTTCTGTTGGTGTGTGGTCATCCAAATTGGATGAGCTAGGATGATTCTGCTTTGTTGGAGTCATAATTCCTTGATTTCTATTTTTTTTTTTTTGACCTTTCACCATTGGATGCATTTAGCTGTCTGTTTTCTGCGCTTGGAACCACAGTGGATGATTTGGTGCAGGTGACGAGTTACTTGGCTATCTGTCGTTGCTTACAGGGGGATTTCAAGGTCACTGTGGTTTTAATTGCCTGAGGCACTGTGAGCTGGTGCAGCCTATTCCCAGGTTGTGAGTAATGGACCAGGATTGTTTCACTGCTCCCAATTCAGACTTCCCTATGTTTCACTCTGAGTTATCAGCCTGTAATTGTTCTGATGGTATGGACCTGTTTGCCCAGGCACAGATTCTGTGGGCTTTGTTTGTTGTCACGGAGGCTGACAGGGTCTGGCTCCACACCTAATATGTCTGGATTTTCCAGGACACAGCTATGGACCCGATTTCTCGTTTCTCTCTAGGCTTCTCGCCACAGGGCTGGACTCTGTGCGTGATTCCCTTCCTGTCTGTGCCGCCATGGGTCCCGTGTGTACCCCAAGCCCCGGATCCTCTGGCTGCCTGAGTGGACCTCTCTTCCCAGCAGCTCAGCCGTGGGTGCATGGATCCCTGACCCCGCCCACGCCTGTCTCTCTCCCCAGATGACTTGCCGTGGGTTCACGGGGATTTGGCACTGCCAGCCATGCTCTCTCCCAAGCTGTGCTACCTTGAGGGTGTGGGATTTGTCCCTTCCCGCTGGCCTTTGTGTTCCCAGCTTCCCACGCTCTCTCAGAACCTCCTGCCCTCCGCTTCACGAGCGGCTGCGGACCACCCGCTTAGCCCCCTGTTTTTTCCTTGCTAAGCCTTCCACTATCTCCCAAAGTTTTTTAAGTGGGTATAAGTTCAACCTGATGTGTGGGGAGCCCAATAGGCCAGCGATCTATGGCCAAGTGGACCCTGATTCTGCCTGCTGTAAGTTGGGATCAATCTTACCAAGCGCCTCTCCAAATGGGAGTTCCTGAATCCTGGGTTTAGTGGCTTCCGTTTCTGTGAGAGATGGGGAGAGCCTTGCCCTGGGACTTTTAACAGTCCCTTGGGAGCTGTGAGTGTTCCCGGGGGGGGGGGGTCTAGCCCCTCTGGTTTTTGCACAGTGCCCAATAACTCTGTGTTTTTTATGGCTCTTTTTTCCCCCCCGCGTTCAAAATGCGTCAGTGTAGGTCACTGCCATCTTGGCCCGCCCCGACAAGCAAGATATTAACATACTCTTAGCAACCTTTTGGGAGCTGTTACTGTTTTTGTTGAAATAAACACACAAAAAAATAAATATTTTTAACAAATTCGTCATTTAAGATAATTATATCTTTAAAGCCATCATATTCAGAGACTAAGTAGTTAATTCTTAATATTTTATGTCTTAAATATTTAAGAGAATTTTTAAAAATAGAATGAAAATTCAAGAAAGTACATGTTCTTTGTCTACTTCCTTACTCATCTCTTTGGTAGACAGTATTGCCTTGGGTTGAGAAATCTCTACTTAGCCAGAATAAAGAGAAGGCAGGTAGAGTGTTTTCCTCAATACAAATACTTCTGGACCAACTCAAGATAATTTTATTAACCACATAATATGCATTGTGTTTCCCTTTCTCACGTCCTGTGTGTTTATGCATATGTGTGTGTGTGTATGTGTGTGTGTGTGTGTGTGTGTGTGTGTGTGTGTGTGTGTGTGTGTGCATGTATTGAAATCTGCTCAGATATATGTTCTTAGTCCTAGTCTACCTTGGATTTTTTTTGTTGTTATTGTTTTTGTTTTGCTTGCTTGTTTCTTAAATAGCATCACCTGCTTAGATGTCTCAGAGCTACCAGCTTTCTTTGTCTTTGTTTTTCCACTTTTGAGATTGTATTATAATTGTGTCTCTTATCCTTCCCTTTTCTTGCTCCAGATCCTCCTAATATTCATGGATATCACATACTTTGTGTGTTTGATGTTATTGGTTTGTATATTTCAAGGGATGACCACGGGTATTGAATAACCAATTGGTTTGTTCTTCCATGGGGAAGACTATTTTTCCCACTCTGCATTCTTCAGTTGCCTATAATTCTTTGTCTATGGTTACAACTTCATAGAACTTCCCCTTTTCCTGTTAGCATATTTATTATTATTGTTTTTGTTCTGCTAAAGCTTGGGCTATTTTGGATTTATGAACATAGTTTCTGACAATGAAGAGAGACAATGTCACAACAACGTTCTGATCCTATGGCTCTTTCAATCTTTCTGTCTCCTCCTCTGCAATATTACTTGAGCTTTATATGTGGGAGTGCTTACAGATGTAGCCCATTTGTGACTGGGTTCCATTGGTCTACATTTTAATTATTTGTGGTTTTCTGTGATGATGAGTTCTAAAGATTGAACTCATGTCTGCAGTAAGAAGTTTTATCAACTGAGTTATCTCTGTATTTTCCACTTCTTGATGTATAAGTTGTCAATTATTTTTGAAACGATAAAATAAAAATTATTTAATTAACTAATTAGAAAAAAGAGATGAGAAGTAGAATCTCATTTAAAGCTGTTGGTCATTGAGGGATTGTGACTTTCAGAATCACTCTTACAGATTTGTTGCAACTTAGGCAAAGACCTCATTAAAAGAAAGACATTCAACTTAGAACCTTCTTGATAGACACATTTTCCTTTTGCTACTTCCAAGAAACCAAATTAAAAGAAGTATTGTTCAGATTGTCAGATTTACAGGGATGCTTTTTTGGTAAGTGTCATCAAATACATCGGGTTGGTGAGCTCAGTTTTTCAAAAGCAATTGTCAACCAGATGCAAATTTATAGTTTGTAAGTTTGGTTTTCAGAGGTAATGAAACATACTGAATAGATTGACCAAATGTCAGGGAAGAGGAAATGTTTTTTGGACTTCTCTTGTGCATTTATTGTAGTGTCTGAGTCAAGTGTGTTTTCCCTTCTCTAGACCCCAGTCACTAAGCAGCTGACCTTGACATTAGATTTCAAGAAAGCCATTTACTAGAAGGGAAGCAAAGAAAGAAACAGGGACACTCTGGACAGTGTCTTCTCTAGAGTTGGTTGATTCATTTAAAATGAGATATTTTGAACAAAATGACTTGGTAATGTGAACCTATTACACATTCCTTGATAACTTTAAGGAGGCAGGTTCCATAGTGGTTTTTGTTGTTGTTGTTGTCATTGGTTCCTGCTCCCAAAGAGTTATTCTCAACCTGACTGCAATAGCCCCATTTTTCCCTCTTACTGTGTCACTAAGTGTTCCAGAACAGGATTTCTGTAAACAGACACAAAATATTTGATTTCCCAGGCTTCTGATTATTCCAAAATTTTCAAGACAATAAAAAACATGGAAGTTGTGTTTAAGTGACCACTGACAGAATACAAGATTATAGCTTGACATGGCAGAATCTATAAGTAGTTATTTATTTTTAGCCCTAATTTTACTACTGAGTTCTACATGCATTTTATAAACTTGAATCTTCCTCTTCTCTGGTCAATTTGACATAAAATCTACACATGGATAGCCATACCACAAGGCTAAAGGGCAGGTAGAACATGGGATGACTCATTTTGTTAATCAAAGAAAACCCTGCTAGCCTGTGAATTCCCCATTCAAATTTCTTGGAGTGAGGATTGTCACAAGCAGTAATGATTCCTACTGAAACTAGAATGCCATTGACCTTTGAGCTTAGATACTTCAGTCTTGAAAAATATGGTTCCAGACCCATTAGTGGTCTACCACCATTTTTTGCTGTACTATCTTTGTTCCCACACTAGACTCTAAAACAACATGGAACTATGGGCTCTTGTATGTCTCTGGAACTGAGAATCATTTAATCTCCATTTCATGTTGGTGAAAACAATGAAGTTGCCCTTTCCCACATATTATTGGTCTTGACTATCACTTACTTTCCATGGCAGTCTGATAAGGGGGCTGTTCCACATTCCTCATCTCTGTCAGAGGGTGGAGGGTGACATTGGGATGGGGAGTATTGCACATAGAAGGCATCTCTTCAAGGTTATTAGGGGATAGCTTCTAGAGGGGAATCGCTTCTCAGGAATCCCTGGTCCCATAAAAGGCAAAGCTTCAAAATACATCTTGCACATGCAAGATAACAGAGGAAGAAGACAAATGAACAAACTCAGGAAAGAAGGATATGGACAAGACCAATAAAGACAGTAGAGAATTATCTGTCTTCATAGTATTGATTGATCATTCTTACAGTGGTCAGGTCATAGCATCTGGAACTTAGAATTACTCCCTACTGAGTACTGAATATCTGATAGTTTTTGAAATCCTTTTCTTCAAAGTATCCGTGTCTCTAGAATTCATTTTACTCTTTGGATGTGATTATGCTGCATTATGGAATGGTGTGTGTGTGTGTGTGTGTGTGTGTGTGTGTGTGTGTGTGTGTATGTGTGTGTGTGTGTGTTTGTGTATGTATGTGTGTGTCTCTGTGTATGTGTTAGTGTGTGTATCTGTGTCTGTGTGTGTATATGTGCATGTCTGTGTGTGTGTGTAAAGGGGGTTGAGAAGAACATTCAAGGAGTCCTTGTTTTCTCTGTATTGTATTGGGAATTTTGTTCTACACCTTATTTCATTGTGAATACATATGATAGAAATATGTACTATCTGGGCTGGACAGATGGTTCAGTTGATAACTTGTTGGCTTTTTAAGAAAGGGAATCTGAATTTAATGTGGATAGAATGTTTGGAACCTAATAATAGTAATAATAATAATAACAACAACAATAACAGCTATTATTATATTTATATTTATTTAATATAAATTAACATTGTATTATTAAATTTAATATTATATTATTTATAATATAATAATATAATTATTATTATTTAGCCAAGTGTGGTCATGCTTTGTGCATGCTTGTATATCCACAGTACCGATTGTTCAATCAGCCTAGCCTGCTTTGCAAATGTCCGGCCAGTAAGATATCATATTATTTTAAATGAGGGCTTTTACTGAGAATGACACATCAGATTGACTTCTGTCTTCCACATGCATGTGAACATGGCCATTCAGCTAGATATGCAGAAGCAGGTAACTACACACACACACAAACGCACACACACTTCACTAGTCACCATAGCTATACATGCTTTAATTCTTAAAAAAAAAATCTCTTCTTAGGCTAGTAAGATATTTAAGATGTAGGTTACCTTAAAAAATGAACTGTATATCTGTCTACTCTTTCCTCTCTGTGTGTGTACTTCTGTTTCTGGACTCAGGTGTGGATTCCTGTTGTGTGTTAAGACTTTTCTTGGGTAGACAACACATACATATCTACTCACCCTTGACAGGAAGCTCAGACAAACCAAAGTGCAACTTGCTGAAACAATGAGTTTTCTTGGGGTTACTCAAAGCAATTTATGTGAACAGTTCCTTACAAAAGTTGAAATGAATCAGAGACTACTGCGCCACCAAAGCCCACCCAAACACTGATGGCAGCTCACAATAACTGGCCGCCTGGAGCACACTGCATAGGCAGCAGCTCAACAGATTGCAGAAGGTCTTTTCCTAGTGACTCTGGTCTAAACCTCTTCTAAGCAGCTCAGCTCCTTTCTGCTTTTTCCGGGCAGAAACTGGTCTGGGATCTGAATCTTCTTTGTAGTTTGTGGTTGCCTGAGAATTTTCTTTCCAAGGTGGTTTATCTGAGAGTGACCTTTAAGAGTCTTTCTTGTTTATACTTAGGAAGGCTCAAGACCTAGGGAATCTGGTTAGTTTCAGGAACTTCCTGAAGCTATTTTGACTTGTTTACCTTCTGGTTTAAGAAACTTCTCTTAGGAATGAATTTTTTAATCTATGAGGAAATGACTTCCCCCCTAAACTCCACCCTCAGAGATCTTGATTATCTACAGATTCTCAACCATTTTGTGTTTCAGAAAGAGCATCATACCTTTGCCAGTCTTAGTGAAAAGTCATGCTTACCAAAGCCCCAAGTCAGGATCGTCCCAGATTTTCCTAATTTCTCTGTGACTTACACTGTATTTCTCAAAGAACAGTGCCAACATTGTAAAATGTATGTGGAGCTTGGTTTGAAAATCTTAAATTCTCTTCTTCATGTAGGATTTCATTTCTTCCTTACAACAGCTCTCTGAGCAGGGTTGTGGTCCCCATTCATAGATGACAGGGTCATGGCTGCAAATGAGAAGACAAGTTTTTTCCAGGTTGGCCTTCAGCTCTGAATTGAACTCATGTTCTAGGCTTTCTACACTGTTCTCTTCAAGTAGGTCACAATTTGTGAGGCGGTAGCTTAAGGAGGAAATCACAGAAAAAGTAATTTCTGAAAGGGGATAGAAGAATCAGGAGATCATTCCAGGTGGGAAATAAGTAGCAGAGAAGGAAATGGTTGACATGTGCCAACCAAATGTGAGGAGGAAACCAATTTTCTTGGAGTAATTATTATTTTTTTTTATTTTACATGTATTAATTTTAGGTATATAAATGATCTGACTGCAGATATGTCTATGCACCATGAACATGCATGTGCATCTGGTGCCTGTACATGCCTCAAGAGGGGGTAAATGCTCTGAAAATGGAATTCCAGATAGATGTGTGCTGACATATGGGTGCTGGGAACCAAACCTGCAAGATCAGAAAGTGTTTCAAACCTCAGAACCATCTCTCCAGACCCAGACTTTCTGTACTATAGTCCCTTTTGAAGTAAATCACAGACCAGGTGGTCTACCTTCTCAGGAAGGTGTTGTCACCTACCATTGCACAGCTCCCATGCAGGGTTTGCAAACACTATTTAGATCATTTTGATCTCAAGGCTGCAACAGTTTCTCTAAGTCTGTTTTCCTTGATGTTGCTCACTTCAGGGTTTGTATGGGGAACATTGCCCTGAGATCCTCCTCATAACAATTCTCCTGACATCTCTCTTACAGAAGCTCATGATTTTCATGCTCATACATACATACATACATACATGCATACATACATACATTCACACACAGACAGAGAGAATATTTTACTGCCATTATAAATACACAAAGGATTCATTCCTATCATACACACACACACATGTGCATACGCACACATAGAGAATATTTCACTTCCATGAAACCCACACACACAGAATATCTTATTCCCATTATACACACACATTCACACAAATGTAGGTACTACACATATATGCACTTATGCACATGCATGAAAACACATCTACAGCTAGAATACCATTCTAGTCTTGTACTTGACCTGAACTTCAATGTTCTCTCAATGGTCTCCCCTCACCACTGAAGAAGGCCTCTTTCCTCTTCTTCTCAAAGCACTTGAACCCCACAAAATCTCATCCTTCGTCCTTCCCCTATGACTTTGCCATAACCTGTACAGAAAACAGAAATCGCTGTTTATTACTCTTCTAGGGCACAATCAGTGTGGCCAATTAGAATCTACATGAATAATTTAATCTCCTGACAGGGACTGGACAGGATCAGAAGATGCAGCAGCTTTCCAAAATTAATAAAGGATTTTATAGAGTCATAAAAAGTCATAATTCAATCATTTTTAAAAGGGCACTGAGCATAACACTTATTAAAGGCTGGGTGTTGTTGAGGTGTATTCAGGGAGCCCAAGAGTGCTCATTCAGCAGCAATGGCCTCAACTCATGCCCAGTCATTTCCCTGACATGCATATAACCTGATCTGTTCATTTAATAAGCAATATTTACTAACAATCCTTTCCAAACTGCTAAGTCAGGGAAAAACACTCATAAAGAGGTTGACTAAAACAAGGCAGGACATTTTTTTCCCTTCCTGCCTCATTTATTAACAGTGAACAACTGAGTTTGTAAAATGAAAACCACCTATTTCTGGGTACAAGTCAATCTCTATTCTTCATTTTCATAAAATACTTTGAGGAGACTCTATGTATAACCCAAATTGACCTCATATTGTCCTTTAAAGCAAATTATAAGGAACAATTTTGAAACATACTTTGTTTTGTTTTGTTTTGATTTGTGTGTGTGTATGTGTGTGTGTGTGTGTGTGTGTGTGTGTGTGTGTGTGTGTGTGTGTTTATAGTGCTCTGTTTCATGTCTTATAAAAGCAGAGGGTAGCATTGTGTAGTGTCTTCTAAATGGAGTATTCTGTGGTCTTAGTGCTGCCTCCTTGCCCTGTGGCCTGACCAGTGAATCCACATACCTCTCTGTTCAACACTTTCCTATTACTGCAGATTTTCCAGAATAAGAACCATGCTTATGATCGAAGATCCAGTTAAACAATTTGTGCACTTCACAGAGATGTCCCACAAGAAAGCATAGGTGGTGACTGAAAGAGAGGTGCCTTAGATCATGAAAAGAGGCCATTCTATCATTCCCACTCCCTCAAGGCAGAAAAGTTTTCCTTTTGCATCAGGAAATCCTGCTGATAAGGTTGAAGTCTGGCATTATCTGAAAGCCCCTGATCTCAGTGCAAAATGACAGACTCCCATTGTCAGCAATGCCTCCCCTTCTCTATCCTGGGGGTTGCCAGACTGCTGGACTCCACACCTTCTATCTGAGGAAAGTCACATAGCCCTCAGGGAAATTACAGGTCTAACACTTTCTTCTGATAAGAAACCTATTCAGAAGCACCTGGGATTCCTAGAAATGCTTCCCCAGAATAATGAGATCTCTTAGTACCTTAGATTTCAGCCAATGGCCTTTGTTCATGCCTATAACCATACCTGGAGTTCTTTGCCCAACCCTTCTCCCCAAAGGATAATTAGCTACTGTATTTCTCTTGTTGTAGACCTGTGTTGGTACATGTAAATGAAGTATCCCTAGCACTCCTAACCATAGTAAATCAAACACATTCATCCTCAAAACTCCACCAACTGCCCAAGGTTTTTAATGTCCCTGTTCAAGAAATAAATCATTCCTTTATTCATTACACCATCCACTTCATCAGTCATCATGTGAGACTCATTTCTTATTTGGGAAGGAAGCCCCTTATCCTGGGAAGAACTCAATGCTGGGTCTGTTTGCCTAGCCAGACTCCTGTTGCTGTCAACAATAGCTTATTTTGGGGTGCTCAAGGTGCAAAACCCAGCCTACATCACTGCTACTTGAACCTACATCTTGGTCACTGGACTACTTCTGGAACCACTGCCACAGGACTACATACCACTTCTTGGCTCAGTTCAGGAGCCTTGAGTTCCCTGCTGTCACACAGCAGCTTAGTTAAAGGGGCATGGCATAGAGGGTTTCCCTCTCCTGCATGTGTACATGGGAGTTCTAGCACTTTACAGTGGGAATAATCCATTCTCTGCCCTCTCTGGAATATCCTGTAATACAGACCTCTTCCATGTTCCATACTTTTCTGACTAGAAACTTACTGAGCTCAGCCCTTCCAGCAGAGAAGCATGCACTCCAGATTGGTTCCCAACAAGGTACGTGCTCCTCAGAACATACAGAACCACACTTTTGTATTTCACAAGGTAGACAATGTCAGAAGAAGAGACTTCGTTTGTTCTACCAAAGAACTTATCCTTCATATTATTAGATCTCATATTTAGACAAGCTCTCACCTAAACTGGTGGTGGCAACCCTGCCTTTCAAGATGGACAGCAAGCAGAAGTAAGGATATTCACAACTTAGGAAATGGGATTTGACTCACGGGAACTCAAGTCTCAGACCTCAGGGATCTCAGCAGTCTTCTCCAAGCATGCACCTCTCTGCCATGTTAATTACTTTACTATATTCATTGGGACAGATCTCACAGGGTTGCCACACTGAATGAATGTTTAGCAAACAGAACATAAATAAATAAGCAGCTGTGAGACTGTATGGCTCTCAGTGACTTTTCTGACCTATATTGCTCCTCTTGTACTTGATTGTCCTGTTTTCCTTCCCAAAACACAGGAGGGGTGAAGTGTCTTTGGATGCCATAGGTACTAAGTGATCCTCCTGTTTGCTTAACCTCAAGTGACAAAGTGCTGGTCCTCATATATCACAGCCTTGCTCAGTGAGGATTAGGTCATGCTGGCCAGGGGGTTTGCTAATAAGATCATGCATAATCAATATGGGTCAGCTGACATCTTGTCAACTCCATCACTGTCAGTGGGGGGCAGAGGTAAGGCAGTGACAAGGATAAGCCTGTCAGATCCCCAGAACATGAACATATGGGCACATTGGCTGCTGCCCCTCCATACACAGCTGGCTCTTAGAGCAGAAGAGAGGTTCATGCATTCATTCATGAATTTATTCCTTTGTCCATTCCACAGATAGCTACGGATGTGTCAGGTAGAATTGGTACTGTACTTGCCGCAGAGGACAGATGACAGAAAACAGGACTTTGGGCATTTAGAGCATCTACATTCCACAGGGCATGCTGTCAGGGAGAAAAGAGGAATGACAAAGAGCATGAGATAAAGTAGGAAGAGAGAGTGATGAGAGAAATGGATAAGACAAAAGGAAATAAGAAACAGAAAATATGTTTTGTAGTACTGAGAAATTAAGTAATATTAGTAGATGATTATAGAAATTGCCTAACAGAGTGACTATGGAGAGTCTACCTAAATGAAAGGAGACCTTGTGAAGATCTCTGAAGAGAAAAATGCTAGACAGGCCCTATGCCAGGTGCATGCCTATGGTTTTCAAGAACACCAGAGCCACGGAAGGCTTTTGAGGATCAGAAAGACAAGGCATAGAGAAAGAAAATTGAGAAGAATGTTGTATCAAAGGATATCTTCCTGTGGGATGATAACCCACTGTAGCTTTTGTCAGAAGTAATTATGTTTTTACTTCACCATCAGACACTATAATAAAATTATATACTAAATGGCGTATAAAAACAGATCCTGAAGGAATGAAAGGAGAGATAAAGAATGAAGGAGCTGACACATACTTATTTATCAAGTGCATGGATACTTTATGATAAAGCTTACTCTACAGGAATGAACCTTTTGAATTAACATTGGAACATTTTCAGAAGGGGTATATTATTGAGTGTGTATCTTAAATTTTTATTTAACTGAAGAAGCAGAAGTTTACTTCTTCTGTAACTCCTTTCTTTCAATTTTGAGTTGAATTACACTTGTAGACAAGACAGTTATCTAACTCTGGCTTCTGTTCCAAAATACTTCAGGAGCATACAGCATGCAAATTGTGCATACACATACATACAGGTAAAACACTCATACACATAAAATACATAAACCTTGTAATATCAGAAGACATACTCATAAATTCTAACCACCATGACTGCCACTATGTGGAGATGAATAAGGATGACACCAGTGAACATACCAAACCGGATAAAAAAAGGCCCATGAGGCATTCATCCTATACAAAGAACTACAGGCAACTGAGTAAATTGGGGAATAGGTGTGATGACAATCCCCAGGAAAGAGGCACACTGATGTTGCCAGTGCCAATATATAGACTCAGGTTATATTTAGGAATACATATGTATATCCAAGTGAATATATGCATACAATATTAATTGATGATAAAAGAGGCCATGAATTTAAAGAAGAGTGGGAAGAAGTGTATAGGAAGATCTGTAAGGAGAAAAGAGAAAGGGTAAAAGTTGTGATTAAACCACAATATCAAATATAAAAATAACAATAAATAAGTAATAAAATTAACAGAACTATCACCAACTGTAGTGACCTACCAAATTTGCCTTCATAATTTGAGCTATATAAATAGCTCAAAATTGCTATTAAGACCTGCCATAGATTTGGGGTTTGGAGATGGTTCAGAGGATAAAATGTTTGCTGAAAAACACAGAAACCCAAATTCCTACTCTTAACACCATATAAACGCCTGCTGGGACAATAAACATCTGTAACTAACTCACTGTAGGGCCAAGACAGATGATCTCTGGGGCTTGCTGCCCAGCTACCTTAGTTAAAAAGGGCATGCTCTACTTGACTGTGAGATAGTGTCATAAAAATAAGGTGGAAAGAAACTGAGGAAGACATCCTCATGCTCAACTTTAGATTCTACACGTGCACACACCACCAAGTGTCTTTGTATAGACACCAAACAGACACACAGACATCCATATGTCCACAATAGTCACAAAGAGATTTGACAAATGGGAGAATTCTTTGGCCTCTGATTATTATTACACACAGTTCTACTGTGCTTATTTTTGGGGGGATTGCTTCTCTCCAGGTGGCCAGCACACCCCATTAACACATTTTCATGCACTTAAGCTTACCTGACTTTGACATTCCATCACAGTGTTGTGGCTGGTCGTGTTCTACATCCTGGGTTCCATCTGAGTAATGATAGTTATCAGACACTCATTGCACATTTCAATTAAACGCAGTGTTTCCTAGTTTTTCACAGTACTAGCTTTTCATGACTACTGTTGATAACATCCTGGCTTCAATTTATGACATATTTTATATTCTTACAAACAGACTTTTTAAAATGTGCATTATGAGGAGTGTTTCTTATCAGAATATGTTATGATCAATACACCTTAAGTGCTTGCTGATTTTATTTTTGCGTGTCATACTTGGCTCTGCCCCCAGACAAGGGTTTGAGTAAGTTGGCATTTCATAGTTGCTAAGTACAAGCTTAAAGAGAGCTATTCTTTTAGGAAGTGTGTGTGTGTGTGTGTGTGTGTGTGTGTGTGTGTGTGCTGTGTCTCAGTTACTCAGCATGGATGCCCTTTTGTTTAAAAAGTGGTTTACATTTACTCTTTAATTAAGTCTATCTTAGTTGGGGAAACCATTCAAAACATTCTCACCTCATGAAAGTCTTAGGCTTGCTGCCTCATTCCAGCAAATTAAGAACATTTATCACGCCCTGATCTATCATTTACTTTAATATAGAAATGTTGACAGAAGATAATGCTACACAAGTGTACATCTTCACATAGGGTGTCATTTCTCAACCATGTAATTATTTTGGATTACTTATTTTTATTGTTTTCTGTGAAAATGTATTATTATATTTAAGAACATCTTGCCTATTACATCACTGAACTATTTTCTTCACTTCTTATTTTATCATAGTGTCCTCTTTCCACCCCTTCCAGCCCCGCCCTCCAACCCTCTACCCCCTATCCCTTCCATCACACTCCTCTGGAGTGGAGTGTCCCTACATAACAGTCCCTTTCCCCATTTCAGCAGGGATATGAGAGCCAAGATCCTCTTCATACACTGGGGACTTAAAAGTCAGCACCACTATGACAAAGTGCCTCATTGATAGGAAAAAAATGTCTATGCTCATGTTTCCTTTGGTGCATTGGTTGTAGTATAGTTATCCTGTACTATATAGCTAACATATGACTATAAGTGAATAGATACCATGTGCATCCTTCTGAGTCTGGGTTAGCTCACTCAGGATGAGCTTCTCTAGTTCCATCTATTTGGCTGCAAATTGAATGATTTCGTTGTTTCTAATAGGTGAGTAGTATTCTATTGTGTAGATGTACCAGAGTTTTTTAATCCATTCCTCAGTTGAGGGACATCTGGGTTGTTTCCAGTTTCCAGCTATTACAATTATGGCTGCTATGAACATATATGAGGAAACTTCCTTGTGATTTGCTGAGGAATCATTTTTTAAATTTATTTATTTATTACTTCAGGTTACATCTCCATCGTAGTGTCCTCTTTCAACTCTTCCCAGTCCTGCCCTCCCACCCTCAACCCCCATCCCTTCCATTTCAATCCTCTGTAGTGGAGTTTCCTTACATAACAGTCCTCTGCCCCAGTTCAGGAGTCATATGAAGGCCAAGAGCCTCCTCATACACTGGAGGAATACAAGGAAGCACCAATAGGGTAAAGGGTCTCACTGACAGGGAAAAAAGACTACGTTCACGTTCCTTTTGGTGCATTCATTGTAGTTTAGTTATCCTGTACTATATGGCTAAAATCCGACTATAAGTGCATAGATGCCATGTGCATCCTTCTGGATCTGGGTGCATGTGGCTGCAAATTGCATGATTCCATTGTTTCTGATGGCTAAGTAGTGTTCCATTGTGTGTATGTACCACAGCTTTTTTTATCCATTCCTCTGTTGAGGGGCATCTGAGTTGTTTCCAGATTCTAGCTATTACAAATAAGGCTGCTATGAACATAGATGGAAACTCCCTTGAGATTCGGTGAGGAGTCATTTGGATGTATACCCAGAAGTGGTATGGCTAGGTCCCAAGGCAGAGTTATTTCAAGTTTTCTAAGATATCACCAGAATGACCTCCATAGTGGTTGCACAAGCCTGCACTCCCACCAGCAATGGAGGAGAGTTCCCCTTTCTCCACAACCTTGCCAGCATGTGCTGTCATTTGAGCTTTTGATCTTAGCCATTCTGACAGGTGTGAGATGGAATCTCAGAGTCCTCTTGTGTTACATTTCTCTAATGATTAAGGATGCTGATCATTTCTTCAAGTGTCTCTCAGCCATTATTGATTCCTCCTCTGTGAATTCTCTGTTTAGCTCTGATCTCCATATTTTGATTGTATTATTTGGTTTCTTGGCATTTAATTTCTTGAGTTCTTTGTAAATTTTGGATATTAGCCCTTGGTCAGATGTGGGGTTGGGGAGGATTTTTTCCCAATCTGTACGCTGCTGTTTTGTTTGAATGACAGTGTCTTTTGCCTTACAGAGGATTTTCAGTTTCATGAGGTTCCACTTATTGATTGTTGGTCTTAGATCCTGAGCTGTTGGTATTCTGTTGAGGAAGTTGTCACCTGTGCCGATGAGTTTGAGGGTTTTACTCACTTTGTCTTCTAATAGATTTAGTGTGTCAGGCCTTATGTTATGGTATTTGATCCACTTGGACTACTATTGCTCTCTAGTACAGTTTGAAATCAGAGATGGTGATACCTTCATGTGGTTTTTTTATTGTACAGGATTGATTTATCTATTCTGAGTTTTTTGTTATTCCATATGAAGTTGAGAATTGCTTTTTTCAGGTCTATAAATAATTATGGTGGTATTTTGATAGGAATTGCATTGAGTCTGTATATTGCCTTTGGTAGGATGGCCATTTTTATTATGTTGATACTACCTATCCATGAGCATGGGAGATCTTTCCATCTTCTGAAGGCCTCTTCAATTTCTTTCTTCAAAGGCTTGAAGTTCTTTTTGTACAGGTCCTTTACTTCCTTGGTTAGAGTTACCCCCGGGCATTTTATATTATTTGTGGCCATTGTGAAGGGAGTTGTTTCCCTGATTTCTTTCTCAGCCCATTTATTTGTTGTATAAAAAGGGCTTCTGACTTTTTTGAATTAATTTTGTATCCAGCCACCTTGCTGAAGGTGTTTATCAGCTGTGAGAGTTCTCTGGTGGAATTTTTGGGCTGCTGATGTATACTATCATATCGTCTGAAAATAGGGATAATTTGGCTTCTTTGTTTCCAATTGTATCCCCTTGATCTCCTTTAGTTGTCTTATTGCTCTAGCAAGAACTTTAAGTATTATGTTGAAGAGATATGGTGAAAGTGGACATCCTTGTCTTATCCCTGAGGTTAGAGAAAATGCTTCAAGTTTCTCTCCATTTAATTTGATGTTGGCTACTGGCTTGCTGTATATCACCTTTATTATTTCTAGGTATGGTCCTTGTATGCCCATTCTCTCCAGAACTTTTAGCATGAAGGGGTGTTGGATTTTGTCAAATGCTTTTTCAGCATCTAGCGAGATGATCATGTGTTTTTTTTTCTTTCAACTTGTTCATATGGTGAATTTTGTTGAGGGATTTTCATATATTGAACCATACCTGCATTCCTCAATGAAACCTACTTGATCATGGTGTATGATACTTTTGATGTGTTCTTGGATTCAGGTTGCCAGTATTCTATTAAGTACTTTTGCATTTATATTCATAAGGAAGATTGGTCTGAGGTTCTGTTTCTTTGTTGGGTCGTTGTATACCACAAGCTTTTAGTACATTCTTCAATTGAGTCACATGTGGGTTGTTTCCAATTTCTATCTATTACGAATAAAGCAATTATGAACATAATTGAGCTGATGTCCTTCTGGATAGGTTAGGAATCTTTTGGATATATGCCCAAGAGTGGTATGACTGGGTCTTGAGTTAGAACTCTTCCCAGTTTTCTGAGATACCACTGGAGTGATTTCCAAAGTGGCTGTAAAAGTTTGCACTCCCACCAGCAATGGACGAGTGTTTCCCTTTCTCCACATTCTCACTAGCATGTGTTATTACTTGAGTTTTTTATCTTAGCCATTCTGAAGGGGGTGGGATGGAATCTGAAAGTCATTTTGAGTTGCATTTCCCTGATGTCTAAAGATGTTGAGCATTTCTTCAAGTGTCTCTTGACCTTCAGAGATTCCTCTTTTGTGAATTCTCAGTTTAGCTCTGAACCTAATTTTTTGTTGGATTATTTGGTTTCTAGGTGTTTAATTTCTTGAGTTCTTTATAAATTTTGCATATTACCCCTCTGTCAGATGTGGAGATGGTAAAGATCTTCTCTCAATCTGTAGGCTGCCCTTTTTTTTCTAATGACAGTGTCTTTTGTCTTACAAAGCCTTTTCAGTTTCACAAGATCCCATTTAATTATTGTTCGTCTTAGAGCCTGAGCTATAGGCATCCTGTTCATGAAGTTGTCACCTGTGCCAATGAGTTTGAGGTTTTTCCCCACCCACTTTCTCTTTTATTAGATTTAGTGTTCCTGGATTTATGTTTAGGTCTTTTATTCACTTTAGACTTAAGTTTTATACAAGGTGATTAATATGGATCTACTTGCATCCTTCTAATGTTGACATCCAGTTGGACCAGCACCATTTGTTGAAGATGCTGTCCTTTTTCCATTGTTCAGTTTTGGCTTCTTTGTCAAAAATTAAAAATTAAGTGACCATAGGTGTATGAGTTTATTTCTGGGTCTTCAATTCGGTTTCATTGATCCACAAGTCTGTTTGTATGCTAGTACTATGCTGTTTTTATCACTATTGCTCAGTAGTACAGCTTCAAGTCAGGGATGGTGATGCCTCCAGATGTTTTTTTTATTGTATAGGATTTATTTGGACATTCTGGAGTTTTTGTTTTTCCCATACAAATTAAGAGTTATTTTTTCAAATTCTGTAAAAAATTGTGTGGGTATTTTGATAGGAATTACATTGAATCTTTATATTGCTTTTGGTAGGGTGGTCAGTTTTATTACATTGGTCCTACCTATCCATGAGTATATGAGATCTGTCAGTCTTCTAATACCCTCTTCAATTTTTTTCTTCAAGGACTTGAAGTCATTTTTATGTAAGTTCTTTTCATACAGGTCTTTCACTTGCTTGGTTAGAGTTATCTCCAGGTATTTTATATTATTTGTGACTATTGGGAAGGGTGTTGTTTCCCTAATTTCTTTCTCAGTCCATTTGTCTTTTGTGTAAAGAAGGGCTATTGATTTTTTTAGAATTAATTTTGTATTCAGCCACCTTCCCTAAGGTCTTTATCAGTTGTAGGTGATACTCTCTGGTGTAACTTTTGGGTTCGGATATGTATACTATCATATCCTCTGTGGATAAGGATGCTTTCACTTCTTCCTTTCCAGTTTATACACCATTGATCTCCCTTAGTTGATTCATTGTTCTGCTATAACTTCAAGTACTATGTTGAAGAGATATGTACAAAGTGGCCATCCTTGCCATGGCCCTGATTTTAAGCGAATACTTTAAGTTTCTCTCCATTTAATTTGATGTTGGCTACCGGCTTACTGCATATTGTCTTTACTATGTTTAGATATGGTCATTGTTTGTCTGATCTCTCCAAGACTTTTAGCATAAGGGGTGTTGGATTTTTTCAAATTCTTTTTCAGCTTCTAGGGTGATGATCATGTGTTTTTTTTCTTTCAGCTTGTTTATATGGTGTATAATGTTGATGGATTTTTTTTTATGTTGAATCACACTTTAATTCCTGGGATCAAGCTTACTCTGTCACAGTGTTTGATATTTTTGATATGTTCTTGGATTCAGTTTGCAAGTATTATACTGAACATTTTACATCTATGCTCATGAGAAAAAATTGGTCTGAAATTCTCTTTCTTTGTTTGGTGTTTGTGTGGTTTAGGTATCAGGGTAACTTTAGCCTCATAGAATGAGTTTGGCAGTGTTCCTTCTGTTTCTATTTTGTGGAAGAGTTTGAAGAGTATTGATATTAGCTCTTCTTTGAATATATGGTAAAATTCAGAGCTGAAACTGTCTAGTCCTGTAGAAATTCTCTTGTATTTAGATAAGCAAATGTTGCTTGTCTCTTAACAACTTGATTACTGAGTAGCTTAGAGAATATCTGTGATAGACTGTCATAGTAGCTAACAAGGTGACATGCATGCATGACTAGGAGTTTGTTTTTCTTAACTATCCTAAACAGTTTAAGATGGTTGGTATCAAGAGGCCAGAGGTTCACATTTCATTTTTAAGTATCTCTAGGTACGATACCATTTCTACTTCTGTAATGTCATAACTATAAAACTATTTTTTAAAATTCATTTTATAATCCAATCCTGGCCCCCTCCAGTCTCTCCTTCCAGTCCCATTCTCCCACTTTCTTCCCCCTTGCCACCTTCTCCTCAGAAAAAAGAATCAGTCATTCCCCATACCAACCCACTCCAGTTCATCAGTTCAAATCATGCCTAAAAGCAGTTTCTTCCACTGAGACCAAACATTGCAACAGGGCTAAAAGAAAGTGATCTGCAAAATGGCAACAGAATCCATATCAAATGGAATTCCCCTCTACACTTGTTAGGATATTTATGTGAAGACTGAACTGCCAATCAGCTGAGTATGTATGGGGGGGGATGGACCAGTCTGCCTAATGTTTGACTGTGGATCTCAGCATCTGTTTGATCCCCTGCTGGGTGGGACCTCTCATAGGAATGTTATGGTAATCTCCTGTCTGCAAGCATGTCAGATTATCATTAGTAGTGTCAAGGATTTGCTTTCTTACATGGGGTGAGTCTCAAGCCAGTCATTGCTTGGTCCTTCCCTCCATCACTGTTTTTGTTTTGTTTTTGTTTTTTCCAAATGAATAGGAAATATTTTTTTTTTTCAAAAGAAAACCAACAGCAAGATGCTACATCTTTTCGAAGCACAGTAAAACATGGACACTTTTCTCAAGGAAGTCATATTTATTTAGAGAAAATTGCAATTTTTTAGTACAAAATGGTAGTCAAATGAACACTGACTAAGTGTAGACTTGAATGACTAAAGAACACTATCTACTCTGGAAACAGATATTTTAAATAAACTTCTCACTCTCTAGTTTGCCTTTCCAAATTGGATATGAAATTTCCTCATATACACCTTGTGAGTACTTACTATATAATGAATGTATATTACCTGTTTATCTCTTTTGCTGGCATCATAACTACCTTGATTTTCTAATTTTCCCTAAGTCTTCTAAATCTCCATTTAGGTCAGGAAAATCAGCCCTCACCCTTTTCCAACTGTGTTTAAACTCTAGAATGGTGTATTTCTTTTAGATTCTTATTCATATAGCATCTGGTTAACTTCTGATGTGGTAGCATATTTGGAGTATGTTATAAATAATGTGGCCTTCACTCTACCATCCAAGCATGGGTAATTATTGTTTCAGTAGTATACATCCCTATGGGTTTATATGCTAGCATCCAATACTATAATTGAAGAACTCAGAGATCAAAACTGGGGCTGAGGATATCATGCAATTGATAAAGTTATAAAGTAGCATACAAGAAGTCCTTTGTTCAATCTGAAGTAGCACATAAGCTGGACTACATGGATAATGATGGCACTCAGAGGTGTGAGCAAACGGTAAGAATTTTAAGAACATATTTGACTACATATTACATTAGTTCCCACAAAACAAAATAAAATGAGAGAAATGGAGATATATAGATAGATAGAGATAGATAGATAGATAGATAGATAGATAGATAGACATCAATCCATTATGTTAAGTAGTAAAGCTATTATGGGGTGATTAGTGTGATGGGTTGAACAAAACTGGATCACAAAGGCTCATATATTTAAATTTCTGAGTGGGTGGAATTGTTTGGGAAGGACTAGGAGGTGTGGTGCTGTTGTAGGAGGCAGGCTTTGTAATTTCAAGGCCAACGTCTTTTCAAATTAGCCTTCTCTCTGTCAGTGGTTGTGTCTCTAAATATGAGTTCTCAGCTATCTGCTCCAATGCCATGTTTCCAACTATATTGATCATAGACTGTAACCTTCTGAAACTGTAAGCCTCAATTAAACTCTTTTATACCTTGCCTTGATCATAGTGCCTTATCACAGAAATAGAAAAAATTAAGATAATTAGTGTTAAACAACACTGTCATTATAGAATGTCTGTGATTGAACATTGATGGTTATTGTCTTCAAGCATTTTTCTGTTGTGTCAAAACATCATGACCCAAACAACTTGGGGAGGTAAGGATTTATTTGGTTTATATTTCCAGAGCACTGTTCATAATTGAAGTAAGTCAGCACAGGAGTTCAAATAGGACAGAAATCTGGAGGCAGGCGCTGAAGTAAAAATCATGGAGGAGTGTTGCTTAATTGCTTTCTTCCAATAACTTGCTCAACCTGCTTTCTTATAGAATCCAGTACCATCACCCCAAAGGATGTCCCAACCCATATTGGGCTGAGCCCTCTCCCATCAATAACCAGTTAACAAAATGCCTTACTGCCAGAGTACATGGGTGCATTTTCTCAAGTGGAGTTCCCTCCTTTCCATCAACTCTAGTTTGTGTCAAGTTGACATAGAACTAGCCAGCACAGATATATAAAATGATGAAGAGAAACTATGACACAAGAGTTTCTATACATATATGTTCTGACTATACTTTGCTATATGATACCCCTTATTACTTTGGGACTCTTTTATTAAAAATTCCATTGTCAATCAGAATCTTTGACCAACTCCATGACATAATACATTTCTTTGCAGAGCTTGCAAAAATCTGATATTTTATTCTACTAAGAGAAACAACTTATTATTTATCATAAATAGAGGCTTAAGATGGAAAAAATGACTGATGTTTATTAAGGAATTGCTTCCAGATATTACCCACCACCACTTGTCCTTTACTGACTACAGGGAATTCACAGAGGTTGCTCAAAACACTTTTTACTATTGGACTCAGGATATTTAGATGACTTAAACTGTATTGCTCTTTACTTTTGTGCCAAAGACTTTGTTCTTAGCAAGTGGTCACTGGACTCTTTAATGATTGCATCTTAGCAAACTTTGACTGAAGTCTCTAGCTTATCTTTGATGATCTCAGAACTTATTCCAGGGACTCTTCTTATTTCTGCTGTATTATTTGGTTTTACTGACTTTAAAGGGCACTGTTTCTAGCTTACTTCACATATCTTAAAGTAAAATTGTTAGAACCTCTATATCTTGAATTTTAAAATCCCTGGAAAATATGTAATGTTTGTCTTCAAGTTTAATGGGAAAAGAAGGGAAACCAAAACTCATCAGTTTCTCAATAAGGGCCTCAATTCCATTCAATATATGCAAGATTTCAGTGTATGTCATCCCTGCACTGTGATTCTAACAAAGGAAAGAATTATAAAGAGATAAACAAAAGATGTAAGCACATGCCCTTATTAGGACTTACTTATTCTTGGCTCAGAGTAAAAGCATCTCCACAAATTACAAGATCTCATAAAACCATCAAAATGAGATAATGAACACAGATTGTCAATGCCAATGTTAAATATTTCTCCTCCCAATAACACTTTAAGAGTTACTCCTTGTAAACTCTATCATTCAATTCTACTTTCCTTAAACTTAATGTGTTCAGTATCTCTCTCAGAATGCCTCTTCTTATTTGTATTGTTAGAATCATCTGTTTAATTAGGCAAATGGTTTGAGACAAGGGGATTGTGTGCCTCTGTATTCTGACACTACATTGTACAATGGAGAATCTCCATCCTATTTTTGAGTAACTATTCTGCTTTTCAATTCATTCTAATACTACATTCCTGCTGTGGAAGTTGGAGGTATTCCTGCTGACTTCTCCCATCACTTCCTTCTCTTTGCAATTGTAAGTTTCCCACACATCATTTTCAGACATTCCACTATTTTTTCATAATCTAATTAGAAGTGGTTTTTTGGAACCTAATTGGATATTTAAGAAATTTACCTTAGGAAGCATGCTTTTTAATTATGACCTCCACAAGCCTTGGACCTAAGGATGATTGGATAAATGTTTGTTTAATGAGAAAATGAATTAAGTTTATTTTACTATATGAAGAAAAATAAGACAACATAATGACTGCTAAGACAGAGCTGAAAATGGACTCTGAATTGTCTCAACTTCTTTTTTAAACACTGTGTTTTCTGCCAGCTTCTTATGCCTACTTTGATTTTTCAATTATAATTTTCCTTATAGACAATTCTGCCATGTTTCTTTGAAGTGAAACTACCATAAATTTGTAGCCAAATTTAAGTTTTATGTAACAGGTTTAATATTCAGCATTCCATCTGTAGTCTATGCTTGGCAAAAACCAAGAAAACTTGGGATTTTATGCTTCTGAATTTTATAAAGCAGTAAACACCGAGGCATTGGAATTGTATTTCTTAGTGTGAAACATTTCATCTTGTACATAAGAAATATGAAAAAAATGGTTCTTTTTCTTATAACTATAAATAAAATACAAAACAACAGAAATAAATAGGCCACAATTATAAGAGTTATATGGCTTAGCATACATTCCCAATGTCCAGTCCATATGTATTTGATATCTGACTTTAACATTCTACTATCTAACCATCTCCATGAGTTTAAAGTTCTATATCTAACTCAGATTTCATACTAACTTGCCTCACAATTTAAAAAAATATCTTCTTAGATCCAGAGTACTCTCTTGATTCCTAAACAACTCAAAATTTAACTATGAGACTCTAGCTATCTATTCTTCAACCACCTCAGAGACTTGAGAGGGATAAATATATCTGACTATATAGAAAAAGAACCATTTTTTGGACCTAAAGGGAGAGCTGTTGGGGGGAAAAAGAAATACCTTAAATTAAAAAAAAAGAAGGGAAGAGGATGGGGGGTTGAGGGGGAGGAGGGTGGAAGGGTGGGACTGGAGGGGGGAGTAGGGAGGGGATTGTGATTGAGATGTAACTTGAAGAAATAAAAAATAAATTATTTAAAAAAAAGAAAGAAATATGAAATCAGACTGTGGTGTGAGCAGCTAGGGGATTCATGCTAGTTCATCCCTTTGGAAGAGTTCTTACTGAAAATGCAGACTGTAGAAAGCAGTGATAAAGAAGAAACAACAGTTTACCATGTTCAATTCTCCCAGCTTATCAAGCTGCTTTTAATTGTATTCTTGCATATTATCTTTCCTGACACTCCAGAGTCCTCACAGGTTTATTTTATCATCATTCCATTTTTTAGAAAGACAGAAAGCATGTCAAAGAATTCAGTAACTCTCAAAGTCATGGCCCATTGATGAAAGTTAAGGTCCAAAATGATGCTTCCCTTTTAGTATCTGCCATGCTTACATTCACTTCCTTTTGAAAATATATTTTCATTAATTTCTGATGATTTATACATGTATACAATGAATTTTAGCATGTTTTCCCTTTATTACTCCACCCAGATTAAGTCCTCTGTTCCCATGCCTTCTGCTTCTGAACTTCATTGCCTTTTATAAAAGAGTATAATCCACTGAGTCAGGTGTTTGCTTTCCATATGTTCATGAGTGTGGTGACATCCACCAGGGTCCCATACTCCTAAAAAAACCAGAATAAAATAAAATAACAACAATAGCAAAAACCAAAAGCCCCAAATAAAGCGAAAACTGATTTCCTTTTCTTACATTCATACTTATACTTTATTAGCAGAATTTTGTTCTCTAATAAACATCTCCCCACAACATGTTACACCTGCTAGAGTCTAGGCACAATACTGTGTGTACAATATTTTAACACCTTGTATGTGGGATTTAAAATAAAATCAGGTTAGTAATTACTAATTAATTTGTTAAGAACACCATAAGAACTTTGCTCAGTTGTTTGGGAAATCTCAACTAGGCCCATCCCTGAAAAGAACTAAATTGAATCCTGGTATTAACCAGGACAGTGGGGAGCTTGGTAGGGCATAATTTCTTCCAGAGTATACTTTCTTATTGATCATTCACTACATTTATCCTTTGAAGGAATGATCTTTTCACCCTTCCATCTAAAAACACAGTTGTCTCCATAGGGCTTATTTTCAGTGTCATTGTCATTAAGGGTTTTATTCTTCAAAACTGTTCCTACCAAGTTTATGCTCACATCAGGCCATGCCAGCCTTCTGTGGTCTGAAAGTCTGCTTTAGCCTTGCCTCACCTTTAAGACCTAATTATTATAGAGCCTGATGTGGGCTTAAGAGGCATCCTCAAGTGGGGAAACATTGAATCAGGAGAAATAGGTCATAAATATGCAAATTTCTCCTTTCAGAAGCCTTGTTCCAAGCCATCTAATAATGCCTTCACATTTCTTCATGTTATTATTCTCCCTGCTGCAAGGGAGGAGGCTGAGTCTGAGGCAGTGCTGTTCTGCCTTCCCACCTGTTTACATTTACTACATGGCTGCCAAGGGAACTCTGCAGAAAATAATGCTTGTGTGAGCCATTTAGTTGACTACATGTCAAAAAGTAATTTGAATCAAAGAGTCACTAACTTAATTGATGGTGATGGCTCCATCCAAAAACAACCAAAGAAATTGATGTTGTGTAAATTGCTCATATATTGCTCTTGAATTTGTGAGCATATTCTTGTTTGCCTTGACAGGATTCAAATTATCTTTCGGACAGCTAGACACATTACTTAAGATGTGCCTGTATGTGAATTTTAGCTGCTAAAGGGGGCAATAACAACCTTCCTGTGAAATTAATTCCCATGGCTTCAACTTCATCTAGCCATTTATTTTACTCATTCCCTGCACATACCACACTATTCCCTTACAATTTGTGTTTTAACCTCTAAGTCATTTCAGTCACCATGGAAAACAGATATACTGTCTTTGCATATTCTATAGAGATCTGAGGTCCTGAAGAGCAAAGATGATGAATCATAATCCATTCAGCAATTTAAACTTCTTTGGATTTATATACTTCAATGCCACTGAGCCTTAGTTTCTGAATTGTCACTAGGGTCTGTCAGAGTTGTGTAGATGCTGAGCAGTGCAGAATAAGTCAGTTCTGAAGCAAGACTGTATACCACTAAGATAACAAGAGTTTAAGTCCTCAGCAATTATTCCTGGAGCCAACCTTCCATACTGGTGATAGTATGAGCCCAGTGACTCTGTTACAGCAAAAGGCACACACAGATTGTCATCCCTGGAGAGTATAACACTCTCAAGAGGTTTGGTTTTTGTTTTTTTCAGTAGTACTGTCCTATCTTTTTCCAATGGGTACCAGCTGCAGGACACAGTACAGTAAAGAAAAGATGGTCATGGGTAGAGAATTAAGAAACATAGCATTCTGGTATCCTCAAGAGAATAAACAGCTTCCAAATACAGTCACAGATTCCTCCTGTTTCAGAACACTGGCTACAGAAGACTAGTTTTCATAGCTAATCACTAAATTAATGAATGGTCAGGAGGAATGTAGGCTGAACAATATCCTACTTGCTTAGGTCTGATCTGCTCCCCATGTCATAAAGCTGTAAAAGTCCACAGAATATAGCTTGACAATCAGAGTATTATGTGACATTCAATGCCTCTTACTATATTTTATTTCCTTCAAATACCTTTGTAAGGGACCCAATATTTATTGAACGAAAGTTAGAGTGTATTTACAAAAATTAGAGTGTATTTACTCATCTACAGTTCAAAGTGACTTGGTCTTGAGTCCCATATGTGGAAATAGTAGACTTTTTACTTATCAGCCCACTAACTTCCTACATTTGTATTTTTCTTTCTGGAGCTGATGTTTATTTATAGCATGAAGAGACTTGCTTTAGAAGTAGCAGACACAGCATTGATCATCACTACATGGTTTGGATGTTCTTCTGCATCACACACACACACACACACACACACACACACACACACACGTTGGTCTATTAGCATGAGTAGGACCTGTGAATTGCATTTGGGTGACACTTGCAAAAGCTGACTTCCATAGTACCTTATTGTAGCCTGTAGTGAATATGTGGGGGCTTCTGAAGGACAGATTCTTAAGGGGCATACAAAACAGCCTGACACCTGGCAGAGGGCATCTGGTCCTGTGAAGCCAATGAGAAGACACCACTCTGTAGATGAAAGAAAATCTGGAAAATTGGAAAGGACTTTTGACATGGCATTGCTTCTCATTATAGTCACACTTTGAATGATGCTAGGAAGATTTTGGTCAAGGTAGGTGGATCCCAGATTGGACTGATGCATGGTGAAACCTCGTTTTGGCTCTGAAAGATGCAGAGAGCAGCACTCTGTGGAAGGGCATGGCCAGGGACAAGAGCCAAGAGAGACACAAGAAGCCCTGAGACTCATCAGGGATTGCAAAAGCAACACTGTGCTTAAGGAAGTAGCAGCAGAGCCCAAAGAGGTGAGAGAGTGGGGCAAGAGATGGAGGTATGAAGCAAATAACAGAAAAGGTGATACTTTAAGCAGAGGTACATTAACCAGCTCTTAGCCCACACTACCCCTGAGGCAATAAGAATTGGGCAGTCAGAAGCCTTGGCATGTGAGCAAAGGTCGGCCAAGGAGACAAGAGGCTCAAGAAAGGCCTTAGAAAGCGACCCCTGCCATGAGCCTTCCCAAGAAGGCCAAACCAGGCTCTGAGGAGAGGCGGTCCATGGGCCCAGAGCCCAGTGAATGAGTGAGGCATGAGGCATGAGTACTCTGAGACCATGGAACGAACCTGAAGGGAGACCCCGGAGACAGAGGCCTGCTGAGGGGTGTGAGTGAAGAAGTGCACCTGAAGCTCAGGAGCTGAGGCAGACTGGCTGCATGAGCCAAAAGATAGTGGCTTCATTAAATCCTGAGTCTGAGAAGGTTGAAGAGATTGTGAAGGCAGGTGAGAGGAATTCCCTCTTCCATGAGGAAGCCCTGGAAAGTCCACCATGCCAAGAATGAGTGAGGAGGCCTCGAGCACAAACCGAAGTAAGGAGGAAGCCAGCATGATAGCCAAGTGAACGCTGACTGAGGACAGCCTGCAAACCAAGTTGGACCTATGCTAGAGGATGTGGGTATTCTTTCAAAAGGTTTTCAGGTAATAGGTGTTTAGGTATTAATAAATATAGTTTAATAAAGTTTACATTTACAGTTGCCCTTCTTCTGAAACTCCTTTCAAGAAACAGCCTCAGAAGAAACAATAAAAAGCACCAGATTCTAAGTTTTCATGGTGGCCACACAGAAAAGTCACAAATGTTTTCTACATCACCAGTTCCAAGGGGAATTAATCTTTGGAGTTCGGGGCTTTCTTGCTCTTGCCTTTGCAGCTTCACAGGCAGATTCATGTAGGGAAGGTTATTGAGACGAGATTATTGAACTGTTTTGGACTTTGTCTCTGAAATCTGAGAAGCATTCCCTCTATCTGAGCATGATGAGCATGAAAATCACCTCCCTGGGAGAAAAAAATGGAGCTTAGGTAAAATGGTGAAATGGTGAACAGGTAAAGAAAATAAGCAAGCGAACAAACAGCATGGGAAGAGACAACCCAATGAGAAAAGGGATAGAAAGGGACTTCTGACTTCTGTGCATGTTCCCATGGGTAACAAACTTAACAGAAAAGGTAATTTGGTTTTTGGTCAGAGCTTCATAAGTCATGCCTCAATGTCACAACTTACCTTTGATTGTAGAGGAGGAAGTTGTGAAGTTCTGAAGTACATCCTGTTGGAATTTCCCTTTGCAGGACACAGGATACTGAGCATGGCTAGGGAGTTATCCTTGGGACCTGGTCAAGAAATGCTTGAACACCCCTCTATCTCTGATCAATAAAGCAGCCTGTGCACCAGAAAGCAAGAGTAACTTTGGTGTGTAGGTGTGTCCGTTGAGACTTACCTAATATCTTTCATCTACAAATGGGCAAGTATATAGATGTTATATTAAAACTCTCACTCAAGTATTGTGGAGGCTGAGCAAGGAGGATTATAAGTTTCAGACTAGACTGGTTTATGAAGCAAGACACTCATGTTGACCACAGTTCTGTTGCTAATGAACAATTTTGTTGCTAATGACAATGAATGTTTAGAGAACTGTCCCTAATCATTTCATGTTTGCATTCTGTTAACTAGTAATATGAGATTGAAGTTCAGAAGGAAAGCTGTATTTGGATACCAAGAGTTTATGGCTATTGACACACAATTTAATTCTGCCTTTTGGACATTTGTTAAGCAAGATTCACATTTATTTCATATTAATAAAGATGTAATAATCATTAAATTATTGCTGTACTTTAGAACACAGACCTACTTATTACTTCCTCCATAAACTTTCCTTCATTATTTTTCCATTCTATGCTTTGAGAAAAAGATGATCTGCCTCTAATTGAGACACTTGCCAATTATATTTGCTGATTTTATCTTGAGACTTGGAACCTACAAAATAAAAAGTAAGACTCTGTGGGAAATGTATTTTATAGGTTGCTTTTTAAAAGTGAAACTACTTACATGACAAGGAAAAATGTGAAGGTATTATTTTTATAATAAACATAGCTTATTTATATGCAACTAAAAGCTTTAGTTTAGAAAGACACAAACAGCAAAAGCAAGGGAAGCCTCTCAGATCTTCAAACACAAATGGTTTGAAGACACCTGTATCTAGAAGTGTCCAGTTTCTCTAGTCAAGAAACTGCTTCATTCAAAAATATGCACTTTATATGTATATTGGAAAATATGAAAAAACTAAATGAAAGTGAAATGAGAATTCATTATTAAAGGATCACAATCAGTAGAGAGAGTTGCAAATCTTGTCATCATATCATTTGTTGGTCAAGTACAGTCAGTCATGGCTCTCTCCCTAGGACTCATATTTAGTCTTCACTTTGTTCAGCTAATTTATAATTGAACACACAGTTGCTGGATATAAGCCCAGCAAATGATTGATTGAGCCTAAAATGACCTTTTAAAATGCTTAATGATTTTCATTTCTGTCTGGATTTATTAAGTTTTGAATTCACTATTACAGCATAAAGGAGCAATGAGATGTAATCTATTTCATGATTCTAACAAAGATATCAAATGGTAAGTGAAGAACCAAAACACACTGAAAGCACTGGAAATGTAGATAATAGCTACTCTGCTCTTTCTGAAGAGGAAGGGAGGAGGAATGTATCCTAGGGAAAAAGGGAGGTATAGGGAAGCTGGTAGAAATGGAGAGAGGAAAAACTGGTCAGGATTATTTTGTGAGTGAAGAATCTATTTTTAATTATAAAAGAATCTTATATCTGTCAAGGATCTAGATCTATTTTATTTATATAAGCTCAAAGATATTCACTGAACACATTGCTTTTTTTTTAACCAAACAAAGTGAGTTTTATAAACACACGAAAATATTAGTAGGTAGACTCAGAGAGTCAGCATGATGATGTTTGATGTTCTTCAGAATCAATCATTGATGGAAAGTTCTGCTTCTTTAGTTGGGGAAAAGTGGGAAGGCAAAGTGTTGGCATTATGTACTTTTGATGCTGCTAGTAGGCACATGGGCATGAATTAACATACTTTTACAAGGAGACATGTTCAATGTGACTAGTTAGTGTAATAATGAGGATTTATATTAGTTTTCTCAATTTTGATAATTGTATTTTCTTCTCCAAAATACTAAATCTGGCTCTCATTATCTTCTGGTACTTATTGATGTGACTCTTTTATTCATTTTCTCTGTAAAATCTGAAGATGGAGAGATGTCTCAGAAATGAAGAGCATGTAGTGCTGTTGAGGAGGATGCTGGTTTGGTTACCAACACCAAATCAGACTGTCTAAAACAGCAATTCCATTTCCACAGGCTGCAACTCTACTGGCCTCCATTGGAAACTGCATATCCATGCTCATGGGGACATACAAATAAAATGAATAAATTTTTAAAATAATGATGGATTTCATTATGACATTTCAAATAGATATATCCTTATAGTTTCTTATATTTACATCTTGTTCCTTCCTATGTGCACTCCCTGCTCCTCTCTTATTCCCTGAATAGATATTCTTTTTATTTTATTTGCTGGATCACATGCTCTCTTCCTCTCTCAAACCTCAGTCTGGGCTGGTCCTCTTTACTCTCTTAGAGTTACTCCACCTTCTTCTGAGTGAGTGTACTGGTTAGTTTTCAGAAACTTGACATATAATATAATTACTTTCAAAGAGAGAACCTAACTTGAGGACTTGCCTTTATTATATTTGCCTGTGGGTATGGCTAGGTGGCACTTTCTTGATTGATGATAAAGTGTGGTAGGGCCCAGGCCACTGTGGGTGGTGCTGCTGTGAGAAAATTGGCCCTGATAGGTAAAATTGGCATACCTGATAAGTATAAGTATCAGAGCAGGCCAGTAAGTAGCTTACCTCTACGGTCTCTGCTTCATATTCCTCCAGGTCCTTGCCTTGAGTTTCTACCTCCTTGACAGTGGACTATAACTTATAATCCAAATAAACTCTTTCTTCCCCTAAATTTGGCTTTAGTTGTTGTTTATTATACCAACAGAGAAGGAAACTAACCTAGTGAGTTCCTGCAGAGGTGCCTTTCACATGACTGGATGCTCTCTAGTCTTCCTGCTACCCCTCCCATTGGACGTACTATATACTCTGCACAATCTCAGATCTCATGTTGCAGAAATCCCCTTGTGTTTTATTTTTATTTATTTGATTATCCCCTAGACATTCAGGATGTGCTCTGTTCATAGCAGAATATCCTTTGTAAAACCCAGCTAAGCCTTAGTATCATGCAAGGGTCTCTTTGGGGGCGGTACCACATCAAGGTAGCAAATTTCTACCATGGCTTTACTACTTCTTGAAAATTTAATTATGCAGAAATGGAATATGCAAGAAGGGGATAAATTAAGAGAAAATTAGTGTGAGAGAATAGTTGCTCAATAAAGAGGAGATTTCTAGAAAAAAATAGGTTTAATGTCTGCAACTCTAATATAAATACATAAAAGAGTGTTTAATAAGATGTTGGAAACAGAATGAGGTATCTCTGATAATAAAGTGTGCATGGGTCCAAAGGGCTATAATGGCATTCAGTGCGAGAAACAGTGTAGGGTGATACAGGGGTAAACTGACCTGGAAGAATAGCCACAGAAGGCTTGCAGTCCCCAGATTATTAAGGGGAAAAAAAAAACTGAAGGTGCATCCTGTGTCATATGAAGCCACTAGATTGAGAAAGCAGAATTGTGAGTCTTTTAATGCTCTATTAAATGATGTCATGAGGAGGAATTAAGGAAGTTTCTTTAAAGAAAATCTAAAGACAGCAGGTTTCTAAGAGACTCCATTGTAGGGAAATTTTCTTCAATCTGTTACGTTGAGGGTGTCTCAGAAGGTATGTTCTCCCTAATGGAAGAAGTTTATACAAAGTGAAGGCAGCAGCAATATGAAGCTGGCACATACCAAGATCATCGAGTAACATTGTCCTTAAATTTTTTCTGTTACCTCTTTTCTTACAGCAACCCCCAGAATAATGAAAAGAAAAATACCTTCTAGAAAGTTTAAGATGATGAATACAAACTAAATAAAATTTAAACAGAGAGTCGGGTAACAGTTGGTCTCATTCAATGCCTAAACTATCTGAAGGTATTCACAGAGGTGTGGATTACTTGCCTATGATACTGATATTTCTGAAGCTGAAATGGGGACTGTGTGTAGTGTAAATTTACAGCAGGAAGCTTTGTCATTGGAGAGGAGGGGGAGAGTTTATGGGACTTCTAGACTTAGTTATCAATGAAAAAGGAAAAATGCAGGATTAGAATATAAATATCTTTGAAGTAGTTGTTGAGTGAAGAAATCCATGTATTTGTGGTTGATTCAAGAAGTCACATGTCTGCAGTGGGTTTGATCCCAGTCTTATCTGCTGAGTAGTTGGAGACCAAATCCACCTTGTAACTCCACCCCATAGTGACATCTCATATAAGCAGGAAATAGCCTTTCTTACTAGCAATCTTCTTATCTTGAAAGTATTGACTATTTGTACAAAAAAGTCATGGGAAGAACTCACCTGTGAGAATATGTATATTTAGTAGCATTAGAAGCTAGTTTAATATTAATTATCACTATTTAACATACACACTCTCAATAATAAAGAAAATTTTTATTTTCATGGAAGTTAAAGCACTTCCATAGCATTACTTCTATTTCATTATTCTATAATGTTTAGAAATTTCCTGGATGCTTGTGTGTGTGTGTCTGTGTGTGTGTGCGTATGTGTGCATGTGTGTGTGTGTGTGTGCAAGTGATTAATATCTATCTTATCTATTCTCTCTCTTTCTCCCTCTTTCTCACATACACATACACACAAGCATATATATACATATATATGTTATGAGAGAGAAAAAATGGTGACTTTTCCAACAAGTAACATAAATATATTACATTATATTAAAAAAACAGGCATAAATAAGCCTTAGTTGTGTTAAGAGACCACTATATGGAGATAGAGAACAGATATTAATATCATCTTTGAAGAAGATATTTTGTGCTACTTTGCAGCCTTTCATGTCAGGAATAATTCTGGAATTTTAGCAAATGTAATGGATATATTAATATAGAATTGCATTTATCCTAGATATGAGGATTGAGGTGAAAGATCCTTTAAGTTCAGTTTTGGAATTAATCTACACCAAGCAGGACAGCCTGTAGTACCTTTAATAAGGAAGATATTCTAGACCAAGATCTTATTCCCATTTCACACAACTGCATGTTTGATTTTCTACTGTGTATAAATTCAATCCATCATAGACACACTACCAGAAAACACTACTCTATAAGGAAAACATTGAAAAAAATCTGTGAAATACATACAAATATTATTATAAATGTATTATTTTAAATTTAAATTTTGCATTGTATTTTGCACGTACACTTTGTACATGTTGTTGAGCTTCATATACACAATTTATTGTAAAGATATGACATCAATAGTGTAACCATATTTATTTCTTCTCACAGTTTAGCATAATTCAATGAATTTCTCTGTTGCATTTCACATAACTTAGTCAAGGCTCTTTACTGTCAGTCAATGGACTCTACATTGATGCTCATATACTGTCTCCATACCTGATAGAGTTCTCTCAGATAGGTTCTGTTGCTTCTTTTATATTTCATGTATTTTTAAATATTATGTATATTTCATATGATTGAAAATATTATTCCTTAAACAAGTCTTTCTTGTAGGCATCAATTTTAGAAATGGTGTTGTGTTCCTGGGTTTGATTTTAGTACTGTGAGTGTGTTGTTTCCCCTTGCACAGGACCATTATATCTTGAGGAAAATGGATATCTTTAGATAAATTTAATTTGAAATATTTTCTATTACTCACCAATTCTGTCACCTTAAAAACACACATAGCCTACTTATGTGTGTTTTGGGATAAATGCTGAGCATTTGAAGTACAGTGACATACCCTTTCATCTTATTCATTATAGTTATGCTGCTCAAGATGATTATTAGACCACCCTGAGTAAAAACATATTGATGGTTTGCTTATTTCTAGCATTTTCCAGTTCTCTTTAGTTATACTTCTCTGTGACAATCCAACTGTCTACCACAAATCTCTGTATATCCAGCCACACACTGTCTACTCATCCTTCTACTCATGTGTCTATCTTTCCACATAGCCATGCATTCACCCACTTATCAACTCATCCATGTGTTCATTCATGTTTCACACATTTTATTACCCATCCATTCATATGTCTGTCCACCTACAGGTCCACTTAACTCTCTACTCAGTCATCTGCCTTTCTATGTACCAAAATATCCTTCTTCTTACCCAACCATCCATTGAAATTTCCTTCTGTCCATCTAGTTCTACGCTATCCCAGCATACACCATTCTACCCATCCATCCACTGATCTATTTTCTTGTTTAGAGAATAAATATCTGTAATTTAGAATCTGTGGTAATTTCTGAAATGATAACCAGGGAGAAAGATCTTGAAGAAAAATACACCACAAACAACACCAAGAGCCACAACAAAAGATGGCCATAAGATACCACAAGGCTACATTAAAGAAAGAGGACATGAGTCAGACTGGACAATATGTTCTTCTTAAGTATATTAAGAAGATGCTGGATGAGAAGTTTTTAGACAACAAATGGAAATAGATATGAAAGGAGGAGAAGAAATAAAGGCACAGAAGTTAGAAATGCAGAAGCAGGAAAAAATGTAGATACTGAAGTTGGAAAAATAAATAGTTCATTATAACTCATTTTTCAGTTAGTGTTCTGTATTATTCTCTGGAACCCACCTAATTCATGTTTTTGTCTCTATCTTGCTCAAAAAAGATTCCTGATGATTAATAAATGGTATGCTCATGACACCAAAATATTGTTCTACTTGACTCCCTACATTGTAAAGTCCTTAAGGTTTGGTTGATGGCTGATTCACCATTAATATATACATAGAAAATCTCATTGTGACCAATAAAACTTCTCTGAAATTCTTTCTTATGCCTCATAATGTGTTCTTTCAAATGAGGTTGGTGATGTTCATGACATCTTATAGTGGTTGCTACCTTTACTCTAGCAATGAGTTGTTTCTTCACGATTTTACCTGTGTGCTGCTGTTTATAAATTGAGCTTTGTTCGTTAATGTTAGCAGTATAATATTTTACACTTTACAGGACACTCTTCTCTCTCAATATCTATCTATCCATAGATATATAAATAAATATAGATAGATATAGATACACACAGAGATAGATGATAGGTAGATAAATATATAGATAGATGATAGATAGATAGATAGACATATATATATAGATAGATAGATGATAGATAGGTAGAAAGAAGTGGATAGATAGATATAAATATAGGAATATTTAGTAGAAAACTTATGCTCTCTTTAAAATCTCTTTGACTCTCATAGAAAAGCATTTATTTCACCAAGACATTTCTGAAATTTGAAATCAAAACATGAACTAAAGACTTAATTTCAGTGCATAAATCTCAGAGATCTTATTCCAGTTTTCTGTGAAATGTGTGTATTCTTTTGTTTTAATAATAACATTATAATTAAAGCTCCTTTCCTTTTCTTCATCCTATAATGTCAAGTATACTCATTATACGAGTGGGATACATGCTGGCCTCCTGAAAACATTAGCACCATAAGACAATTATGTGACTCGTAGAAAGGTATAAAACTCTAGCAAGCACAGGGGAAAGTGTCCAGTGTTTGCTATGCTTTTCTCTTACACTTTTCTTGGTTTTTTTTTTTTTGTTTTTTGTTTTTGTCTTTGTTTTTTTAACAGAATACAAGCAACAGCACACTTCCTAATCGGTGTGGAGACCACTGAGGTGTGCCTGCATTATTCAATCTAACCCCAGTGGCTTCCAGGGGGAAAATAGATACCTCTGCAAAAGCTTCACTGCTCTGAATCGCATGTAACAGTATGAAAGATTTTTTTTTTTTTTGCTCTTGAGCTTTCAGTTGGGAGTAGAATCCCCCTGCTGAGCTCAGTTGCTTACTGTAGCACTTAAGATATGGTTTGGCACAAGGAGTCCAAGGCAATCCCAAGTTGATCCCTCTCCCTACATGTTTCTGAGGCTTAGGCGGCCAGAAATGGGATTCTTGACTATCAGCTAATAACAGATATGGCTTGCCTGGAGAGCTGACCACCTGCTGATGAATTCCAAAGATAAAATCACTGTCGCCCTAACAGTAGGCCATACATGTATTATTGTTTCTACAAGGAAAACACGTCCTAATGAGACGTGATATATTCTTGAGACTTTATTATATTAACAAAATTTTGCTGATAGTTGTTTGAAACTGTGTCCTCAAGGGAGGAGCTTTACAGTATATCAAGGACTCCATAATTCAGAATTTCAAGAACAGAGAAATACAGTATTGTTGTGTGCTGAACTTGGAAGTGAAAAGGAAAGATGAAATAAAGACAGGCAATTAGTTACTGATGAAATTTAAAGAAAATACAGTTCCCTTAAACAAGAATGAGAAGAGATAGGTGAGTCTAAAGACCAAATGAAATATTGAGGTTAGAACAGTGCACAGGTATATCCTATGGATAGTATTTGAGAGGTGGCTAGACCAAATGTTGATAGGACCTACAAAGATATCTCAAAGGTATAAGGTGTATCCTGAATACAGTCAGTGGCATTTATGAGAAATTGAGTAACAAACTCTTAAACTTTGAGAAGGACAATGCTTATAGGTTGAAAAGAAGAAATCACTGGGCTGTGGTGGCGCACGCCTTTAATCCCAGCACTTGGGAGGCAGAGGCAGGTGGATCTTTGCAAGTTCAAGGCCAGCCTGGTCTACAAAGTGAGTCCAGGACAGCCAGGGCTACACAGAGAAACCCTGTCTCAAAAAAAAAAAAAACAAGAAGAAGAAATCAAGTCAGGTAAATTTTTAGAAAATTCACAAATGGTGCAGTTGAGAAATAATTAGGGCTTGGTAGAAGTCTAAGGACTTGAAGGTTGTAGGGATGCAGCGCGCAAGGAGGGCAGGCACTTCAAAGGTCATGAATTTATTCCTTTAGACTGACAGCTTCTGTCGTCTAAGCCCCAAAGAGTGCACTTTTATTCTCAAACATTCCAAGCTCCTTTTGATGAATCATTTCCTCAGCCAGTGCTCAACTAGTACATATTCTAGGTACCAGATGTACCATATTCTAGGTTGACTCTCTCCTGTTTTCAGGATAACAAGATCCTGTGGACAAAGTTTCAGTATTCTCTCCGTGTCTCTTTCGCCATCTTATTCACCATCACTGGGTCCCACCAGGGTGTAGATGGCACACAAAGGCAGAGGTTTTCTCGATTAAAAAAAAAAAAAAATTACAGAACTCAGGTGAAACCCTTTCATTTCTGTTAAAAAATACTGCTCAACACATTATCAAGAGTTGATAAGGAGACAGGACTCATGTCTGTGGACAGCTGTCATGAAAGGGAAAGGCATTCTTTCATTCCTTTCTAAGCTCAGACCATAGGCAAAGACTCTGGTAATACCAGTGTTAAATTTCTAGAGTAGCCACAATAATGAGAATCACTTCTGACAGTATTTGTTGCCTCCTTGCTTTGTGGCGTCTGTGAGATTCCTTTGTGTGCTCTGTAACAAAGCCTAGTGCCCTCGGGTCACTCAGACTGTGTCATCCTTCACCCCTCACTATTGTGACTCCAAGATGAGAAGGTACTATGTATTGTCACTGCATTCCTTGCAGATTGTTCATTTTGATTGAAGTTTATTATGAAAATTCTAGGCAAGCAATAATTCAGTGAAAGGAGAGTTCTTCCTACAAAGGAAAGGCCCAGCTGAGTTGATAGGAGAGAAACCTGGTAAGTACAATGCTCCCAACAGAAGCAGGAGTGGCAGAGATGACTGATAGGCAAAGGTCTCATTGCTGATGATGTTTACATGGCATTCCAAGCCTCATATCACTGAAGACAGGAATATTACAGCCATCTGCAACTTAGGCAGCAGCCACAGTTTCCCCTCAGCTCCAAGAAATGCATTGAGAATCCTCTTCTTGGTACAATGGTTATGGATCAGAGTAAAATGTTTCAGTAATCTCTTACTTTTATGGATATTTCACAGAGCAATAGTCCTAATTTTCTTCCTTCATTGATATCCCAGAACATAGGAAAAGATTTATGAACAGGGAAGACCTATGAGCAAATAATCAGGATAGAATGATTTCAAATGACACAGCTACCAGAATGCATGTGGTCAGGCACAGTTCTGAGAGTGGCACTTATGAGAAGCTGCAGGAAGGAAAGATAAGCTGTATTATAATGAGATATATAACAAATAAGGCAAACAACAAAATATATCTTTTTCTTCATTTTTTAAAAATTATGTCTGGTTTACTTCCATTCTTTATTCTGTCACTGGACAGTAGGTTTCTCAGTGGAATGGTCAAAGGAAAGGTAGAAGCAAGGAAAATGGAAATAAAAAGAGAGGAAAGGGGGAAGGAAAAAATGGAAGGAAGGGAGGGAGAGGAAGAGAGAAGCGAAAGGAAGAACAAGTAACTTACTAAATGAATTGTCAGTTTTCTGTTAACAGACACAGTGTTCCCTCCTTCATGTTAGAAATTTCCACACACATGGAATTTTACTATTGCAGCCTCAGAACATACACAGCATTTAAGTGACATTGTACAGCTCAGGGAAACATAATCTTGTTTTGTTTTGCTTGTTTGTTTGTTTGTTTTGTTTTGATTTCCCTCTGTTCTCTTAACAGATCTGTTTCCCTATGCTCCTGATTATCATGTCTAGAAATATACAAACAACATCTCCTCATGATAGACACCCAATACATTTGAAGATAGCAGTTAAATATGAATTAAGAATAAAGAGCAAGTGCTTTTCCCTTCAGTACGCATATAATCCATGCAAGATTTAAACACTGCTCATCTTGTATTTAAATTTCTTGTTTAGAGGTCAGTGTTTTGTATATTTGACATTGCAATGAATACTATGCTGCGATTTCATATGATTACTAGCTAAGCTGATCTCTCTAGAAGCAGCATCTTGTACAGCTGGAAGGCGTTATAGCCAGGCTCCGGGAAATGCAACAAAGAAGCAGAAAAGCATCATAAGGAGCGTAACTCCCCTTACTCTGTCATTGCAAGGCCCACACTCCTGCCGATACACTTCATTCTGAATCTTTCAAAAATTAACTCTTCTACTTTTCAAGACATTTGTCATTTCAAGGTTTGCATCACTAGTAGCAAAGAACCTGCCATCTTTTGAAATTGTCTTGTTTTAATACAGAACAATTCTCTAGAAATGAATTAAGTTATTGTGTGGATTTTAATTTTGAGAATTTGTAAAGATTTGTTTCATGTGTTAATATGCTGTTGAGTAGAGTGTATATTCTTTGATGTTTGGGTAGATTATTCTGTAGATATCCATTAAGTCTGTTTGATGGATATCAATTAATTTTGATGCCTCTCTAACTTTTATCCAAATGGCCTGTCTTTGGGAAAAATGAAGTACTGAATTCATGTACTATTAATGGATTGATGATAGTCTGTGTCTTCAAATCTAGCTGTAATTTTTTTTGTATGAAATAGGGTTCTCCATAGTTTGGTGCACATTTATTAAGAATACTACTTTCTTCTTGGTTAACTGTTCCTTGGTAGAATGAATTTTTTTCTTTTTATGTCTTTTGATTAGTTCTGGCTTAAAGTTTAGAATAACAGTGTTTGCTTGCTTCTTGGTACCATTTGATTGGAAGCTTTCTCTATGCTTTTTCTCTATCTTTAAATCTAAGATTTGTAAATAACAGATAGATAAATTATGTTTCTTGATCCATTCAGTACGCCTATGTTTTTTGATTGATGAGTCATGGCTGTTGATATTTAAGGTTATTATTGAAATGTAGTCATTGTATTGTCCAATTTTGTGTTACTGTTTCTGACTTCTGTCACACTTGTTGTTTTAGGAATAATTTATTCTCATGTCTTTCCACAATCTCTTTGATATGCTAATTCCCCCTTCTTTCTAAAATGATACTTTTTGTTTTTTTTTTCTTAGATTTGGTTTGTTAGTTCTAAAATAGACTGTTCATATCATGAAAAGTTTTTCTTTCTCCAATTATGATGGATAGGTTTGCTTCATATAGCAGTCTATAATGGCCAATATAGTGTTTCAGATCTTCAAAACGCATTGCTTCAGGTTCTTCTAGTTTTCAAACTTGCCATTGATAAATCAGTAGTTTTTCTGATGGACTTTCCTTTATTATGTGTAAATTGAATATTTCCTTCTTGTAGCTTTCATTAAACTTGTTTTATAACATACAAAACATATACTTAGTTTTTAAATATGCTGTTATGGGGAGATAGTTTTTGATGTTGTCTACTTGATGCTCTGTGTCTCTGTGGGTGTGCTTTCCCGTAGTTTGCAGACATTCCCTTCTATGATGTTCTTAAAGATGTTCTTTATGCCACTGATTTAGTATCCTTCTCCCTCATATATGCCTTCAATTAAAAGGCTTAGGTTTTTCATAGTCTCTCAAATTTAGTGTAAGTTACTTTCCAGTTTGTTTGTTTGTTTAGTTTTCACATTCCTTCCCTACTTTGTCTTTATCTTTGAATCCTTAAACTCTGTGTTCTGCTTGATGCATTAGCCTTGCAAGGCTTTTCTTTGAGTTTTCTAGTTGAGTTATGGAGTTTTTCAAGTCCTTTACATCTCAACTTCAGTCCTGTTGAATGTTTCTGTCTTGTTATTGAATTCCATTCTGAATCCATGGATTATCTTTGTCATTTCAATCAGCCTTCTGCTTCTGTTTTCTCGCTCATCACTTAGGCACTTGTCTCCTTAAATTCATTGAGCTATTTCTCTGTGACCTTGTTACACTTCTTGACTTCTCTGGAGAAGTTTTTGATTGTTCTTTGAAATTCTTCATCTTGGGTTTTTAAGGCAATTTTTACTGGCAAACATTTTTACAGGAATAGCAGTTTTTTTAAAAGAAGACACAGGGTCTGTTATGTTCAAAATTATATCATGTGCAATTAAAGATACTTTGATTTATTCTTTTCTAATTTGAATCCCCTTGATCTCCAGCAATTGTCTTATTGTTCTAGATAATCCTTTACCTTGTTCCATATTTTACCAGAAATGCTTTGAGAGATTTATTTATTTATGTTTAGGTTAATGTTGGTTGTGGACTTGATGTAAATTGTCTTTATTATATTGAAGTATGCCGCTTGCATGCCTCACCTCTGAGAGGGTTTTATCATGAAGGGATGTAGGGTTTTTGTCAAAGGTCTTTCCTGCATCAAATGAGATGATTATATATTTTTGGCTATTTATTGATTTGTGTATTTTGAATCATCCTTCTATCTCTTAGTAAAAGTCTAATCGATGGTAGATGGTCTTTTTGATGTATTCTTAGATTTGGTTTGCAAGTATTTCATTGGCAATTACTACATCTATGTTCATAAGAGATATTGTTCTGTAATTTTATTTCTTTGTTAGGTCTTCATGAAGTTTATATAGCAGGATGGTTATGGCCATATAAAGAGAATTAGGAAATGTTCTAGTAATTTCTATTTTGTGCAGTAGCTTGAACAGTATCAGCACTAGTTCTTCATTGAAAGTCTAGTAGAATTCTGAGGTAAATCCATCTGACTCCAGGCTATTTTGTTTGGGAGAAGTTTATTGCAGTTTCTATTCAATTAAGGGTTGTAGATTCATTTGAATACCTTAATTAATATTTATGCAATTTTAGAAGGTCATATACATTAACAAATTCTTCAATTTCTTTTGGGTATTCTGGTATGTATGGTAGAGTCACAGATTTTTAAAGGTACATCCTTATGATTCTCTGGCTTTCCTGGTTGTCTGTTGTGATGTCCCCCTTTTTTCAACTATAAACTATTAACTTGAACCTTCTTTCTCTGTCTTTAATTAAAATCTTCTTTAGTTAATTTTTTAAAGCATTTATAGATCATATTGATTTTCCTTAAGAACCAACTCTTTCTTTTGTTGATTTGTTGAACTGGGTTGCTTGCTTGTTACTATTTTGCTGATTTAAGTCATGAGTTTAATTTTATCTTGCCACCTATTCTTTTGATTTTATTTTAATCATTTTGTTAAAGTGCTAGAGCTTTCAGGTGTGCCATTAAGTTGCTAATATGATATCTCTCCAATTTTTTAATGTATCCATTTATGTGCTATTAATTTGCCTCTTTAAAATGCCCTCATTGTGTCTGATAGATTTGGATATTTTACTCAATAGTTTTGTATGTCAACTTGACAATTTATGTTCATCAACATAAGCTAGAGTCATCAAAGAGAAAGGAGCCTCAGTTGAGGAAATGCCTTCATGAGATTCATCTGCATTTTCTCAATTAGTGTTCAAGGGGAGGGCCACCCCATTGTGAATGGCTCTATCTCTGGATAAGTAGTCCTAGATTCTATAAGAAGGTCAGTGGAAGCCAGGGCAAGTGAGCCTGTAAGAATCCTCACATGGCCTCAGCATCCTGCCTCCATTTTCAAACTGTTGTTGTTTCCCGATATCTTCCAAAGATGGATTATATTCTGGAAATGTAAGCCAAATGAACACTTTCCTCCCCAACTTGCTTTTTGGTCATGGTGCTTCATTGCTGCCATAGAAACCCTGATTAAGACATTTATGTTGTGTTTTCATATTCATTCAATTATAAAGTATTTAAATTTTCTTATTCATGTCTGTATTGTCCCATTTTTAATTCAGTAATGTCTTGTTCAGTTTCCATGGGTTTTTAAAGTTTCTGTTGTTGATATCCAGCTTTAATTCATGGTGGTCAGATAGAACGCTTGGTATTATTTCAACTTTCTTGTAGCTGTTAAGACTTGGTTTGTGTCTCAATATGTGAACAACTTTAAAGAAAGTTCCATGCCATGCTGGGAACAAGGTATATTCTTTTATCTTTCCATGAAATGTTCTGCAAATATCTGCTAGGTCCATTTAATTTATGATGTTATTTAACTACAGTATTTCTCTCTTTTGTTTTCATCTGGATTGTTGCCTACTAATGAAAGCCGAGTATTAAAGCCACCAACTATACCCTTGTAAGGGTCAATATGTGATTTTAGCTGTAGTAATGTTTCTTTATGAACTTTTGTACCCCTCTGCTTGGTGAATAAGTGTTTAGAATTACAATATAACCAGAGTTGATTTTTCCTTTTTTGTATTTAATGTCTTATTTATTTCTATTGATTAATTTTGGTTTAAAGTCAAATTTTGAAATATTAAATGGCTATATTGGTTTGCTTCTTGGGTCCATTTGCTTATAATACTCGTTCCATTTTTTTCTACATCATGTTTATTCTTGATGGTAAATTGTCTTTCTTGAATGCAGCAGAACTTGATCTTGTTTTGCTATATAATGTTTTAGTTACATCTTTTTGTTGGTGAATTGGGATCAATGATGTTACTGAGGAATACTTATGTTCTGATGGAATTGTTTCTGGGTGAATTTTGAGTTCTTTCTATGTGAGTAATGCTCCCTTCCATGTATTTGGTTGGCCATATGGCTTTCACTACTTAGCTTGTATTTTCAGGCTTTTGAAACCTTTTACAAAGCAAAAGGTTTCTAATTTGATGGCATAAATTTTAACATTTAGTTTCTTCATTGGGTTATGCTTTTAATGCCACATTTAAAAAGCTTCTCTCAGTTGTTTATCTTGAGGATTTCCCCTATTTTTCTAAGACTTTTATGATTTAATGATTTACATTTAATTGTCCAATCCACTTTCAATTATTTTTTTGAGGTTTAAACCCATCTGTCCTTCATTTTCCCAATGAGTATTCAATTTTTCTATTACAATGTCAATACAATTTCTCTTTAAAATATTGTATATATTGATACATGCATGTATTGAACATAAATACATCTGTAGAGATAATCTCTTATATATTGTATGCAAGTATCATATGTCAATAAAAATCTGATTGCCTATTAGCAAAAGCCAGGAAACAGAAGGTGGGAGTTATAGTAGAGAGGTGGGAACAGTGGGAGAGAGAGACAGGAGATTCACCCTGGACTCTGAGGAAGTTGAACACGTGAAACTGAGGAGAGTTAACTGTGGCAGACATAGAATAGGATAAATAGGTTATTTAGTTATACAAGCAAGTTGAGGAACAACCCTAGGTTGACCTGGGCATTTAATAATAATAATAAGCCCCTGAGTCATTATTCTGGAACTGGTGGAGAAGCTCCTAGTTACAAATGACTTCCAGCATGCAGCACATAGTCCAGGCTTAGAGCCTGAGAACTCCTAGGTAGAAGGTGGTTTCCTAGGGAAAGAACAGGGAAGTAACAGGAAATAATAGAGAGGCACTGCAGAAGGTGACTTTTTAAGAAGCCCCTGCTAAGTAGAAAAGCCAGCTCTTCTCTGAAGCACAGGATTAATCTAGAAAAGAGTCAGAGAGCACGCCATAGAGAGCTAAGTAGCCCATGTGAAAAACAGTCCATAAAAATACATTACTACAGCTAATACTACAAAGTAAAAGCTAGCAGCTTCCTACAGTTGGGAGGGCTGAAATTACTTGTAGAGCAGGAATTATGAAGGACTTGCTTACCATGTCTTGGCAGATCTGGGCTGTTGACTTACCTGCTTCCAAGCTTTTTCCTTTTCATGTGGCATGCTGTCTACAGTTGAAGAAAGGGCTTTTTCTTGCCTAGTGGTTAGCTTTTCACTAAAGCAGCCATCTCCAAATGGAGATTCTTCGATGCTCATCATCTAATTGAAGTAGAATGGGGGCTGCTGTCATGAGCTGCCATGTCTCAATTTTTTAAAAAAATCTTAAGACAAGAAAACATTTTTAAATGTCATACTCTACAGATCTCTTGAGGTTTATGAAGATCATCTATCTATCTTTGTATATTTAAATAAGCAAATATTGTTTGTCTCTTAGCAACTTGATTTCTGATTAACTTAAAAAACATCTATGGTACACTAAAACTAGTACTTAACAAAACAACAAGTTTGGATGACTATAAATTTGTGTTTCTTAATTATTCTCAACAGTTTGTGATACTTGTTATCAAAAGGCCTAGCACTTCACATTTCAGTTTTAAGAATTTCATAGGTTCAATTCCTTAAAAAGAGTTAACCTTCAGAGATACTGGGCCAAAGGTTGAAGATAGATATTTCAATGTTATAGAGAGAGACTGGGGAATGTCCAGGCAGCCATTTGTCCTTCATTTCTTAGTTTTGGCAACTGATTGTTCTGCACTTCCAGTTGATTCAAATATATTTATCTTTCTCACGTCTCTTACGTGGTTGAAGGCTGGATAGTTATAGGCTCACACTTAAGTTTTAGATTGTTTAGGAATTAAAAAGATGTTATCAGTGTAAGAAGATGGTTTTAAGTTGGTAATAAAAACTAGGATGGAAATTGAGTTAGTTATAGAACTTTAAACTTATTGAGATAGGTAGATAATAGAATATTCTTATTAATTGACAAATACATATGGACTGGACATTAAGACTGTATGTTATACCTTATAAAGTTCAAAATTGTTTCCTAATTGTTCTTAATGTTTTATGTTGTGTTTATTGTTATAAGAAAAAGAGTCTTTTATTGGACTAAAAGATGGAGATGTCAGGGGGCGAAAAGAAACACCTTAAGTTAAAACAAACACAAAGAATGAGCTCCCATGAAATAATGTGGCTTGGGTGTCACACTATTCTATGAACTGTGGCCCCAGAGCCAAAAACAAGTGGCTGAGAACTCCAAACTTGTGCCACCTTTCCAGAATGGGTGGAGGTTAAAGGATAGGCCTGGTCTATCATGGATGGGCATAAAGGCTCAGAACTACAAGCAGGTGCTCACACCACCCCTTCCACCTGTTCCCTGTAAGCAGAAGAACAGGGGCATAACCAGCCAAAGTGGGAAGTCTGAGCTAAACAACAGAGGGATGCAGACACACAGAAGGAATCTGAGCATGCCAGAATGTCTGGCCAGGTAAAGCATATTTCAATTTATGCTGTAGTGCTAAAGAGGGAAAGAAACTGCGTCCAAAAAGAAATCATAGACAAGTGCTTGCTTTGGCAGCATATATACTAAAATTGGAACAATACAGACATTAACATGGTCCCTGTACAAGGAAGACATGCAAATTTCTGAAGCATTACCTACCAGAGTTACACCGACTTATCTACCAGAATTACACCGACTTATCAACAGAGACTCCTAAAGTCAGAGGGGCCTGGACAGATATCTTGCAGACCCTATGAGAACACAGATGTCAGCCCAAACTACTATACATAGCAAAAATTTTAATCAACATAGATGGACAAAACAAGATATTCCATGACAACGTCAAATTTAAACAATACCTATCTAAAAACCCAGCCCTACAAAAGGTACTAGAAGGAAAACTTCAAACTAAAGATGATAATTACACTCAGGAAACCATAGGAAATAAATAACTCCAAAACCAAAAGATAATACACACACACACACACACACACACACACACACACTATTTCTCTCTCTCTCTCTCTCTCTCTCTCTCTCTCTCTACTACAATAAACACCAAAATACCAGCAAGTAACATTCATTGGTCACTAATATCTATCAACATCAATGGACTTAATTCCCCCAAAAAAGTCACATGCTAATAGAACAGATTAAAAAACAGGATCCATCATTCTGCTGCGTGTAAGAAACACATCTCAGCAACAAAGGTAGACATTATCTCAAGGTAAAGGGCTGGAATAAGATTTTCCAAGCATATGGAAACCAGAAGCAAGGAGGAGTAGCCATTCTTATATCCAATAAAATTGATTTTCAATTAAAATTAGTCAGAAGAGATGGGGAAGTACACTTGATACTTATTAAAGGAAAAATCCACCAAGATGATGTCTCAATTCTGAATATTTATGCACAAAATGAAACCCACTCTCATTTGCAAAAGAAACATTTCTAAAGCTTAAATCACATATCGACCCTCTCACATAAACAATTGGAACTTCAACACCTCACTCTCACCAGTGGACAGACAATTGAGACAGAACTAAATAGAGAGATAATGAAACTAGAGATGTCATGGCTCAAAAGGACCTAACAGATACCTAAAGAACATTTCATCCAAACAAAAAAGAATATACCTTCTTCTCAGCTTCTCATGCAACCTGCTCCAAAATTGACCATAACCTTGGTCACAAAGCAACCCTCAAAAGATACAAGAAAGTTGAAAAAACTCATTGTATTTTATCAGTCCACCATGGAATAAAGCTGAGGTTCAACAATAACAGAAACAAAAGAAAGCCTACAAACTGATGTAAACTGATCAGCTCTCTAATAAATGATCTCTGGGTCAAGGAAGAAAGAAAAATGACATTATAGTCTTTTTAGAATTCAATGAAAATGACAGCACAACATACCCAAATTTATGGGACACTTTGGAATAAATACTGAGAGGAAAGATTGTGGCACTAAGAATCATTGTTGGGGTAGTGTTAGGCATTGTAAATGTTAATTAAATGGTCCTGCTTGCTGTCTGTTACTTACATTGACTCTGATTGGTTAAATAAAATGCCGAGGCCTGAGAATGGGCAAAGACAGAAAAGGTGGGACTTCCTGGGATTAGAGCAGGAAGCCTGCACTTTACACAGAGGAAAAAAGCATGTCAGCCAGAAGCAGGAAGAAGATATTCCAGCCACAAGCAGCAGGAAGAAAGACACACGCTATGGGTTAGGAAAAAGAACCTCATTCCACATGGCCAGGAACATCGACATGGCATGGAAAATGGCAGTCCAAGGGGATGTATGTATATATGGGGTCATATTTGGGTAATAGAATTAAGAGCTAGCTTAGATGGGCCAGGGATGTACAACTCAGGCCAAGGCTTGTTAAAATCCATGCGGTTTTTGTGTGTACTCATTTATAATGTCTGCTTAATGGCAGAATAAGGATTAAAGGCTGCCAAACAAATTAACAATAATCTAAATACTGGTTAAACAATTTAATTAATTATTTCTAGAAGTGGCACCCAATGTAGTTTAATTAATTATTTTTTTTTTTTTTACAAATCATCATCATAAAGAAATTGGAGGGATTTTATACTAGTGACTTAAAGCACACCTGAATGCTCTAGAACAAAAAGAAGCAAAACCCAGAGAACTACTACAACTGATAAACACCTTCAGCAAGGTGGATGGATACAAAATCAATACAAAAAATCAGAAGGTATTCTTTATACAAAATATAAATGGGCAGAGAAAGAAATTATGGAAGCAGCATCATTCACAATAGCCACAAACAATATAAAATAACTGGGGGTAACTCTAACCAAGCAAGTGAAAGACCTGTATGACAAGAACTTCTAGCCCTTGAAGATAGAAATTGAAGAGGACATCAGAAGATGGAAATATCTCCCATGCTCATGGATAGGTAGGATCAACATAATAAAAATGGCCATCATACCAAAAGCAATATACAGATTCAACGCAATTCCTATCAAAATACCAATGCAATTCTTTACAGACCATGAAAGAACAATTCTCAACTTCATATGGAACAACAAAACAACCCAGAATAGCTAAATCAATCCTGTCCAAAAAAAAAAAAAAAAAGAAAGAAAAAGAAAAGAAAAAAGAAAAAAAAACATGTGGAAGTATTACTATCCCTGATTTCAAGCTATACTACAGAACAATAGTAATAAAAACAGCATGGTACTGGTATAGAAACAGATAAGTTAATCAATGAATTGAATTGAAGACCCAGAAATAAACCCATACACCTATGGTCAGTTAATTTTTGGCAAAGAAGCCAAACAACATCCTTCACAATACCACAAACAATATAAAATACCTGGGGGTAACTCCAATAAAGCAACTGAAAGTCCTGCATGACAAGAACTTCAAGTCCTTGAAGAAAGAAATTGAAGAGGCCATAAGATGGAAAAGGACAGCATCTTCAACAAGTGGTGCTGGTCTAAGTGGATGTTTTCTTGTAGAAGAATGTAAATCGACCCGTGCTTATCATCTTGCACAAAACTTAAGTCCAAACGGACCAATAACCTTAACATAAAGCCTGACACACTAAATTTAATAGAAGAGCAAGGAGGGAAAAGCCTCGAACTAATGGACACAGGTGACAACTTCCTGAACAGAACACCAGTAGCTCAGGCTCTAAGACCAACAATCAATAAATGAAACTGAAAAGCTACTGTAAGGCAAAGGAAACTCTCATTCAAACAAAACAGCAACCTACATACTGGGAAAAGATCTTTACCAAATCCACATCCAACAGAGGGATCCATATTTTTTTTCTTTTTTCTTTTTTTTTTATTTTTTATTTTTTTAAATACTTTATTTTTTTCTTCAAGTTACATCTCAGTCACAAACCCTTCTCTATTCCCCCTTCCTATCCTGCCCTTCCACTCTCTTCCCCCCAGAAGTTTCCCCTTTCAGTCCAACAGATGGTTCCTTCTCTTATAACAGTAAATATTATAAAAAACAACAGATATAAATATGCCACATTTATGAGTGTTAAATGGCCCAGTATACCTTCCCAATGTCCAGTTTATGCATATTTGGCCCCTGACTTTAGCATTCTACTATCTAACCATCTCCATGAGTTTAAAGGTCTATATCTGACTCAACATTCATACTAACTTGCAACACACTTTTAAGAGTATCTTCTTAGATCTATAACACCCTCTTGATTCCTAAACAACTCAAAATTTAGCTATGAGACTCTAGCTGTCTATTCTTCAGCCACCTCAGAGACCTGAGAGGGATAAATATGTCTGCTTATATAGGAAGTGCAGTGCCTGCAGCTTCCAAAACTAAGAAAAGACATACCAGTGACTGCCTGGACAGTTCCCATTTTCTCTCCACACATTCCTGCATCAGCTTTCAGCCTTTGGGTCCTGTTTCTCTGACAGACATTTGTTGTAGAGCAGGGATTATGAAGGACTTACCTACCCTGTCTTGGCAGAGTTAGGCTGTCGACTTCCCTGCTACCAAGTTTTGTCCGTTTTGGACAGCAGTCTGTCTGCAGCTGGAGCAAGGGGTTTTTTCATGCCAAGAGATAGGCTTGCCACTAATTCAACCATCTCACATTGGAGATTCTTTGATGCTTATCTTCTACTTGGAGTAGAATAGGGGGTGCTGTCAGGAGCTGATATGTCTCGATATCACAAAAAAGAGAAAATCTTAATTTAAGATTACATCTTTGAATGCCATATTCTGCAGATCTCTTGGGGTTTTTGAAGATGCCCTATCCATCTCTTGTATTTAGATAAGCAAATGTTGCTTGTCTCTTAGCAACTTGATTACTGAGTAGTTTAGAGAATATCTGTGATAGACTGTCATAGTAGCTAAAGAGGGTAATGGTCCCAGGGTTGGGATTGGGGCAGGGCTCTGTTCTTATCTTTCCAGGAGAATCGAATCGTCCATTAGGGGAGCCCAGGGATGGCTGGACAGCGGAAACCTCAGCAGAGAGCAGAATCAGGCACCAAGGAGGACGAGTGACCCAGATGATTCTGCCTGGCAGAGACTTCCTCAATAGCTGTCTCCATAGGGGGCCTGCAACCATGGCAATCCAATGTTGCTGGGACCATTCAGCTTGACACAATGCCCCAGCCGGAACCTCAGTGAAGCCTGCAAGATCAGCTTCTGCCTACAAACTCCTTAGGTCAGCTAAACAGCTGAGAACAGAAGGACTGTACATAAAAGGATTGTACTAACATTTTTAACCATTTTTTCCATTTGGGTTCGGGCCCCAAACAGGTCTACTAAGACCCAAATCAGCAGGAAGTCACTTTAAGAGAACGATGTCCCATGCCCAGAGGGTGGGGAGGGTGTTTCTCTGCCCTTCTTTTTCGTTATTTGAAGGATAACTGAAAACTCTGATATTTAGGGGAAGAGATTACAAGCTGATAAATGGTCCTGTTTAATGGGTTTTGGAGGTTAGCCCCAGGGAATTCCTACTTTTCCTTTTCTGTATCCTTCTTCCTCTCCTATGTAGGAGTGCATAGGCTTGAGAAAAATGAGACATAGACATAGCACAAGAAGGTCCAAGAAGAAGGGGCAGATTATTGAATATGCCCTTATACCTTTGTATATTGATACAAAATTAGTAGTATATTTGGCTAAAGTGGTATTGACCATTGTTTATTGTGCAAAAATAAGATTGTATTGGATTACATCGGTATTGATCTTTGTATATTGATACAAAATTAAGATTATAATTGGCCACAATGGTATTGACCCTTGTATATGGACGTAATATTAAGGTTGTATTGGGCTACATAGGCATTTATCTTTGTATATTGATACATAATTAAGAGTATATTTAACCACAATTGAATAGATCTTTGTATATTGATACAAAATTAAAGGTAATACTTCCTAATGGTATCATACCTAGAGATACTTAAAAATAAAATATGAAGCTCTGGATTCTTGATACCAACTGTCTAAAACGGTCTAGGATAGTTAAGTAAAACAAACTCCTAGTCATTCAAACATGTCACTTTGTTAGCTACTATGACAGTCTATCACAGATATTCTCTAAACTACCCAGTAATCAAGTTGCTAAGGGATCCATATTTTAAGAACTCAAGAAATTAAACACCAAGGAACCAATTAATCCAATCAAAAAATGAGGAACAGAGCTAAACCGAGAATTCAAAAGGGAGGAATCTCTAATGGCCGAGAGACACTTGAAGAAATGCTCAGCATCCTTAATCATCAGTGAAATGCAACTCAAGACAACTCTGAGATTCCATCTCACACCTGTCAGAGTGGCAAAGATCAAAAGCTCAAATGACAGCACATGCTGGCGAGGGTGTGGAGAAAGGGGAACCCTACTCCATTGCTGGTGGGAGTGCAGGCTTGTGCAACCACTATGGAGGTCAGTATGGCGATATCTTAGAAAACTTGGAATAGCTTTGCCTCAGGACCCAGCCATATCACTTCTGAGTATATACCCAAATGTCTCCTCATGGAAACATAAGGAAGTTTCCTTATCTATGTTCATAGCAGCCTTATTTGTAACAGCTAGAAATTGGAAACAACCCAGATGTCCCTCAACCGAAGAATGGACTAAAAAACTGTGGTACATCTGTACATTGGAATATTATTCAGCTATCAGGAACAATGAAATTATGCAATTTGCAGCCAAATGGATGGAACTAGAAAAGCTCATACTGACTGAGCTAACACAGACTCAGAAGGATGCATATGGCATTTATTCACTTATAGTAGGATTTTAGCTATATAGTAGAAGGTATCGATACTACAACCAACACACCAAAGGGAACATGGACATAAACTTTTTACTTTTTATTTTTTTATTTGTAT
>CAJQZJ010001006.1:609115-622524 GCA_907164525.1 Lophiomys imhausi
ACTCCAGAGAAGTGGGATGGAAGGGTCAGGGGGTAAAGGAAAAAAAATGAAATATGAAGTTTTGGCCTTTTGCTACTAATTGTCATAAACTGTTTAGGATAATTAAGAAATGCATACTAATAGTCATGCAAGCCTGTCATTTTGTTAGGTACTATGACAGTCTACTATAGTTATTTTCTAAGCTAATCAGAAATCAAGTTGTTAAGAGACAAGCAACATTTGCTTATCCTAATATAAGAGATAGATAGGGCCTCTTCAAAAACCTTAAGAGATCTGCAGAATATGGCATTCAAAGATGTTCTCTTAACTTTAGATTTTTTTTTGATATCGAGACATGTCAACTCCTGACAGCACCCCCTATTCTACTCCAAGTGGAAGATGAGCATCGAAGTATCTCTAGTGGGAGATGATTGAATTAGTGGCAAGCCTATCTCTTGGCAGGAAAAAATCCTTGCTCCAACTGTAGACAGAATGCTGTCCAAAAAGGACAAAACTTGGGAGCAGGTAAGTCGACAACCTAGCTCTGCCAAGACAGGGTAGGCAAGTCTTTCATAATTCTTGCTCTACAATTAATGTCTGTCAGAGAAACAGTGACAAACGACTGAAGATTGATACTGTAATGTATGGAGAGAGAATGGGAACTGTCCAGGCAGCCACTGGTATGTCATTTCTTAGTTTTGGAAGCTGCAGCCCCTGCACTTCCTATATAATCAGATATATTTATCCCTCTCAGGTCTCTGATGTGGTTGAAGAATAGATAGCTAGAGTCTCATAATTAAATTTTGAGTTGTTTAGGAATCAAGACAGTGTTCTGGATCTAAGAAGATGTTTTAAAAATTGTGATGCAAGTTAGTATGAAAACTGAGTTAAATATAGAACTTTAAAATCATGGAGATGGTTAGATAGTAGAACATTAAAGTCAGGTGCCAAATACATATGTAGGAAATTGGGAATGTATGCTAAGCCATATAACTCTCATAATTGTGGCCTGATTACCTCTGTTGTTTTATATTGTATTTATTATTATAAGAGAAAGAGCCATTTTTTGGACTGAAAGTGGGAGCTGTTGGGGAGAAAAAGATAAACCTTAAATTAAAAAAAAAAAGGAAGGGGATGGGTGGGTTGAGGCAGAAGAGGGTTGGAGGAGGAGACTGGACGGGGGAGTAGAGAGGGGATTGTGATTGAGACATAACTTGAAAAAATAATAAAGAGGAAAAAAAGAAAACTTAATTAAAATAAAAAAAATCCAATTTACATATGACTCTTAAAAATTGAGAGCACAACAACAGCAGTGAAAAAAGAAACCAGTTAATTAGGGTTCTAGCACAGCTCTGCCTAGCTTTCAAAGCATGAACTTTGAAAGAAGTAATGGAATTTTAAAGGAAGGGATGTCATTGTCCTCCTGCTCCTTCACCCAGGGATGGTACTCAGGAAAGACTCCTCCAGGACAGACTGATGGGGACTGAAGAGAAGGTAAGGAGGTGGCTGCATTGAGGCTAAGGTGATTGTCACTGGGAGTCTAAGGTGTCACCCTGTGGCTGGAGCTCTGCCTGACTCAGGCTTTTGGGTACTGTGAGCTTGTGTACCTGGAAATTATAAGCTCTGCTGTGTCAATACTTGCTGAGGCTTGCCTTGCTCCATGAAAAAAAGTGGAAAGTAAAAAAATAAATAAATAAAAATAAAAGAAAAAATATATATTGTAGAAAAAGGAAATGCATATATGCGTTTTGAAAAACATACAAAAAAAAAAAAAGGAAAGAAAAGTGGTTTGTTCCATTGTCACATTCATGGTAACATCTCTTCAATTTTGTTATCACAGTCATTATTAGTGTGTGTGCATATAAATTTGATGTAACTCACATTTGTAGTTGAAAGTAAAACTGTGGGAACAAAATTTTTTTAAAAAGTCCAAAAAATCATAGACAAAATTAAATAATTTAAAAATAATAAAATAAAGTCCTCAAAGAATGAGTTAAGGAATTTAAACAGAAGAAGCTACATAAAGATAGGAAAGAATGTAAAGAAAATTAAACACAGAAAAGTTAAAAGTTGGTAAAAGAGAGATAAATGCACATAATAAAATCTCCAGAGACAGGCGAGAAAAAAATAGATAGAAATGTTTTCAAAGGTATGGAATACTAAAGAAAATAAACAAACTGAAGATAGACAGTCAAACAAATACAGAGTTTGAATTATAAAATAAAGTCTTCATAGAAAGGAGAGTGTTATGGAGATTAAAAAGACCCCCATTCTACTTCAAAGGAGATGATGAGTATTGAAGAACATCCATATACACTTTGTTTCAAGTGTCAAGCTAGCTACTGGAAAAGAAACTACCCTTGATTCAATTTCATACAGAATGCTGTCCAAACTGGACATATGAGAGGCAGGGAAGTGGACTCCTAAGCTTTGTAAAGACACAGAAAGCAAGTCCTTCATATTTCCTTCTTCACAGAAAAGTCTGTAAGATATTTTGGGCCAGAAGACTAAAGATGAATGCTCCAATGTTGTAGAGAAGCCTTACTTCCTGCATACTAAGGTAATTTTTTTTCTTCTCAACTCTCTGATAGGGTTAAAGATTAAATAATAATAGTCTCACAATTATACTTAAGTTGTTTATGATTTTAGGAAATGTTTTAAAAAGATACTTTTAGGTCTAAGAAGATTTTTTTTTAGGTTGACAAATTGAAGCTATTATAGACAATGCTTGAAGTATACAAATCTGAACTCACAGAGACAGGATGAATAGTAGAGTACTTTCTCCAATGTTAGCAAATATAAATGGACTGGACATTGTGACTGTAATTCTTTCATGATAGTTTTCATAATTGTTTCATATTTGTTTATTGTATATAGTTTATTATTATAAGAAGAAGAGCCCTTTATTGGACTAAAAGGGAGAGGTGTAGGGATAATCTTTTGTGTACTGTGTGGAAATATCTGTTGTCAATAAAAAGATAATGGCCTATTAGCAAAAGACAGGATATAGAAAGTGGGAGTTCTGGTAGAGAGATTGTAACAGGGAGATAGAGTCAGAAGATTCACCCTAGACTCAGAGGATGTCAGATGCGTGAAACTGAGGAAAAGTGATAGGCTCTGTATCAAAATGGATATAATAAATGGGTTATTTAGTTATATGAGATAGTTGGTGAACAAGCCTAACTTGGCCTATGAATTTATTAATAAATAGTAAGCCTCCAAGTCATTATTTCAGAACTGAGGAGTGGGTGGAAAAGCCCACAGTCACACATATACATGTGTGCATATGCATTTTTCTGTTTTCTATGAACTCTGAATTTACTCGTTAATCAATATCATATAATCTTTTTTCATCAAATGTAATTAGTGCAATTTAAAAGCATTCACTATTTTAATATAGTGAAATAAGTTTTTTAAGGTAACTAAAACAAATATTGACAGAAAATTAAAACCAGAACAAGTTCTTTTATTCCTTTTTCTGAGGTTTCCATATTTTATTTATGCTTTGTTTTAAATGATGTTAATTACAGCATTCAAAGTGGTGGAACTAATTCCACACAAAAGGGAAGACTATATAATGTAACCATTAGACTGTTAAAAAATAAAAATCGAGTAGTGTGGTTATAACTGAAGTCAGTATAGATCCCTAGTGTTATCTCGGTGTGACCACAATCATGTGTCCCATTCAGAATTATAGAACAGGGAAGCTATTTCATACTCTGGTGTAAGGGTATAAAAAGGAATAGAATAGAATGATAAGGAGGGGGAGGAAGAAAAAAGCAGATAGGAAGGAAAGAAAGAGAGAGAGAGAAAGGAAATAAAACCACACTACAGTATGATGAATAGTTTGTGTGAATGATTTGATCAATCATGCCAACTTTTCCACCCTAAAATGCCACTAATAAATAGAAATAAATAATATAATAAATAATAAAAGAAATAGTTAACCACACCCTGGAGACTTTTGATGTAAAGAAGGTAACTGATGGGCTAGGGTAGTTACAGGGCATGAAGATCTGTATATAAAAAAAATCTATTTCACATAGGTATGTACATGCTTCTCAGCAGTCACCATTAGGATACCAAAGTTCTATGTTAAAGGAGTTGCAGTTTTATCTGTGAACTCAATACAGATTTATAAAGGCCATGCACATTCCCAGATTCTACTTGCAGCATGGCATATTTATAGGAAATTCTTCCGAACTCATGTACACAACTGTAATGACCTTTTCTGGAATGTGGTTTCCATTGTACCTCTGAATTCGTAAACACCTTAAAGCCAAGTCATCCTTATCCTGCATGTCTAATATGCTATTTATCAATTCTAGTATCCCCAACATACAACATTAAAAGGTACATGAAATTCTGAAGGTAGCTATGCTGCATAATAGTTTAAAATTAATGATTGTACAGTATTCACTTATGTTTGAAATTCTAGTCCTAGACCAAGCTTGTTGCTATCCACATTGGCATTCTTTCCATCTAGCAGAGCTGGCAGCATCAGTTTGTATCCTAGCTTTAGGGTCTGAGTATACCCTGAGCTGATAATTAAAGTCTCATACAGGTGAATTTGACCTATAGTTAGACATTTTATTTGTTTAATACAATGTTTTTATATTAAACTGTCCATGTATACTAATAAATTTTGGTAGTTGCAAAAATCCTAAATGTGATGTAAAACTGATCATGGTAGAATAGTAAGATTGGTAAAGTAAGATATGTAAAAAAAGAATGTGAACTTTTGCATTTTGTGTGTGCGCATACACATGTGTGTCTGTTTGTGTGTGTGTGTGTGTGTGTGTGTGTGTGTGTGTGTGTGATTAGAACCTAGGGAATCTCATGTGTCTCTGTGAGCTATATCGCCTCATATATATATATATTTTTTATCATCCACCATCCACTTACATCCTACCTTTCGCCTCCCCATCTCTTACAATTCCTTTTACTATTCAGTCTTGATCACTAGTATAAATACACTGAAATTATGGTTTACTTGTTCCTTCTGCTTTATTTTTTCTTCAAGTTGTTTTAGATCATCTCTTTGTCATTCCAAAGAAGTTTTAGGACAACCTTGTAAATCATGATAAATATATTCTCTGTGCTTTGATAGAAATTCTGTAAGGCCTTAATATTAAGCAAGGTGTTAACAATGGAGGTTTTTTTTAAATATTTATTTACTACTTCAAGTTACATCTCCATCACAGTGCCGTCTTTCCGCTCCTGGCCCTACCCTCCCTTCCTCTCCAACCTCTCCTACTCATCCTCCAGAGTGAGATGTCCCTGCATATCAGCACCCTCCAGTTCAGCAGTCATATGAGGGCTAAGAAAGTCCTCTTGCACTGGGGACCTACATGGCAGCACCACTAGGGGCAAAGTGTCCCTCTAACAGGTGATAAGCTCTATGTTTCTGTTCCTTCTGGTGTTGGATGTAGGATAGAAATCCTGTACTATGTGGCTAAAATCCAGTTATAAGTAAGTAGATGCCATGTATATATTTCCTAGTCTAGATTAGATGACTCAGGACAAGCTTTTCTAGTTCCATCTATTTGGTTGAAAATTGCATGATTTCTTTGTTTCTGATAGCTGACTAGTATTTCATTGTGTAAATGTACCACAGGTTGTTTGTGTTGTTGTTGTTTTTGTTTTTGTTTTGTTTTGGTTTTTTAACCCATTTGTCTGCTGAGGGACATCCAGATTGTTTCCACTTCATAGCTATTATAAATAAGACTGCCATGAACATAGATGAGGAGATGCCCTTGTGGTTTTGTGAGGAATCATTTGGATGTCTACCCAGAAGTGGTTTGACTGAGTCTTGAGGTAGAGCTATTCCAAATTTTCTAAGATATTGCCAGACTGATTTCCATAAAGGCCGTAAAAGTTTGCACTCCCACCAGCAATGGAAGAGTGTTCCCCTTTCTCTACAACCTCACCAGCAAGTGTTGTCATTTGAGTTCTTGATCTGAGCCATACTGACAGGTATGAGATGGAATCTCAGAGTCATCCTTTGCATTTCTCTGATGATTAAGGATGTTGAGCATTTCTTCAAGTGTCTCTTGGTCATTAGAGATTCTTCCTTTGTGAATTCTCAGTTTAGGTTTGTGTCCCAATTCTAGATTGCATTATTTGGTTTCTTGACATTTAATTTCTTGAGTTCTTTGTAAATTATAGATCTTAGCCCTCTGTTGGATGTGGGGTTGGTAAAGATGTTTTCCCAATCTGCAGGTTGCCGTTTTGTTCGAATGGCAGTGTCCTTTGCCTTACAGATGCTTTTCCCTTTCATGAGGTCCAATAATTGACAACTTCAGGAAGTTGTCACCTATGCCAATGAGTTATAGGTTTTTCCCCACTTTCTTTTCTATTAGATTTAGTGTTTCAGGCTTTATGTTAAGGTCTTTTCTCTTCTTGGATGTCAGTTTTGTGATAAATATGGGTCTATTTACATTCTTTTTTATGTGTACATCCAGTTAGATCAGCACCATTTGTTGAAGATGCTGTCCTTTTTCCATTGCACAGATTTGACTTCTTTGTCAAAAATTAAGTCACCATAGGTGTGTGGGTTTATCTCTGGGTCTCCCATTTGATTCTGTAGATCAACTGGTCTGTCTCTATACCAGTATCATGCTGTTTTTATTGCTATTGCTCTGCAGTATACCTTGAAATCAGGGATGGTAATTCCTCCAGATGTTTTTTACTGTACAGGATTGATTTAGTTATTCTAGGTTTTTTTGTTATTCCATATGAAGTTGAGAATTATTTTTCATGATCTTTAAAGAATTGCATTGGTATTTTGATAGGAATTGAATTGAACCTGTATATTGCTTTTGATAGCATGATCATATGTATTATGTTTTTTTTCATTTTTTTCCTTTATTTTTTATTTCTTCAAGTTACATCTCAATCGCAGTCCCCTCCCTATTCCCCCTCCAGTCCCACCCCCCCAACCTCAGCCCCCATCCTCTTCCATTTTTTTCTTTTAAGTTTAAGGTATACCTTATTTCCCCCTACAGTTTCCCCTTTCAGTCCAACAAAAGGCTCTTTCTCTTATAATAGTAAATACAATACAATACAACAGAGGTAATTAGGCCACAGTTATGAGGGTTATATGGCTTAACGTACATTCCCAATGACCAGTACATATGTATTTGGTACCTGACTTTAACATTCTACTATCTAAACATTTCCAAGAGGTTAAAGTTCTATATTTGACTCAACATTCATACTAACTTGCAACACAATTTTAAAAGTATCTTCTTAGATCTATAACACTCTCTTGACTCCTAAACAACTCAAAATTAAATTATGAGACTCTAGCTATCAGTTCTTCAACCACCTCAGAGACCTGAGAGGGATAAATATATCTGATTTTATAGAAAGTACAGGGCCTGAAGCTTCCCAAACTAAGAAATGACATACCAGTGGCTGCCTGGGCAGTTCCCATTTTCTCTCCATACATTACAGCATCGATCTTTGGTCATTTGGCCCCATTTCTCTGACAGACATTGATTGTAGAGCAGGGGTTATGAAGGACTTTCCTACCCTGTCTTGGCAGAGCTAGGCTGTCGACTTACCTGCTTCCAGGTTTTGTTCTTTTTGGACAGCATTCTGTATACAGTTGGAGCAAGGGGCTTTTCCTACCAAGAGATAGGCTTGCGACTAATTCAATCATCTCCCACTGGAGATTCTTCAATGCTCATCTTCTACTTGGAGGAGAATAGGGGGTGCTGTCATGAGTTGATATGTCTTGATATAAAAAAATCTAAAGTTACGAAAACATCTTTGAATACCATATTCTGCAGATCTCTTGAGGTTTTTGAAGAGGCCCTATCTGTCTCTTATTTTAGGGTAAGCAGATGTTGCTTGTCTCTTAGCAGGTTTATTTCTGATTAGCTTAGAAAGTAACTATAATAGGCTGTCATAGTACCTAACAGAATGACCGGCTTGCATAACCATTAGTTTGCATTTCTTAACTATCCTAAACAATTTATGACAATTAGTAGTAAAAGGCTGAAACATCACATTTCATTTTTTTTCTTTATCTCCTAACACTTCCATCCCATTTCTCTGGGGTGGGATGTCCTTATGTAACAGTCCCTCATCTCAGTTGAGAGTTCGTATGAGGGCCAATAGCCTCCTCATTCATTGGGGGTCTATGAAGCAGTACCATCAATGAAAAGTGTCTCGTTGCCCGGGAGAGAGTACTACTAAACAAACAAATAAACAAACCAATAAGCAGACAATAGATAAAAAAGACTAAAAAATAGAAAAAATATAACTAATATATAAAAATAAATAAAAATTAAAAATTAAAAATAAGAAGTCTATGTCCAAGTTCCCTTTGGTGTGTTAGTTGTAGTATCAATACCTTCTACTATACAGCTAAAATCGTACTATAAGTGAATAGACACCATATGCGTCCTTCTGAGTCTGGGTTAGTTCACTCAGGATGAGCTTTTCTAGTTCTATCCATTTGGCTGCAAATTGCATAATTTCATTGTTACTGATAGCTGAATAATATTCCATTGTGTAGATGTACCACAGTTTTTTAACCCATTCTTCGGTTGAGGGACATCTGGGTTGTTTCCAGTTTCTAGCTATTACAAATAAGGCTGCTATAAACATAGATGAGGAAACTTCCTTATGATTCCATGAAGAGGCATTTGGGTGTATACCCAGAAGTGGTATGGCTGCGTCCTGAGGCAGAGCTATTCCCAGTTTTCTTAGATATCGCCAGACTGACCTCCATAGTGGTTGCACAAGCCTGCATTCCCACCAGCAATGGAGTAGGGTACCCCTTTCTCCACACCATCGCCAGCATGTGCTGTCATTTGAGTTTTTGATCTTAGCCATTCTGACAGGTGTTAGGTGGAATCTCAGAGTCGTCTTGAGTTGCATTTCTCTGATGATTAAGGATGTTGAGCATTTCTTCAAGTGTCTCTCAGCCATTTAGGATTCCTCCTTTGTGAATTCTCTATTTAACTCTGTCCCCCATTTTTTGATTGGATTATTTGGTTTCTTGGCATTTAATTTCTTGAGTTCTTTGTAGATTTTGGATATTAGCCGTCTGTCAGATGTGGGGTTGGTGAAGATTTTCTCCCAGTGTGTAGGCTGCCGTTTTGTTCGAATGACAGTGTCTTTTGCCTTTCAGAAGCTTTTCAGTTTTATGAGGTCCCATTTATTGATTGTTGATCTCAAGTCCTGAGCTGTTGGTGTTCTGTTCAGGAAGTTGTCGCCTGTGACAATTAGTTCGAGGGGTTTTTCTCACTTTTTTTTCTTGTAGATTTAGTGTGACCGGCCTTATGTTAAGTTCTGTGATCCACTTGGACTTAAGTTTTGTACAAGGTGATAAGTATGGGTCTAATTTCATTCTTTTACAAATAGACATCCAGTTGGACCAGTACCATTTGTTGAAGATGCTGTCCCTCTTCCATTGTGCCGTTTTGGCTTCTTTGTCAAAAAATTAGGTGGCCATAAGTGTGTGGGTCTATTTCTGGATCTCCAATGCGATTCCATTGATCTACTGGTCTGTTTCTATACCAATACCATGCTGTTTTTATTACTGTTGCTCTGTAGTACAGCTTGAAATCTGGGATGCTGATACCTAGAGATGTTTTTTTTTTTTTTTTTTATTGTACACAATTGATTTAGCTATTCTGGGCTTTTTGTTGTTCCATATGAAATTGAGAATAGCTCTTTCCAAGTCTATAAAAAATGTGTTGGTATTTTGATAGGAATTGCATTGAATCTATATATTGCTTTTGGTAGGATGGCCATTTTTATTTTGTTGATTCTACCTATCGATGAGCATGGGAGAGCTTTCCATCTTCTAAAGGCCTCTTCCATTTCTTTCTTCAAGGGCTTGAAGTTCTTGTTGTACAGGTTTTTTCCTTGCTAGGTTAGAGTTACCCCCAGGTATTTTATGTTGTTTCTGGCTATTGTGAAGGGGGTTGTTTCCCCTATTTCTTTCTCAGCCCATTTGTTTGCTGTATAAAGAAAGGCTTCTGATTTTTTTGAATTAATTTTGTATCCAGCCACTTTTCTGAAGGTGTTTATCAGCTGTAAGAGTTCTCTGGTGGAATTTTTGGGGTGGCTTATATATACTATCATATCATCTGCAAATAGGGATAATTTGACTTCTTCGTTTCTGATGTTTATCCCCTTGATCTCCTTTAGTTGTCTTATTGCTCTAGAAAGAACTTCAAGTACTATATTGAAGAGATAGGGTGGAAGTGGACATTCTTGTCTTGTCCCTGAGTTTAGCGGAAATGCTTCAAGTTTCTCTCCATTTATTTTGATGTTGGCCACTGGCCTGCTGTATATTGCCTTTATTATTTCTAGGTACGGCCCTTGTATGCCGTTCTCTCCAGAACTTTTAGCATAAAGGGGTGATGGATTTTGTCAAATGCTTTTTCTGCATCTAGCGAGATTATCATGTGTTTTTTTTCTTTCATCTTGTTTATATGGTGAATGACGTTGATAGACTTTCATATGTTGAACCATCCCTGCATTCCTGGGATGAAGCCTACTTGATCATGGTGTATGATACTTTTGATGTGTTCTTGAATTCGGTTTGCTAGTATTTTATGAAGTATTTTTTACATCTATGTTCATGACGGGGACTGGTCTGAAGTTCTATTTCTTTGTTTGGTCTTTGTGTGGCTTAGGAATCAGGGTTATTGTGGCCTCATAGAATGAGTTTGGCAATGTTCTTTCAGATTCTATTTTGTGAAAGAGTTTGAAAAGTATTGGTGTTAGCTCCTCTTTGAAGGTCTGGTAGAATTCTGTGCTAAAGCCATCTGGCCCTGGGCTTTTTTTTTTTTTTTTTTTGTTGGGAGATTTTTAATGACTGTTTCTATTTCCTTAGTGGTTATAGGGCTGTTTAATCTGTTTATCTGATCTTGATTTAGCTTCGGTAGGTGGAATCTATCAAGAAAATTGTCCATTTCACTTAAGTTTTCAAATTTGGTGGAGTATAGATTTTTAAAGTAGGATCCAAATATTCTCTGGATTTCCTCAATGTCTGTTGTTATTTCTCCCTTTTCATTTCTGATTTTGTTGATTTGTGTTTTCTCCCTCTGTCTTTTAGTTAATTTGGCTAAGGGTCTGTCTATTTTGTTGATTTTCTCAAAGAACCCACTCTTGGTTTCATTGATTCTTTGTATAGTTCTTTTTGTTTCTAAGTTGTTGATTTCAGCCCTAAGTTTGATGATCTCCTGCCTTCTGCTCCTCTTGGGAATGTTTGCTTCTTTTTTTCCAATTCACCCAGTTTAGCTGTTAATTCGCTAATATGAGCTGTCACAATTTTCTTTTTGAAGGCACTTAGTGCTATGAATTTTCCTCGTAGCACAGCTTTCATTGTGTCCCATAGGTTGGGGTATGTTGTGTCTTCATTTTCGTTGGATTTTAAGAAGTCTTTGATTTCCTTCTTTATTTCTTCCCTGACCCAGTGGTCCTCTAGTAAAGAGTTGTTCAATTTCCATGTGAGTGTAGACTTTCTGTTGATTCTTTCGCTATTGAAGTCCAGCTTTATTCCATGGTGATCTTATAAGATACAAGGGGTTATTTCAATTTTCTTGTATCTGTTGAAACTATCTTTGTGTCCAACTATATGGTCGATTTTGGAGAAGGTTCCGTGAGGTGCTGAGAAGAAGGTGTATTCCTTTGTGTTTGGGTGAAACGTTCTGTAGAGATCTGTTAGGTCCATTTGCTTCATGATCTCTGATAGACTCATTATTCCTCTGTTTGGCTTCTGTCTTGATGATCTGTCCATAGTTGTGAGTGGGGTGTTGAAGTCTCCCACTATTAAAGTGTTTGGATCAATGTGTTATATAAGTTTTAGAAGCGTTTCTTTTGTAAATGTAGGTGCCTTTGTATTTGGGGCATAGATTTTCAATATTGAGATGACCTCTTGGTGGATATTTCCTTTAATGAGTATGTAATGCCCTTCTCTGTCTTTTTTTATTAACTTCAATTGGAAGTCTATTTTGTTTGATATTAGGGTGGCTACTCCAGCTTGTTTCCTGGGTCCATTTGCTTGGAAAACCTTTTCCCAGCCCTTTACTCTGATATAGTGTTTATCTTCAATAGTGAGGTGTGTTTCTTGTATACAGCAAAAAGATGGGTCTTGTTTATGGATCCAGTCTGTAAATTTGTGTCTTTTTATTGGCGAGTTGAGTCCATTGAGGTTGATGGATATTAGTGACCAGGGTTTGTTATTTCCCATTATTTTGGTTTAGTTGGCTGTCTTGGGTTTCTCTTTTGTTTAGTTGCTGTGGAGGTTTCTATTTCCCCTTTTTTTCTTGGGGGTAGTTATCTTCTCTGGGTTGGAATTTTCCTTCTAGGATCTTCTGTAGGCTGGGTTTGTGAGGAGATATTGTTTGAATTTGATTTTGTCATGGAATATCTTGTTTTCTCCTTCTATGTTCATAGAGAGTTTTGCTGGATATAGTAGTCTGGCTGGGTACCTATGTTCTCTCAGGGCTTATAAGACATCCATCCAGGCCCTTCTAGCTTTTAAAGTTTCTGAGGAGAAGTCAGGTGTGATTCTGATGGGTCTGCCATTGTATGTGACTTGGCCTTTTTTCTTACAGCTTTTAATATCCTTTCTTTGTTCTCTACATTTGGAGTTTCTATTATTATGTGGCGAGAGGAGTTTCTTTTCTGATCTAATCTGTTTGGTGTTCTGTAAGCCTCTTGGATTTTTACTGGCATCTCTTTCTTTAGGTTTGGGAAGTTTTCTTCTATGATTTTGTTGAAGATATTTCCTGGACCATGGAGTCGGGAGTCTTCTCTTTCCTCTATGCCTATAATTCTTAGGTTCCGTCTTTTCATTGAGTCCTTGATTTCTTGGATGTTGTGGGTGAGAGATTTTTTAGCTTTCTCATTTTCTTTGGTTGTTGTACTGATTTCTTCCACTGAATCTTCCATGCCTGAGATCCTGTCTTCCATCTCTTGCATTCTATTTTTCGCACTCACATCCGTAGTTCCTGTTCTCTTCTCTTGATTCTCCATTTCCTCTTTTAACTCTGACTGTGTTTTCTTTATTGTTTCCATTTCTATTTTCATGTCTTGAATGGTAGTGTTCATTTTGTACATTTCCTTCTCCAGTTTGCTTGTTTTTGTCTGGAGATCTTTCATTGCTTTATCCTTTTCCTGTTCAAGCTGGGTCACCTTGGCTTGGAGCTCTTTAATGATGTTATCCATTGTTTTGACTTGTAAGATTGTGGTTTCTTTGAATTCCTTCATAGTTTTAAATTCTTCTTGAAGGGACTTTATCACTTTCCATACTGTAGAATTGTCATCATTTTCATGTGTTTCAGTTGTGGTGAGGGGGTTCGGGCTGGACAGAATAGCGTTGCTTTCTTTTGTTGGAGACGTTTCGCTGTGGGTTTTTTTTTTTTGTTTGTTTGTTTGTTTTTTTTTTTTTTTTTGGT
>CAJQZJ010001006.1:627524-637688 GCA_907164525.1 Lophiomys imhausi
TTTTTTTTTTTTTTTTGGTCTGGGGTCTCTGGCCATGTGGAATTTGCTGTCTTCTGGACTTGGGTCCGAAGGCGGCACTGTGGTATAGGATTCGAGTTGCCTTACTCCACCCCTATAACGTGAGTCATTCAGCCCTGCTTCCCAGGTGGAGACCTAACTAATCCAGGTGGCGGAGCTGTGTACAAGTAAGCTCTGGTTCCCCACCAGAAGGGCCCATATTAGTACAAAAGTCCGATATACGACAGTTTCGAATATCTCGCAGTTTGCCCAGGGTTGGTTCCTGTAGCGGGTAAATCTGCAGTTCAGCTCCAGTAGTCTTGCCGCTCCCGTGGCTTGAATACTGGCCAGTGACATCACAGACTGCGATCTGCGGTCTGAAGGCACTTTGCAGCAGAGCCCTGCTCACTTCCAAGGGTCACAACCTTTTAGCCAGATAATTGGATCATCTGTGTGAGACCTGGGAGTGCCCAGCAGGGTGGGGATTATCTCTGCGTGGGTTCTGAATCTGCTGGCTGGGTATTAGGTTGGAACTTACCGGGGGTCTCTCTTGTTGGGGGATGGGATATCCCGATTCCCGGGTCCAGAGGACTCCTAGCATGTCCGAGAGTGGGAAGGGGCGTCCTGCCCAGGGATCTTCTGTGGCCCCTGTGTAGCTGGGTGAGATTTAGAAGGGGTTGTGCCCTTTGTACAGCATCCTGCAACACTTGCCGGCTTGTGACTCGTTGACCCCGAAATCAAAATACGTCCGCGCCGGCCCCTGCCATCTTGGATCCCCCCATATGTATTATGTTGAATCTACCTATCCATGAGCATAGGAGATCTTCCATCCTCTAATGTCCTCTTCAATATCTTTATTCAAGGACATGAAGTTCTTGTCATACAAGTCTTTCACTTGCTTTCTTAGAGTTACCACCAGGTATTTTATATTATTTGTGGCTATTTTGAAGGGTGTTGTTTCCCTAATTTCTTTCTCAGCAGCCAATTTATCTTTTGTATAAAGAAAGGATTCTGATTTTTTTTTTTGAAATTTTTATCCCGACATCTTGCTAAAGGTGTTTTTCAGTTGAAGTAGTTCTTTGGTTGAATTTCTGAGGTTACTGCAAATAGGGATAATTTGATTTCTTCCTTTCCAATTTTGTATACTCTTGATCTCCTTTAGTTGTCCATTTGTTCTGGCTAGAAATTCAAGTAATATGTTGAAGAGATATGAGGAGAGTAGGCATTCTTGCCTTGTCCCTGACTTTAGAGGAAATGCTTTAAGTTTCTCTCCATTTAATTTAATGTTTGCTACTGGCTTTATTATTATCACCTTTATTATTTCTAGGTATGGTCCTTGTATGTCAGCGCTCTCCAGGACTTTTAACATGAGAGGATGTTGGATTTTGTCATTTCTCTTTCAGCTTCTTTATATGGTGAATTAGGTTGATGGATTTACCACTCCTGCATTCCTGGAATGAAGCCTATTTGATCATGTTATATGATACTTTTGATGTGTTCTTGCATTCGATTTGCCAGTATTTTATTAAGTACTTTTGGATCAATGTTCATGGGGAAAATTGGTCTGAAGTTCTCTTTCTTTGTTGGGTCTTTGTGTGGTTTAGGTATCAGGGTAACTATGGCCTCATAGAATGAGTTTGGCAGTGTTCATTCTGGTTCTATTTCATGGAAGAGTTTTAAGATTATTGGCATTAGCTCTTCTTTGAAGGTCTGGTAGAATTCTGTGTTGAAACCATCTGGCCCTGGGCTTATTTTCGATGGGAGAATTTTAATGACAGTTTCTGTTTCCTTACATATTATAGGACTGTTTAATTTATTTACCTGATCTTGATTTAGCTTTGGTAAGTGAAATTTATCAAGAAAATCATCCATCTCACTTAGATTTTCAAATTTTTGAAATACAGATTTTTAAATTAAGACCTAATGATTCTCTGGATTTCATCATTGTCTGTTGTTCTTTCTCCATTTTCATTTCTGATTTTGTAGATTTGGGTATTTTCCCTCTGCCTTTTAGTTAGTTTGGCAAGGGTTGGTCTATTTTGTTGATTTTGTCAAAGAACCAATCTTGGTTTTGTTGATTCTTTGTGTTGTACTTTTTGTCTCTAAGTTGTTGATTTCAGTCCTACGTTTGATGATTTCCTGCCTTCTGCTCCTCTTGGGAGTGTTTGCTTCTTTTTTCTAGCTCTTCTAGTTCTGCTATTAAGTTGCTAATATTAGCTGTCACAATTTTCTTTTTGAAGGCACTTAGTGCTCTGCACTTTACTAGAAGTCCTGCTTTTATTGTGTCCCATAGTTTTGGATATGTTGTGCCTTTATTTTCATTGGATTTTTAAGAAGTCTTTGATTTCCTTCCTTATTTGTTCTCTGACCTAGTATTCAGGCAGTAGAGAGTTGTTCAGTTTTCATGAATGTGTAGGCTTATTGTTATTTCTGGTTTGTTGAAGTCCAGCTTTAGTACATGGTGGTCTGACAAGATACACGGGGTTATTTCAATTTTCTTGTATCTATTGATGCTTGCTTTGTGTCTGACTATGTGGTCATTTTTGGAGAAGGTTCTGTGAGTTGATGAAAAGAAGGTGGATTCTTTTGTGTTTGTGTGAAACATTCTGCAGATATCTGTTAGGTCCTTTTGGTTCATGACCTCTGTTAGTCTCATTATTTCTCTATTTCATTTCTGTCTTTAGGACTTGCCCATTGTTGTGAGTGGGGTGTTGCAGTCTCCCACTACTATTGCATGGGAATCAATATGTGGTTTAAGCTTTACAAGAGTTTCTTTTACAAATGTGGGTTCCCTTGTATTTGGGGCATAGATATTCAGTATTGAGATGTCATCTTGATAAAATTTTCCTTTAATGAGTATGTAGTGCCCTTCCCTATCTTGTTTGATTAACTTCAGTTGAAAGTCTATTTTATTTGATATTAGGATGGCTACTTCAGCATGTGTCCTGGGCCCATTGCTTGGAAAACTTTTTCTCAGCCCTTTAATCTGAGTAGAGTCTATCTTAGTTAGTGAGATGCATTTCTTGTATGCAGCAAATGATGGGCCTTGTTTATTGATCCATTCTGTAAGCCTGTGTCTTTTCACTGGGGAGTTAGTCCATTGATGTTGAGGGATATTAATGACCAAAAGTTATTATTTCCTGTTGTTTTCATGTAATTGGTGTTTGTTTGTTTCTTTTGGTTTAGCTGCAGTGGGGTTTTTTGCTTCCTCTATTTTCTTGGGTGTGTTTATCATTGCTGGGTTGGAATTTTCTTTCTAGGATATTCTGTAGGGCTGGATTTGTGGGTAAGTATTGTTTAAATTTGGTTTTGTCATATAATGTCTTGTTTTCTCTGTCTATGTTGATAGAAAGTTTTGCTGGGTATAGTCATCTGGGCTGGCACCTATGTTCTCTCAGGGCTTGTGGTACTTATATGCAGGCCCTTCTGTCTTTTAAAGTTTCTGAAGAGAAGTTAGGTGTAATTCTGATGGGTCTGCCATTATACCTTACTTGACCCTTTTCTCTTACAGCTTTTAATATTCTTTCTTTGTTCTGTACATTTGAACCTTCAATTACTATGTGGTGAGAAGAATTTCTTTTCTGGCCTAATCTGTTTAGTGTTTTGTATGCCTTTGGAATTTTGCCAGCATCTCTTTCTTCAGGTTTGAGAAGTTTTCTTCTATGGTTTTCTTGAAGATGTTTCCTGGACATTGGAGTCAGGTGTCTTCTCTTTTCATCTTTGCCTATAATTCTTAGGTTCTGTATTTTCATTGAGTCCTTGATTTCTTGGATGTTGTGGGAATTTTTTTTAGATTTCTCATTTTCTTCAGTTGTCATTTGATTTCTTCAATCAAATCTTCCACACATGAGATTCTGTGTTCCATCTCTTGTATCCTATTTTGATACTCATGTCTGTAGTTCCTATCCTCTTCTCATGGTTTTCCACCTCCAGGATTGTTTCAGCTTGTGCTTTCTTTAGTGTTTCCATTTCCAATTTCAAGTTTTGAACAGTTTTATACGTTTACTACGTTTCCTGCTCCAATTTGGTTGTGTTTCTCTGCCAATCTTTCAAAATCTTTCATAGCCTTGTCCATTTCTCATTCATATTTGACTGAGTTGGCTTGGTGATCTCTATGGGAATTCTCCATTCTTTTAATTTGTAAAATTGTGAATTCTTTAAATTCTTTCAGGGACTTATTTTCTTCTTGTAAGGCCTCTATAATTCTTCTAAGTATAGATTTGTCATCATTTTCATGTGTTTCAGCTGTGGTGGGCTAGTTAGGGCTTGCTGTATTAGCATCGCTGAATTTTGCTGGAGTCATATTTTCCTAATTTTTGTCAGTTTTGTTCTTTTGGTGATCTTTGGTCATCTGATTGTCCTTAGCTGATTGCTCCTAGTGTCTTCTGGATGTGGTGTCAAGGATGGAGCTTTGGTGTAGAGGCCATATAATCTTGGTGGTCTGTAGCTCAACACAAGCTAGGTGGGGTCTTGTGTTGGGGGCTAGATTTCAGTGGGCCCTGAAGATCACCCCTTCAAGTTGTATCCCAACTGGGAACTCAGGTCATTGATTGGGTGGGATGTGTTATTCCATCCTGCAGACTGTTGAGTTCTAGCAGGTGTTCTTACTGATGTCAGTGGGGGCTCAGGGGACCACAGATTGTAAGCTAGAGGTTCAGATCCTCTGCTGCTCATGTGTCTAGTCTGAGGGTCAGGTCTGTGGTAGTGTTCCCCTCACGTGGCTCCTTCTAGATGGTCCCCAGGGCACCTCTGTGCCTCTCAGATATAAGTGCTAAGTTCTTGTAGTCTGAATCACTCAGGCAGCACACAAAGGCCAAGAACTCACTGCTCCAGGGCTGGAACTCTAGATGCTGAAGACCAGGTATCCCACCGAGGAGGAGCCAGGTGCATTGCCTGGGGGATCTGATAGAACCTGCCTGAAGGGCTTGGAATCAGTGGAATTCTGTAGCCTTTTAACTTGACCACATGCCCTTCAGCCCACTCTGATCTTACCATTTCTGTGGCTCTTCTGGTCCTTTTTTGGGTGCTGGAGCAGCCATATGGAAACTGGCTGCTCAGGCAGCTGGGAGGAACCTCTATCTGGTGATTGGAGCCGCCTGCCAAGGCCCTGCAGTGATCAGACCTGCAGAACACTGTACCACTGCAGGAAGTGTAACCTGTTGCCTTGTCTGGCCTCAGTGTTCTTCTGAGTGGTTGCATTTCCAGTACAAGGACCTTTGTGTCCAATACCTTTCTGGGTAAGCACAAATATGCTTGCCCCTCCCAGACCGCAGCTCTGCTGTATATCTGAAGATATACCTAGGTGGTGCTGTTGTTCTCCTGTAGCCCAGTATCTGCTGTGGGTTGCTGCCATAATGGCTCCACTGAGAAGATACCTATTCCCGTGGCTCCACTGATTCTCTTTTTAGTGCTGGAATTCCTGCGTGGAAGCTGGGTGCTCAGGAGGCTGGTGAGTACTCCTGTCTGGGGCTCAGAGCTGCTTGCTGGGTATTTGAGTGTCTTGTAATCATGGGTTCCTCTCATTGTGATGATCTCCTGCTTCCACTTCCCTGGCTAGCCGGTCTGTTTGTCTGTGTGTAAAAGTCTCGCCCAGGGAATTTTATTAGTTCTTGGGTTCACTGCATCATACCCAGCGTGTTCTTTTTTCTCAGATTGTTGTTCAGCATGTTTTTATGTCTGTGGTGTTCTAGCTATTTTCCCCATGTTCAAAATGTGTCTATGCTGGTGGCCACCATCTTGTAATTTAACAATGGAGTTTTTTGTTTAGCGTTCTGGTGTGGGAACACAGTTTATGTCCTCATTTATTTAGATCTATGATTCATTTCATCAACATTCTATAGTCTTCTGTTTACATATCTTCTGGATATTTTCTTGGACCTATACCTTGTGGAAGTAATTAATTTATTTTCATTTTTTATTACTTTATTAAATCATGTGTTTGGGTGCATAAACATAATGCTCCATACCACCATCATCCAACACACATGGTCACATGAGCTACATGTATGTAATTGCTCTCAAATGTGAAAAGAAGGCATGAGATCTCCTGTAACTGGAATTACAGGCAGTTGTCTGGTAAAGGCCTGGCCAGGAATTATATTTGCCATTTCTCTGAAAACACAAAGCTCTTCATTGCTAGGGCATCTCTTCATCACCCTTATTCTATTCTGTTAGGCTACACTAGATTTTTAATGTTTAGTACTCACCTGTTGCAGCTTGTATTAGTATACAACTGAGTTTACTATGTTTTTCTGTATTCTATGACATTGGTAAACTGTCTTACCTAGACCTTTCAGCACTGTGTTAAGTAATAGTTGATAAGAGGTGCCATCCTTTCCTTGTTCCTAAGTTTGAGAGAATATAACCTAGTTTTCACTTTACTATGTCACCTCAGCTTTAGGAACTTGGTATAGAGTCTACACCCTGCCATTTTTACATTCCCATATCATGTTACATTGAATGTGTGTTGAATTTTGTCACATGATCTCTTTGTGCTTGAATTCTGTTGATCTTTAGCATGAAAACACGGTAGGCTAAGGTTACAGTTCTTGGATCATTAAAATATCCTTTCTCATATTGAGTATAATATTCTGAAGTGCAGCAAGCAACTGTTTGGCAATATTATATATATATCATTCATTTGCATAAAAGTTGAGAGGGGATGTTGATCTGTTGTGCTCCTTAAATCTAAAGTCTCCACCTGCTTTTTGAGTTTCATCATGTTTTTAAAACATAACTTAGAAAATTCTATTTCTGCTTCTACTTGTCATAAGACAAGAGACATAACTTAGACTTTTGTTATTAAAATATTTGGTGGAACCCACAAACAGCAAGATCAGTCTTTGAAAAGAGTTTCCTTTGTAGATAGATTACTCAAATTAAATATTTCATACAAGGTAAGTGGTTATTAGTGCTCTTTTCAAAAAAAAGTATATGAATTTAAGTTTTATCTGTAGTTCTGCCTTATTGTATACATAATGGTTGTGTTACGTCTAATGATGTGGAATTTATATTCTGGTATTTTTAAATTTTATTTTTATTTTCTATAGTTGCTTTTAGTCTCTCTAAATGTACACCAGATTTATGTAATTTAATATTATTAAGCTGTTATTTGATTGGTACTGAGCCATTCTTTCATTGATATTCATTTACTTTTAAATTTATTTGTTTCTATTCTTTATCATTTACTCAACTATCTCTGAATGAATATTTCTTTTCTAAGATTTATAAGTGTATAAAAATTACTGAATTTCTACTCTTGATTTTTCTAATAAATGTAGTATTACCTTAGCAATACAAATTTTCTTCAAGAAACTACTTAAATTTGTCTCACAAACTTTGATGTACATTCAAATCAATGCTGTTGTTTTCTCTGTTTCCCTTAGAATATCCTCCTTGACTTAATAATTATATAATTTCTTTGTGTGTGGAAATATTCTTTCTTAGTTATAGTTTCTGTTGATTTGAAGAGAGACCATGACCACAGCAACTCATATAAGGAAAACATTTAATTGTAGGTGGTTTGCAGTTCAAAGATTAGTTCATTTTCATCACGAGGAGGAGCATGGCAGCATAGAGGCAACCTTGGTGCTGAAGAGATAGGTGATTAAAAGGTGTATATCAAGTTTAAAGATATCATGCACGATAAGAGACCCTATCTCAAAAAAATATGAGGTCACATAAGAAAGAAATGTCAAAAACAAGAATCAGTTACACCTATGTATTTTTAACATGCCTTTTCTTCATCCTCGACTGTTTGGTATTGCTCTTTATCACTTTGCTCTTCCAAGACTTTCCTTTATATATTTCTTAAGCTTTGTCCGGGGCTAATTAGTAGTTTTGGGTTTCAAAGCCATAAGAATGTTTGAAATTTATTTTTATTCTTCATGTCCAGCTTAGCTTCAGTTGTAAACGACATACAAAATAACATCATGTGAAGGAGTCTCAATTGAGGGATTGTCTGGAGCAGATTTGCCTGTAGCCACTTTTGTGAGTGACTGCTCTAACTCTTGATTAATATGGGATGGACAGTTCAGTGTGGGCATTTCCCATACTCAAATGGTGCTGGACTGTAAAAAGAAAACAACAACAATAAACCAGCTAGCTGAGCATAAACTCAAAAGGAATCTCATAAGCAGTTCTCCTCCATGAATAGTACATCAATTCCTACTTGGGTACCTGACCTGGCATCCCTTGATGAAAGTGTGTGACCTGGAAGTGTAAACAAACTAAACTTCCCCCGAAGTTGAAACTTTTTGTCAGTGTCTTAATCAAAGCAACAGAGATGGAAGCAGAATACATAATGGGGTTTAAAAATCTTCCTGGACAGTTTGCCATCTACTTATAAGAAACATGTCATCACTCTAGTTGGTTCTACTCTACAACAAAGCATCACTTTCGTGTGTATGCTTGAACATTTGTACAAGTTTTCAATTTCAGGGAACTTATTGCTCTTGAGGTTTGTTTGTCATTATACTTTTTGTAAGAGGGTGTTAACATGTTGTCCATATTTGTTTCAAAATCACAGGCTGAAACAATTGTTTCACTTCAGGTTCCAAAGTAGTAATATTAGTACATGCCATCACTGTTCTCTGAATATTGCTTTGATGTTTAATGGCATATTATTTCTGTTATAAAGACAGTGATTTCTTCTACCTAACCCACCAGTTCACAGCCATTTCCCCTCTGCTTTCTCTAATGCTGATATTGGTTCCATCTATTGAGGGTTTTGCAAATTACTGTAAAACTCTCAAATTTCTCTTTGCTTTTTTAAAAATTTCTATTTTATTTGTGTTTATTTGGTGAGGTGTCCATTACGGGGTTTTTCAAATTTATATTTTTTCAAGTATCTTAATAATCTCATATTGAAATGATTTCTTCATCACAGGTGCTTTAAAAACTTTGTTCAGTAACTCCTGCCTCTCTTTTTTTCTCAGTACTTACCTCAAGTAGGAATTCTTTCCTTTTATTTGAGATACAGTGTGTTCTGGTATGACAGTTGTTTTTGCTGGTGAAAGCTGAGTCTTCCTATTTAATGTATCATGAGACTAAAATTCACTTAAACCTTTTATTTCAGCTGTCATTCTGCAATGACAAAAAGATGAGTTTTTCACTCAATTTATGTCAAATGCAGACAAAAGTTCAAGTTTTCCAATAACTTTTCGTTGCTATCCAAAGTGGAAAAATGATTATTGCGGAAAGTGTGACCCCAAAGCTTTTTGAGGGAAATGACAGTTTTCACTGAAGACATCTTCCACAACATAAAGTGTTCCTGATTCTTTTGGGTGATAATCAAATTGCTAAGTTCACACAGGATCACATTGTACACAATGCTTAGGAGGTAAATAGCTGCCTCATTACTGCTAGGAGGTTGCCCAGAACCAATGTGTTTCAATAATCATAAATGTATGGGAAATGAAGCAAGGAGTTCTTTCCTTTCTAGTCAACAAGGATGAGGTCCCATCTCTCTCCTTTACATTCCTGGCAGCTTGGTAGAAGAGATATTGATCCAGCATCATACAACGTCCTCAGTCTAGAATCACCTGAGTCAAAGTGTTCCATCCTTTCCTTGCACCCTGGCAGCAGTTTTGGGAGAGTGTGTGTGTGTGTGTGTGTGTGTGTGTGTGTGAGAGAGAGAGAGAGAGAGAGAGAGAGAGAGAGAGAGAGAGAATAATAATATGGGGAGAGTATTTATTTTAAAATCAGTTATTTGTTTTAAGTTTGTTCATTTCTTCTCTATTTAGTTCTTTCTGCTGACAGGACTAGAGGGAGGATGTTTTTACTGGGACTTATTGACTACATGTGTTGACATTTCCAGGTTAACAGTTTCTTTATCTCAAAATCTGGATTGTATGAGATACAAAGAAAACCAACACCCATCATCATTGTTCTTCAGTCCTGAGGCAACTATCCTAATGTCTTTTGTTCTCAACCCTCAACGTTTTTAATTTTTTTTGAACATTTATCTTATGCATAATAAATAGGGTTTTTAGTTTTGGCAGAAAGAATAACAATTCTGATTTTGACAAAGCACAAATGCATCTATATTTTATTTTTCTTAGTCTAGTTATTTTATTTGTTATTTGGCAGGGAACATTTATCTATTCTTTCCTTGTCTGTAATATATATATATATATATATATATATATATATATATATATATATATA
>CAJQZJ010001006.1:637698-667496 GCA_907164525.1 Lophiomys imhausi
TATATATATATATATATATATATATATATATATATATATATATATATCCTATATTTCCTATTAGTTCTCTGCTCTGTAATCTCTTCTTCATTAAAACATAATAATCATTGATGAATATAATGCTTTCATTGCATCATGTTATATTGAACACAAATTTTAATATAATTGCTGAGACTGACTAAGCTCTTTCTTTCTCAACTAATATTCTGTCAGGCTGTTTATATGGAATATACCAATAATTTCTTTCTTAATGTTAGAATTAGCGATCAGTATAGATCTTAGCAGGGGTAAATAAAAATATTTTAAAAATTGAAGTGTCAACTACAGGGATTTAAAATAATACAAATTATTGGAAACTACAAAATTTGAGTGCACTTGAAAAGCAGTATTTGCACAGAATATGTTGGGTTAGCAGTGCCCAACCTGAGTCATGATCATTTTCATAATCTGACAAATGATTGCCAATAACAATATTTTACAATAAAGAAAACTGCACTTAAATATACCAATGATAAATATATACTCTCTGTCTCTGGATCCAGAACAGTTAGTTGGCGAACCTTTTGTATGAATAAAGTTAAAAACTGTACTATTTCATTCTTTTTATGTATGCTAATGAGATGATTGTTGGATGAACTCTTAAAAAGTTTCAAAACAGATGAGATGGGCCCTCACATATCATAATCCCTAAGTTCATCATTCATGTGAGGGCCAAGAGCTTCCTACTGTACTGGGGCTTGATATAGAACCCCATCTAGGGTAAGGTCTTCCACTGACCTGCAGCAGATTCAATGACTCACTGCTGGGTCGAGTTTTTCCTAGGATAGATATGCTAGGTTCCTATCTGTTTGGGTCTTTGGGTTGGGTTGTAGGATGGTTGTGCTATGATATATGGTTAATATTCACTTATAAGAGAATACATACCATGTTTATATTTCTGTAACTGAGTCAGCTCACTTAGCATGAGTTTTTTTTAGATCCATCCATGTGGTTTCAAATTGTGTGATTTCCTTTTCTCTGATAGCTGTGTAGTATTCCATTGTGTGAATGTACCACAGGGTTTTTTATCCATTCTTCAAGTGAAGGACATAATTCCTGTTTTACAATTAATGTCTGTCAGAGATACTGGGCCAAGAAGCTGAAGATAGATGCTATAAAGTATGGATAGAAATTCGGGATGATCCAGGTAGCCAATTGTCTGTCATTTCTTAGTTTTAGAAGCTGCTGGCTCTGCACTTCCTGTATAATCAGATGTATTTACCCTTCTCAAGTCTCTGATGTGGTTGAAGACTAAATAGTTATAGTCTCACAGTTAAATTTTAAGTTGTTTAGGAATTCAAATGATGTTCTAGGGCTGAGAATATATATATATATATATATATATATATATATATATATATATATATATATATATTGCTAATGCAAGTAAGGATAAAAACTTCATTAGGTATAGAACTTTAAACTCATGGAGATAGATGGATAATAGAATAATAATATCAGTTGCCAAATATGTATGGACTGGACATGGAAATGTATGTTATACTTTATAATTTTCATAATTGTGGCCTAATTATTCAAACAAAGAATTATGAGTTCTGGGAGAAGAGGGTGAGGGTAGGAGAGTGGGGACAGGAGGGGTGGAGGGAGGAGACTATGATGGAGATGTAACTTGAAGTAATAAATAAACATTTAAAAAACAAAAAAAAAACAAAAAAATGACAAAAAAGTTTCAAAGAAGACATGGGCTGCAAAGGAAATCTACAAGATGTTAAAATGTTTGAACTTTCCATAGATTCCAATCTCCATGAAGTGGAGTAGGGGTGAATGTTAAGTTTATCACCATTGGCCAGTAATTTAATTGACCACACTTACATAATGAAGTCTTCATAAAAGCATAAAAGCCTGAATGGGAGAATCTTTAAGAAAATAGGAAGTAAGAATGTCCCTAGAAACAGTACACCCAGAGAGCAGAACAACTCCAAGCCTCTTCCCACATATTTCTCACAGGATAAATCTTTACTTGGATGTTGATATGCTTATCAAATAATTTTTTTATTGAAAAACTGTAGCACAATTTTAATCCAGCCACATGGCTACTCTGGAAAGGGATCATATCTGAAGACCTAGGTCTCTGTGATCTGGTTAGAATAGAGGCATCCCCTTACTATAAACCTTTATTCCCTGTTGCTAGAATACAGACATGCCTTTAGTATAACCCTATAATCTCAGATAATGACTTCTATTTGATGGACATACAAAGTGACAAATCAGAGAAATATTTGACAGAATGAGTCAGAGATAGGATATGCCCATCTCTCATGAGAGAAAAGTAAGCTACTTAAAAGCAGTACAGAAAGAGTAGAGAAGAGGAGGGTTTATAGATACAGTACAGTAATGTTCGGGTGTACAGTATAGTTTGGGGCAGTTTGGTGCAGTTCAATGGATTGCAGTTGAGTTCACGGAGTTCAGTTTGTGGAATGCAGAGGCAGGTTTTCCAAGAAGAATAACTCACTGGGAACTATAAAGAAGCCCGCTTTGAATCAATCAGCTCAGAGAAGAGTTTTGAGTCAGAACAGCTGAACCATCCATCCAGAGGTCAGAAAGAAGTAGGAAGGATGACCTTATTCAACAGTGAATCTTGGAGACTGAATACATTCTAGGGCTAGGTTAGCAGACAGAGGCTGGAAGCTGAAGTCTTAAAGGTCCAGGCTTGCAGAAGATTAAATTGTATGGTGGCTAGAAGCTTCCAGGCTTAGGGATGGTTAGACAGAAATATTATGGGCTCATCCCAAGCCATGTATTAGTAAAGAAAGGGTACAGTTCTCATCTCATACTCTGTCCTGAGGAAATAAAAACTACATTTACATAAAATAGTAAACCCAGTATTTCCCCTGAGTTTGGAGTTATATTTGACCAAATAATTGAAACAAATGAAATTATGGGAGTTATGATTTTTCACAATCAGTGAGAAATGCACATAGTGATCTCTGACTGCTGATTGGTATCTGACACAGGGGACAAATTTTAATGTAAGTCATTATTCTATGGGATCTGTTCAGATTTCTATATAGCTAGCATCTGACTCAATCTGAATATAGGAATGCAATAGCTGTCTAGTGAACAACTGTTGATGTGTAAATTTTAAATAAAAACTTAATTTCAGTTGTCTTAAGCACTATGGTGAGCCTTAGGTTTCTTGAAACACACACTTTTCTTTAATATCTCTTTTAATACTCTACTATGGTATCAATTCAAGAGAGAAAATGTAAAGTATTTCTTCTTATGTTCTCATCATTCAACATTGTATTTAAAATATGAGATTTATCTGGAGAGAGATTGTTTCACATGTAGTGAGTACCCTTGGGCACTAACTTGATATCCTATAATTTAATTCAATTCTGACACTATATATTCTGGGACAAGATCTTGTCCCAGAGGATATGGGCTCAGTCTCATATGATTAACCCATATCAGGTGACAAGAAGCTTCAAGTTTTCTGCTTCTTATTGAATGGATGTAAACCAAGCTTATGATACTCCGTTTGGAGTTTGCTTAGTTAATTTTAATGACTGAACAAACAAAGTGAAACCCTTATATTACAGCAGGAGGTATGCAAATGAACAGCCATATAATGATGGGAAACTGTGTAGGAAGTGATGTAGAGTCTGCACACTTTCAATGCCAGCCCCTTATATGTTGTGGAATCTCAGGGTCCCTGGCACTTTCATGTTCTATAGATGATTAATTTTGAATATGTGATTGATTAGATTATTAATCATTGGTCATCAATTCAACCTTTATCTCCACTTCTTTCCTGGAATATGTAGTTGATACTAGAAGGACTATACTTCTTATTTTATTCTGGTATTTTAATGATGGCCAGCTACCATCATGAAGCTATCTATGCAAGGACCCTAGTCACTATTCATTAGCAAAAGGAGAAGAAGGAGAAGAAGAAGAAGAAGAAGAAGAAGAAGAAGAAGAAGAAGAAGAAGAAGAACTTTCATCAGTCTGGAGAGTATATTTTAAGGTAAACAGTAAACATAAACAGGATAGAAATATTGCTGGGTTTTTTTGGAGTATTCACATGAGTACTGAGCTGGTAGATTGTCAAAACATTTTAAGCATAGGAGATAGAGAATGCCCTATTGACCTGGGAGGAGAGACAATGGTGTCTAAACAAACAGCTAAATTATGTAGTATCCAGGTAAGACAGGACATGGGAAGCACTCCTCTATGTAGGAACAGGCAGTCAGAGCCATCTGCCTTTTGTAAAGAGCTGCTGATCGAGTGCTGCTTGGGTGACGCTGTCTGTAGACTCAGCACAGCTGCCCCTCTTAAAGCAAGGTCAGACAAATTAACCAAAGTTAATTTCTCAAAACGACTTTGTCATCAAACTTTTATTGCTCTTCTCCTGTCATGAAAAAAAACTTCAGCAATACTCTGCCTATAACTCTGTACCTGGACTGAAGGGGAACACGGGTGCATTATTTCCAGTTCTTTTCATCACTTCAGTCAAGTACAGAAGGGAGTCAAAGATACCATCAAAGACCAACCCAAGACTTCACAGAATTTATTGAATTTTAGGAATCATCAGTATCAAGCCTTTTATAAACTAAGTCAGGAGATACAACTTTATTTTCCCCAGGAAAGTTTTCACTTTTATTTATGTATTCCCACAACATCTTTAATTACATATTAGTTAGTTAGTTACTTTTATTTACTTACATAATTTCAGTGTGTGATTAACATATGTTAGAACAGAGACATGGAATGTCATCTTTGGGAAGAAGATTGAAACTATATTACATATTACAGGCAGTGAAAGCTGTTTTTATTTAACTTTGTGTTGTTCTACCTCTTTTCAGAGACACAAAGAAACCCTGGCTGAGAAGTGACAGAGAATATTCTCTAAGGTGCATTTTTCATTTATTCTCAGTTCACTAACACTTTCTTCATGCATTCTTTTTTTGTCTTGGTGAAATTCAAAGTCTGAGTCTACTTGATGAATATGAATTTCCCTCCACACCACTCATCCTCTCCCGTTTTCAGACAAGCTCCTGTCACCGACTTTGTGAGTTGAGGAGGATCAGGAGATGCTGTGAAGGAGAGATGGGTAGGAATGTGATTTGTCAAGCTCAAACTTCCCAAGAACATGGTGGATTTGAAGTGTAAAAGCCAAGCTAAGCTTTTCAGGTCTGGGGTTCGGTTAATAATACAGAGGATTTAAATGGGATTTTTCTTCCAGACAGTTCAAAGAGTCTCATTGCTTAGTCTGTATTTTTACTGAAATCACTGAAAAGAAAGAAGGAAAAGAAATTACTCACCTCATTTCACCAGGCAGAAAACTTGGTGCCATTTCTCCAAAGGGCAGCAGGTTTGAAAAATAACATAAAGCCCACTTTATCCATGATATTGGTAAGGCTCAAGACCCATATTAAGAGGATCCTAATTTCTAAAATCTGAAGGATGGAGATAATAAATCTGAATATGTCTAAGTGATCATTAATGACATATTAGCCCTCTTCTTATGACTAGACCACAGAAGTGTTGCTGCAGATAAAGCTCAGTTACCATTAAAAGTCAATGTGACCAGTTTGTTAAATAAAATATAATTTCACTTTGAGAAGAAAATATTCATAAATTCATAGGAAGGATTTCTATGCGTCAAACAAAATCTGTACTAGAAATTTATTAAAGAAAAAAAAGCTTTAGACCAGGTTTTATAAGGCAAGATGTTGAGTATAATGTATATATAGGGAAGTTACATTTGTAAGTACTGGTTCTTTGAGGCAAAGGACTCTTGGTAGGTTGTTGGGACCCTGAAGACAAGACACCAGGTGTCTTTAACTGAAATGTTGTTTTGGATAAGATAGATATGTGAGTTTAGCTTTGCTTATCCTTGCTAGGTAGTGCTCAACAATTTGCCCTGTTTTAGGAGACTATGGCTGTTGTTTGGGGCACAGGATGCCAATTAGAATATGTTCCAGTCAGAAAAAAAGATAGTATTGTTTCCATCTCAGAAAAGATTCTGCATGTTGAAAGAAGAGGACTGGTGACAGGGAGGAAGATAAAGAGAGTGAGGTGTAGCAGGAATCTTTACTCCAGAGGAAAACACAATTGTAGAGAGCTGCGACGTGCCGCGCCTTAAAGATGGCGCTGGTCTCTGCCTTCCACCAGCCCGACGGTGAGCGCTCTCGGTGGTAAACAAGTCCATATTTGGCTAAGACCGCTGATCTGGCTTGCTTCCGCATACGTGGGCCTCTAAGATAGCACTACGTGGCTTTACTTGATTGGCTGTTCATTTAGTATTTAGCCTGTGGGTTGGGTCTGCCCGGGCATTCGGAAGACTGTTTTCAAGGGACCTGAATAAACTGCAGAAGAAGAGCTTTTGCGAGTTGCGTCATTTCTTGCCGGTCGAGAGGGACGCGACAAGTGGTGGCCTGTACGGGGAACCAAAAAAGACTCAGAACTCCTGCAGTCAGGGGCAACGTGTTGGTAAGATCCTGGGATAAATCAGGACAATAAAGTTTCACGGAGATAGCGAACACAAGGTAAAGTTTCACGGATAATAGCGAACGTACGGTGAAGTTTCGCGGAGATAGTGAACGTATGGTGAAGTTTCGCGGAGATAGCGAACAAAAGATACAGTTTCGTGGGGAAGCTGCAAACTGAAAGTAAATTTTTAAACATGGGGTTGTCTGAGTCACACCCAATTTTTCTGGCTCTTCAGGAGCTACTTTTAGCTAGGAATTTGAAGATTAAGAAGTCTACCCTAGAAAGATTTTTGAATGAATGTAATTCCGTGGCTCCGTGGTTTGCGGTGTCCGGGAATCTTACAGTATCCTGCTGGGACAAATTAGGCAGGGACTTGGATTTGGCTTGGGAGCAAGGGACTCTGAAGCATGGAGTAAGACCGATTTAGAAAATGGTGAGGAGTTGTTTAGAAGATCAGAGATGTTGTAATGCAATCAAAGAGGGAGAGTCAGCCTTGGAACTGCTGCAAGGGGAAAGATTTGAGCAAGTAGACAGTGAAAAGGAAAGTAACAAAGGCGAAAGATTTGAGCAGGCAGATAGTGAAAAGGGAGGCAGAAAGAAAGTTCCTCTCTATCCCGATCTTACAGATTTTAGAGATTTTAGAGATTTTGAGGACTCAGAGAGCACAGATTCTGAAGGAGAGCTACATGCTCTACTAGAACAGTTGGAGAGGACTGTTATAAGAAAAAAGGAAAAGAAAAAGGTAAAAGAGAAGGACACGCAGGCGGCAGTCAGTGTGGGAGGAGCTGCTGCTGCAGTCGGTGTGGGTGGAGCTGTTGCCATGGCGCCTGACACGTCAGCAGTAGTCGGAGTGGGTGGAGTCATTGCTACAGTGCCTTCAGCCACGCTGGCGGCAGCTGGCGTAAACAAAGCCGTTGCCATGGCACCTTCAACTCCTCCTCCATATCCAGAAGCCACTCAGATAGATCAGCCTGTTCAGTCACTGAAAGTAGGGAGATCTTTCTGCCCGGGGATGTGGACACAAGTAAGAACAGAATAGAACATTATCCCACTGCACTTGCTGCTTTAGCCTTGAATGGTATCCAACAATGCTTGCAGTCTTTTGGAGTTGCTCCTGCCAGTATAATAGTGCCCTATTCCAGTTATCAAATTAAGATTTTGTGTGGCACTGTAGATGACTGGGCAATATTGCAATGTAGCTTTGAAGGAGTGATTGATAACCATTACCCTAAACATCCATTGCTATCATTTTTTTAAAGAGCACCCAGTGATATTCCCTAAGGTTACTTCAGCAGTACCACTTCAAGGGTCACCAAATGTGTTTACTGACGGCTCAAAGACAGGCTGTGGAGCCTATTTGATAGAAAGACAAGAGCGCGTGTTATGTCAATTTCAACCGGGCTCCCCCCCAAATAGTAGAATTGAAAATAGTAATGGAGGTGTTTAAAAGATGTCAATTTGCATTCAATTTGATTTCAGATTCAGTCTATGTGGTCAACGCAGTGAAAGTATTAGAATTAGCAGGTCCTATTAAGAATAGTAGTACAGTATGTGCCTTATTACAAGAGTTACAAGTTTTAATCTGGCAGAGAAAAAGGTGTTTTTATATTCAACATATCAGAGCACATACAGGATTACCTGGACCATTAAGTGAAGGTAATGATAAAGTTGATCAATGGACCAGGATGGAATGCATTTTTTGGAGCTCATTCCTGGACCAAGCCAGACAGTTTCACCAATTATTTCATGTAAATGCAAAAACTCTACAGCAGAAATTCCATTTGTCTAGAGCAAATGCTAGACAAGTAGTTTTGGACTGTCCTCAGTGTGTGATTCATCATCATCCTCCCAGTGTGGGAGTGAAACCTAGAGGGTTGATGCCACTCAAAATCTGGCAAATGGACGTTACCCACATTTCAGAGTTTGGAACCTTAAAATATATTCATGTATCTGTGGATACCTGCTCAGGTATCATACATGCTACACCTATGAGTGGAGAAAAGGCTCGCAATGTCATAGGACATTGCTTAGAGGCCTGGGCTGCATGGGGAAAACCACAGCAGCTGAAAACGGACAATGGACCAGCCTATACGGCTCAGTCCTTTGTCTCCTTCTGTAATCAGATGGAGGTACAGCTTAATCACGGATTACCATACAATCCTCAAGGACAAGGAATTGTGGAGCGTGTTCATCGCACCTTGAAAGAATGCTTGCAAAAACAAAAAGGGGGAATAGGCCAAGGCCGTACCCCCAAGGAGAGAATGTCTTTAGCCTTATTTACTCTAAATTTTTTCAATTTGGATGCTCAAGGCCGCTCAGCAGCGGACAGACATCAGGATTCCCATGGTTTACCTAAAAGCATGGTGAAGTGGAAGGACATTCTGACAGGCTCTTGGCGGGGGCCTGACCCCGTGCTAACATGGGCGAGAGGGTCTGTTTGTGTTTTTCCTAAGGATCAACAAGATCCAATGTGGGTGCCTGAACGCCTTGTGAGGAAGATTCATCATGAAGACCTTCCTAAGGATCCTGGTGTTAGTAGCAGTGAGTATGTCAGGAATGACCGAGCCGAGATGGGGGATCCTGTCGATATTCCCAAAGCCAATGCCGGTCAGACATGATGCAACTGTGTTTCCACGCTTATTTAGCAGTAATAGAAGCTTAGGCTTACCCTACCTTCCCTTTGATGATCAGAGAAGCCCTATAGAGGGTAATAGAAATGTCAGCTTGAAGGGTAGTTTGTGTTTTTAATGAGCTTCAATAGGTCAGATGATACAAAATGCATTAAATTGTCTCAGCAGTCAGCAGATTTTTTACCACAATTGAGGTTTGGGGGTAGGAGTGGTGGTTTGTTTTCAGGCAATGGTTCTCGCCTTGAAGGATGGTGGCCCACACGAGTCTCTGACCGGGACCCCCCCAGACAGCCACGCTGGGCACCTTTTTGTAGAGGATCCACAGGAGAGGAAGGACCTTTTCCCTGGACTGGATGTCAAGAGCGCAGAGCAGTTTGGGTTCAACAAGATTATTTTTCCTTTAGCTCCATGATTAGTAATGTAGTGAATAAGTCTTGTACAGGAATGCTTGATATATCTACTAGGGATCCTCAGCAGACTGCCACCAATCCTTTTGATTTGTGGCTTTTGTGTGGAGTAAATGGAAGTTGCATGGACTTGGGACCTGTCATTATGCTTGGAGGAGGAATTTATCAAAGAGGTAATTTTTCCCTAGGGTCTGCTACCAGATTGGATTTCTCTAGCGGTAGTGGCTCTGGTACTTGGAATTCTTTGTTTCATTCTTACCGCAACAAGACTTTTTTAGCTTCGCCAGTATGTCTCTGGCCTCCTTTTCTGTGGATTGTAAGTAATGGGAGTGCATCCTTAGGTGAAGAAAAGTTAGTATGCACTCCAGGCACATGTTTTTATGCCCTATGCTGGAATGCCACAGCCTTTCCTGTGGCTGTGGTGACTAGAATGCCTCGATATGTACCAGTTCCTGTAGAGGCTCCTAATACCATGATGCTATTCAGATTTAAAAGAGATTTTGGCATCACTGCAGCTATTGTTACTGCTATCACTGTTGCTGCTGTGGGAGCTACTGCCTCAGCTATTGCCTTGTCTAGTTCTATACAGACTGCCAATGCCCTGAATAACATCTCAGCCACTGTGGCACAGGCATTGGATACTCAGGCCTCTATGAATTCTCATCTCAAAGGAGGTCTTATGATAGTTAATCAACGCATAGATTTAATACAAGAACAGATTGATTCTCTTTGGCAACTAGCACAATTGGGGTGTGAGTGGAAATTGCAAGGTTTGTGTGTTACTTCCGTGCAGTATCAAAATTTTACAAAAGCTGCTAATTTGTCTAGACAATTGTCAAAGTTCCTCTTACAGGATTGGTCGGCTGAGTTTGAAAATTTGATGAGAGAGCTGAGAGCATCAATTGTCCACATCAACTCCACTTGGGTGGATCTGAGCCTGGCTACTGGCTTGACTTCCTGGATACAGACGGCTATGGATCATCTTAAGGAGTGGGCGGGCGTAGGTTCTTTGGCGATACTAATGATGCTAGCCTCTCTGGTTTGCCTATGGTGCATCTATAAAATGAGAGCCACACAAAAGCGTAATACAGCCATGATTATACAAGCCCTTGTTGCCATTGAGGCGGGCCAGTCCCCTCAGGCATGGCTTGCTGCCGTGAAGTAAATCTTCACTAAGCATAGTCCCTGCCCACTGAGGTATTCGTTCCACGGATATTAGGGTCTGGTAAGTCAGTGACGGAGTTGACGGGTAAGTCTCGGCCACCTAAGACAGGGCAGTCCCGAGTGGGGAGGCTGACCCAGAGACGGGTAAGAGTTTGAGCACTGCCCTCCTACAGGCTCAGGCCCACCGTGAGATCCCCAGATAGGGGGATTACGAAACCTTTCCAGGGACTTCTACCAACTTAAAAAAAAAAAAAAAAAAAAAAGGAGGAACTGTAGAGAGCTGCGACGTGCCGCGCCTTAAAGATGGCGCTGGTCTCCGCCTTCCACCAGCCCGACGGTGAGCGCTCTCGGTGGTAAACAAGTCCATATTTGGCTAAGACCGCTGATCTGGCTTGCTTCCGCATACGTGGGCCTCTAAGATAGCACTACGTGGCTTTACTTGATTGGCTGTTCATTTAGTATTTAGCCTGTGGGTTGGGTCTGCCCGGGCATTCGGAAGACTGTTTTCAAGGGACCTGAATAAACTGCAGGAGAAGAGCTTTTGCGAGTTGCGTCATTCCTTGCTGGACAAGGGGGGACGCGACACACAATGACCCAGTCCACCTAACATTCTGCTTTGCAGAGTTTTGACTATAAAATGAGACAGAATAAAAAGAACTTTCAATGTCCTTTGGAGAAATTCCAATTTCCAATCATCAGATCTACATTTGATCCTAACATTAAATCACCTTTACTAATTGAATGGATTCTTTTTATTTTTCTACATACTATAGATATAACATAAAGTTTTGTCTCAGATCAACATATTCACCAAATCCTCTTGTAGCCAACTCAAATCCATGTTATTCTGTTGACTCTATATTTTCTATTTATCAGAACATACACACTCCATTATCCTAACATATCACATTTTAAAACAAACAGATGAATGAATGGCATGATATAGCTGATGAGAGTTATCTGGACATCAAAGACTCTTCCATTCCCAGTTCACTAAGATCCCTTTCCCTTCAGAAAGACATATCTGAAACTCCTTATTTTTCAATCTTCTTAAGCTTAAGGCTAATCTTTGATACTTTCCCTTGAACTGAAGTCCTTGCCTTCTTCACCACTGAATTAAATTATGTTGCCTTTTTGCTTTCACATAATTTAAACACATAAGTAGTGTAAGGTCTCTAATGCATTCCCTGAAGATATATTTCTGCATCATAATGTTCTACTTAGATCATAAACTACTCAAGGTCAGTGTGAGTGTCTATTTAACTCTCTTTGTGTTCATCTTACAGCAGCATGTACTCAGATCCTGAATAATTGTCTTCATGAAATGTGGCTGAAGGTGTTTCCCTCCTTAGCGTTGAAAATGAAATCAAGGTGAAATATATAAGTTATTAGAGGAGGTTGAAAATTGGTGAGAAAACATTCATTGTATTTACGAATCTATATTTCTTTATGTTTAGACTCAAGATTAGGTTTCTTCAGACAACATTAATAAATAGTATATTAACTACTAAATAAATCTTGGTGTAACTTCAGGAGAAAGTAAATTTTAATACAAAATAAGGAAAAAGATATTTTAATATGACTCTTGCCTTGTAATTTCTTAGAATCAGTAAATGGTGTGTGACGTGCTTCAGAGATGTTCATGGAGGCCTGAGCATAGCAAGGTACCTCTCCTTGGCAATCACATTTGGTGATGTAAGGTCCATGACAATAGGTGGTCTTTATGTTAAGTAAAGTTGCTGATGATTTGTTAATTGTGAACCTGGTTACTCTAACAGTTGGCCACATGGAATCCAAAATCTCCAAGTTCTAAGTGATTTTGACACCCCATTTAACAGACCATCCTCACACACCTCACACTCAACACACATGGCACATATTGTATCATTTACCCTTCATGAAATTCTCTTTCTCAATTAATTCATTAGTTTCTTAAACTTTTGTGTTTTTCTCTCTGGCCCATCTAGAGCACATATGTTTCTGTTTCTCTGATGTTAAGCTGTTTCCAAACTTGGATATAGTAATAAGATATTCATGATTAAAAGGAAATGTCTTAGACTATACAGATGAATATTCATTCAGTGTGCCTGTGGTTGGATCATGTTCACTGATTTCTATTTATTTTAGGTCACACTCTAGTTTCTCTTTTCTAGGTATCATTCTTAACAGTGTTATTTCTAGAATTTGAGTTCTAAAATGGAGAACACATTCATACATGTACATGGTTTATGACATGTTAACATCATTTTTTTCTGAGAATGATTACTATTAAAGTAAATATGACTCTGATAAATGTATTCAGCAATGTCCAGTTTACATTATGAGATGGCTTTCTAGTCCACAGTTCTCCCTTTAGTTTTAATTGCGGTCACTGTTCTCTTGACCCTAGAAACTCCCGCTACCCTTTTCAGTTCTCAAAGAATCCTATTTCTTCCTAGAAAAAAAACTCTTCCCCCAGGTAATCACCTGCTTAGGAGAGCCCCCACTCCACTGCCTGATCCTTGCTTACTAGTCTGGCATTGATAATTGATTTATCACCTGTGCCTCTGATTTCACTGTGAATTAAAATAAATTTCTTTTGTGAATTTCACTGTGAATTGTCAAAACACAATGTATTCTTTAACTTAATCATATTAACCAGAACATATTCCTCTAATTTTGGGCTTTAATATATTATCTTTTATAGTACTTTTTGACACTACACTGTGACATTCTAGTGATTGGAATCTATCAGTAGATCCTACTATCTTATGAGTATGCTGGTCTGTGAACTTACCAGTTACAACATTACCTTCTGTCCAGGTGTCTGACTACATAAAATGATGTAGAGAGGGTACCATGAGAGAAGAGTCCTTGTGCTTCCAGAATCCTGAGTTCTGGACTCTGGTTAGATTTGAAACAGAAGACAGAACTTTATATCTAATATTTATAATGCTTTGAGACCATGTGTCATAGAGTAAGTTATAGGTAGAAAAATGAAAATTTAGACTACTACAGTGTATAACCCTAGTGAAACTCTTAGTTGCAAACAAAATGTTTAGTGGGAAGAAAGGATCTTTAGTCACCTTTGATGAGTAGATAGAGCAAACATTGGTGGATATTGCCCAGCTGGAACTCTCTGGTTGACTACACTTGATAGAAAGAGATTATTTTGTGAGGACTACAGGAACTCTGCAGCTCTGGAAAAAGCAGAACAACATGAGTAATTGGATCTCTGAACATAACGCATTCCTGAGGGTTTTTTGGACATAAGTGAAAATTTGGATAGTTAGCTGCATATCCATCCCCTAGTTATAATTGTACCTGTCAAGTTATTCATTTGACAATAGTGGACTAGTAGGATTTAAAGGATGGATATGAAGACTCTTGCTTGGTCAAGTCTTTTAGTCTAGCACATACTCTGTTTCATTTTTATGCTGCAGCATTAAAAATTAAGGATTGATATACTAATTTTATCAAAGCATAATAGCCATATACTTATTAAGGCATACCTGGACATCTGTCTGTTCAACCTTAATGGGAATTTATTGCTTTAATGATGTATGCTGATTCTCATTCCTCATTCTGAAAGTTGTTAAGGACTTTGATCTTGTTAAGTATGTAAAAAAAAATGCCTAAATGTCACAGTTCTTTGGAAAGGCTCTTGGTGTATGTAGTTGATTGATTATCTCTGTTGGATTTGTTGTTATAGGACAGAAGCTGTGTGTCACTGACTTCCTGATATTGGAATTATGACCATCCTACCTTAACCTCCAGAGTATACAGATAGGTGCACACTATCATTCCTGGTTTGGATGTGGTTCTGAATGCCTATGTTTTTATAATAGAAGATAGTACAGTTTTTCACATGACAAACAATATAATTCAGGAAGATGTCATAATAGTGTTTAACTATACAACTATATATGTTTAAATATATGTGTATTCAGGTCAAGTCTGAGGAACACATCATAATGATTTTATTAGGCAAGGTGCCTGATGTGCTTTATCAATACATTCCAAACACATCTCAAGGATTTCATTAGGCAAGTATGATTGGTATGCTTTATCAACATTTTCCAAAGACCCATCACTTAGGCATCAGAGCAGCATGTGCCATGAAGTCATATGATCTGAATAAGTATTCTTTTTATATATAGCCATCATTGGTTCTCTCATGGATTAGTAAAAGAAAAACACACACTGATGAAATTAAACAAAAGGGAAATGTAAATAAAGTACTTGTCTTCTATGTACCTTAAAATTATCTCTGTCATGAAGGCAACAGACACAAATATCTTGGGTTATGAATTTTCCACTGCAGTGTTGTTATGGTAGATGACAGTTTCCCAAGATACTTTGTTTTCTGGAGGTAAGACATACACTGCCCCTGAGAATGCCATGATTTGTCCCAGAATGTATTATGTGTTAGACAAGTGTATATTCAATTAATAAACATACATTTAATTTTTATGAACCATTTGAAAATATTGTTTATAACATAGATGATTCATATATGTAGCATCTCCCATTAGAGTATATGCAGTTGTCACAAAATATGCATTTCCTCCTCAGATTTGAAGTCTAGAAACACACAGAAGACATGGGCATAAATCAATTTAGAATGTAGCCTCAGACTGAGAAATATGACTGGATAGTATCACTGGGTTCGAGCTGAGTAACAAAAGACTTGAAGCTCAGCAGAAGAGCCATTTGCATGAGTACAGCTGTAGACAGGAATTTGAACCTGCTAAGGGACCAATGAGAAAAGGAGCTAACCTGATTCCTCTGGAGAAAATTCACTTCAGAATGGATTCTGAAATCCAGGCAACTTTTTGGTAGAATTGACAGACATATGTTGCTGTGATTAAAACTTTGTGTTTAATCTCCTTCAGAATTACCTTCTGCTTTCAAAGATCTAGGGGAACTTCATCAATTAACATTGCTCCCTTTTCTTCGAACCATGACCCTTTGTTCATCAGAGAATATCATTTGTGTCTTCATAACTAATTAAGCCATCATTTGCTCAATGTATTTAATTTATCTGTAAAACATACATTAAGTAGCTACCTAGAAATAACATGTTAATGAAATAACATCCTTGGTTTGAAGAATCTTTAGAGTTTTGGGAGAGAAATCATCATGACCATATTATGAATGGCGTTTCCTCATGGGTCAATGAAGTGAGATTGGGCTTTTGATGTTTAACTATATGTTTATCGTGTTGTGTTTTCATATGGCTGTAGGACTTTATGAATTAAATTTTTCTTATAGAGGTAGATGAGTATAAAATTAAATTAAAACATGCCTGTTTATTTGATTTAGCAGAAGCCTGCTCTGGAGAGATTGAAGATCCATGGAATAAGAGAAGAGTAATGATTGGCATGACTGAAGGGGCCTGGTCCACTCGATAACACTGAAGCCTGTCATGGTACACAAATACAAAGGAATCCTGGTGAGATATGTCTCACAGCTGCAGACAACTAGCTCCTGGGCTTAGAGAATGTTTTCCTACCATCTGTCACCTGGTCTGAGGAGATAATTGCTGACTTCTGTGTAAAGAGCTGTTTATAAATGCAGCTAGATGGCCAGCACTCTTAAATTACTGGACCCAAGAGACCAAACTTTCGATTGTTTCCACGGAGCTCCTCAAACCCTGCCTTAGATGCAGATTTGTGTTCAGTGGTGAGCATTTGATAGAAAGGTCTGTATCTTTCCTGACAGACAGATGTCCTAGAAAGCCTAATTACATTTCCCAGAACCAGAAATTCTTAATAACAATTAAATTAAAAATAAGAAGCTAGTGTTTCAATCAAGGATCAAACTTACAAAAAGGCAGGACTAGAAAAGTCAACATATTCTATTTTAGTACACTCGCTGCCAAAGTGAGTATGTAGGCATAGCATCCTCAAAGAGGATAGGAGATATTTATAAATAAATGTATGTTTCCCTCCAATACATTTCACATTCCACTCCAAATGTGTGAATCATTGCAAATGAAAACTCTCTCAGGTTGAGTATCTAACTGATGTTGTATGACTGCCTTTTACAATGTACATAAAACATTCTGGAAATTAAACACCAAGAAACCAAATGACCCAATCAAAAAATGGGATACAGAGCTAAACCGAGAATTCACAAAAGAGGAATCTAAATGGCATTAGAGACATTTATAGAAATGTTCGATATCCTTGATCATCAAAGAAATGCAACTCAAGTTGACTCTGAGATTCCATCTCACTCCTGTCAGAATGGTTAAAATCAAAAATTCAAAAGACAGTACATGTAGGCAAGGTTGTGGAGAAAGGGGAACACTCTTCCATTGCTGGTGGGAGTGCAAACTTGTACAACCACTATGGAAATCAGTCCGATGATATCTTAGAAAACTTAGAATAGCTCTACCTCAAGATCCAGCCATACCACTTCTGGGTATACATCCAAAAGTTTCCTCAGCAAACCTCAAGGACATCTCCTCAACTGTGTTCAGAGCAGCTTTATTTGTAATAGCTAGAAACTGGAAACAACCCAGATGTCCTTCAACTGAAGAATGGATTAAAAAACTGGTACATTTACACAATGGAATTCTTCTCAGCTCTCAGAAACAAAGAAATCATTCAATTTTCAACCAAATGGATGGAACTAGAAAAGCTCATCATGAGTGAGGTAACTTGGGCTCAGAAAGATACACATGGCATATATTCACTTATAACTGGATTTTAGCCACATAGTACTGGATAACCATCCAACAATCAATACACCCAAAAGAACAGGAACATGGACTTGGTTACCTGTTAGTGGGGTACTTCATCTTAGTGGAAGTGCCATGTATGCCACCTGTGTAAGAGGAAGCTCTTAAACTTCATGTGACTAATGAACTGAGGGGGACTGGTACACAAAGGCAGCCCACACTGGAGGGGTGGGATGGGTAGGAGAGGGGGTAGAGAGTGACAGGGTGGGACCAGAAGGGGTGGAGGGAGAGGTTGGTAATGGAGATGTAACTTGAAATTATAAATAAATGTTTAAGAAAAACATTCTTCTTCAATTAAACTTCCAACTAAACAGTACATGTTTTGGAAAATGTATAGAGTCTAAAAGAGCCAATTCAAAATGATAATTTCCTGTTTTTTTTTTCACTTGATATTACTGAATATTTATGCCTCAAATGCAAGGGGACCCACATTTGTAAAAGAAACTATTCTAAAGCTTAAACTACCCATCGATTCCCATACATTAATAATGGGAAATTTCAACACCCCACTCACAACAATGGACAGGTCATCAAGACAGAAACCAAACAGAGAAATAATGAGTCTAACAGAGGTTATGAACCAAATGGACCTAAAAAGATATCTACAGAACATTTCAGCCAAACTAAAGAGGAAACCTTCTTTTCACAACCTCACAGAACCTTCTCCAAAATTGACCATATAGTTGGACACAAAGCAATCATCAATAGATATAAGAAAATTGAAATAACCCCTTGTATTTTATCAGGGGTTAAAGGTGGATAAAGGTGGACTTCAACAACAACAGAAACACCAAAAAACCTAAACATTCATGGCAACTGAGCAACTCTCTAGTTAATGATAACTGGGTCAGAGAGCAAATAAAGAAGGAAATCAAGGACTTCTTAAAATCCAACAAAAACGAAGGCACAGCATACCCAAACCTATGGAACACAATGAAAGCAGTGTTACAAGAAAAGTTCAGAGCACTAAGTGTCCTCAAAAAGAAAATTGTGACATTTCATATTAGAAACTTAATAGCAGAACTGGAAGACCTAGAAAGGAAAAGAAGCAAACACTCTGAAGAGGAGCAGAAGACAGGAAATCAAACTTAGGGTCGAAATCAACAATTTATAAACAAAAAGAACAATAAAAAGAATCAACTAAACTAATCGTTGGTTCTTTGAGAAAATCAACAAAATAGACAAACCCTTAGTCAAACTGACAAGAAGGCAGAGGGAAAATATCCAAATCAGTAAAATCGAAATGAAAAGGAAAAATAACAACAGACATCAACATCGAAGAAATCCAGAGAATCTTTATGTCTTACTTCAAAGATCTGTTCTCCACAAAATTTGAAAACCTAAGCAAGATGGCAATTTTCTTGGTTGATTCCACCTACCAAAGCTAAATCAAAATCAGGTAAACAAATTAAACAGTCCTATAACCTGTGAGGAAATAGGAACAGTCATTAAAAATCTCCCATTGAATAAAAGGCCAGGGCTAGATGGTTTCAGCACAAGATTCTACCAGACCTTCAAAGAAGAGCTAATGACGATGCTCTTCAAACTCTTCCACAAAATAGAAACAGAAGGAACACTGCCAAACTCATTCTAAGAGGCCACAGTCACCCTGATCACTAAATCACACAAAGACCCGCCAAAGAAAGAGAACTTCAGAATAATTTCCATCAAGAACATAGATGCAAAAATACTTAATAAAATACTGACAAATCGAATACAATAGCTCATCAAAACTATTATGCACCATGATCAAGTATGCTTCATCCCAAGAATGTAGGGGTGGTTCAACAAATGAAAATCCATCAACGTAATCCACCATAGGAACAAACAGAAAAACAAAACAACAACAAAAACATGATCATCTCCCTAGATGCTGAAAAAGCATTTGACAAAATCCAACACACTTTCATGCTAAAATTCCTGGAGTGAATGGGCATACAAGGACCATACGTAGACATAATGAAGCAGATATGCAGCAAGCCAGTAGGCAGCATCAAATTGAAGGAAGAGAAAACTAAAGCATTTCCTCTAAACTCAGGGACAAGGCAAGGATACTCATTCTCCCCATATCTCTTCAACATAGTACTTGGTGTTCTAACCAGAGCAATAAGACAACTAAAGGAGATCAAGGGGATACAAATTGGAAACAAAGAAGTCAAATTATCCCTATTTGTAGATGATATGATAGCATACATAAGTGATCCCAAAATTTCAACCAGAGAACTAATACAACCTATAAACACCTCCAGCAAGGTAACTGTATACAAAATTAACAAAAAATTCAGAAGCCCTTCTTAATGCAAAGAATAAACAGACTGAGAAAGAAATTAGGGAACCAACACCCTTCACAATAGCCACAAACAACATTAAATACCTGGGGATAACTCTAACCAAGCAATTGAAAGATCTGTTTGAGGAGAACTTCAAGTCCTTGAAGAAAGAAATTGAAGAGGACATTAGAAGATGGAAAGATCTACCATGCTCATGGATAGGTAGGATAAACATAATAAAAATGGCCATCCTACAAAAAGCAATATACAGATTCAATGCAAATCCTATCAAAATACCAATGCAGTTCTTTACAGATCATGAAAGAACGATTCTCAACTTCTAATGGAATAGCAAAAAAAAAAAAAAAAAAAAAAAAACAGAATAGCTAAATCAAACCTGTACAATAAAAAAAATCTGGAGGTATCTCCATCCCTGATTTCAAGCTATACTACACAGCAATAGTAATGAAAACAGTATGGTACTGGTTTAGAAACTGAACAGCATAATTGAAAACCCAGAAATAAACCCACACACCTGTGGCCACTTAATTTTTGACAAAGAGACCAAAACCATACAATGGAAAAAGGACAGCATCTTCAACAAATGGTGCTTGTCTAACTGAATGTCTACATGTAAAACAATGCAAATCGACCCATACTTATCACCTTGCACAACTTAATTCCAAGTGGATCAAAGACCTTAACATAAAGCCTGACACACTAAATCTAATAGAAGAGAAATTTGAAATTTGGGAAAAGCCTCGAACTCATTGGCACAGGTGACAACTTCCTGAACAGAACACCAATAGCTCAGACTTTAAGACCAACAATCAAAGAATGGGACCTCATAAAACTTAAAAGCTTCTGTAAGGCAAAGGACACTGTCATTCAAAGAAAATGGCAACCTACAGACTGGGAAAAGATCTTTATCAACCCCATACCTGGCAGAGCGCTTTTATTCATAATTTACAAAGAACTCAAGAAATTAAATGCCAAGAAATCATATAATCCAATCTAAAAATGGGGAATAGAGCTAACTGAGAATTCACAAAGGAGGAATCTCTAATGACTGAGAGACACTTGAAGAAATGCTCAACATCCTTATTCATCAGAGAAATGCAACTCAAGATGACTCTGACATCCCATCTCACACCTGTCAGGAAGGCTAAGATCAAAAACTCAAATGACAGTACATGCTGGTGAGGTTGTGGAGAAAGGGGGACACTCTTCCATTGCTGGTGGGAGTGCAAACTTGTAGAGCCACTATTGAAATCAGTGTGGCAATATCTTAGAAAACTTGGAATAGCTCTACCACAAGACCCAGCTTTACATCTTCCAGGTATACATCCAAATGTTTCCTCACCAAACCACAAGGATGTGTCCTCATCTATGTTCATGGAAACCTTATTTGTAATAGCTAGAAAATGGAAACATCCCGGATGTCCCTCAATTGATGAATGGATTAAAAAAAAAAAAACTGTAGCACATTTACACAATGGAATACCACTTGACCATTAGAAACAAGGAAATCATGCTATTTGCTGCCAAATGGGTGGAACTCTAAAATTACATGACATCTATTCACTTATAATTGGATTTTAGCCATGTAGTATAGGATAACTATACTACAGCCAACACACCAATAGGAATAGGAACAGAGACTTTGCTACCTGTTATTGATACACTTTACCCTAGTGGTGCTTCCAAGTAGACCACCGTTGCATCAGGAAGGTCTTAGCCCCCATATGACTGCTGAACATGGGTGGGTTGATAGGTAGGGACACCCTACTCTGGAAGAATAGGATAGGAGGGAGAGGTCATAGAGGGTGGATGGGTGGGACAGGGAGGGGTGGAAAGAGGGCACTATGATGGAGATTTAACTTGAAGTAATAAATAAACATAAAATTTAAAAAAACACTCAACTTCAATGAAGATCATGTATGAGGATTTGACATCATTTAAAGTTAGGCAGCTAGACATAACATAAGCCAAAGAAAGCTGTGTTGTGAGAGCCATAGAAGGTCTGATGAAAACTAGTTTAATCTAATCCAGAGGTGAGAAAAAAAAAGTAAAGTCATGTTAGTAACTTACACTTGAGCATTATGAGAAATTTCCATCTTTTCTTAAGAAACAACACAGAGTCAGGATAGTCATGCTTGGCACAGAGAAAGTGATGCACAGGCCACTGAATAGCCATTTTTTCATATGAACATTGCAATCTTATGCTCTGTCTTACTCATGCTAAAATGAGACACTTTGTATAAAAAAGGAAAGCTATTAAGATAAACATGAAGTTCTGCTGATTTGACATAATTATGGTTAACTGAAGTGTCATGTGTAAAAGTTCAAATAAATTAACAGCCATATTAAGATTGGCTAAGATTATTCTGTTTGCTAAGGGAAGAATTAAATATACATCTCTTCCAGTTGAAAAGGGGTATTCATTGTTCTGCCTCAAATAACTTCTCTGCAACAAGCACAGTTAGAGGATATGTAGTTTCTTAGTCAACTTAATATTATGGAATAATTCCCACAGTGTGTGCAGCTAAAGAAGGAAGAGAAATAAGAGACAGAGAAGGAGACATTGATATACACATAAAAAAGAAAGGGAGGGGCACTATGGCCTTGTTAAGTCCCTATGTTCGGAGTATGTGTTGAACTCAGTTGTCCAGCTTCATGTGCATGGCAGAGCATTGTCACTCACCACTTTGGCCACAAATTTATAAGTTACAATTCATAAGAAAACTATCTTCTTTCTCTTAGCATGGCCACTGAGACATTCTAGTTTTTTTTCATTGTCTTGCCTGGCTGCATACATACTTCTATGACCAGACCAGCAAATGATATTGTAGACATTACCCCAGGATCATTTGGAAAATTGATCTTCCTCTTAAGTAGCCTGAGAAAATCCCATGCAACACAAATCATCATCCACAGAGGAATGCCCCATATTAATAATGTGCTAGGAGACAAGTCTAGAGGCCCATCATTACAGAGGTGCCTAACTCTGTAGATTCCCATTTACTTACTCTTATACTGTGCTTGACTTCTGTACTGTTATAATTTTCCCATTTCATTTGATGACCCCTCCCAGTACTTACCTATGATTTCGATTCCTAGTACTCTCTGAGCAAGATCAGTCTCTCAAAAGCAGGGTTTGTAATGTATATATTCCTGACTGTTGACATTTTTAATTTATTTTATTTCTGAGACAAGCACAATGGAAATTTGAATTTACCCACAAATCTCTCTGAAATATCTGATATTCAATAGTAAAACAATCTGTTAAAACCACAACTTCTACAACTGAAGTTCTGTAGAAACCACACTACATAACATCAATTATGTGTCGCTTTCCATGTAAATAGTGTCAATAACATGCAGGTTTATCTAGAACTACTGAAGAACAATCATCTACAAATTGTAAGTAAAGTACAATAAATTATTTGTGACCATTACCTTCTTAACAAATGGGGATTGTCAATTATGTGTCTACACACTTGTATGTTTGTAAAACAAACATGACACAGGATGAAATTGTGAATGAGTTTCTGGTGCAATGAGATATACAAAAGAAACATTCCTGGAATCTCATTTTTCATGGCCTTTCCTTTGGTGACTCTTCTCAAAGTTGTTAAGTTGAAGGCTACAGAAACATTTCACATAATATATATCACCTGCCCACTTTTTTTCAGGGGTGTGGGAGATGTTAAAATTGAGCTGACTAGCTGCTTTTAGTCATATTAAATAAATGACCCATTACTCTGCATGCATGTCCATAAAAATATTTTTAAGCTCCTAACTTTAGAAACTATTGTGTTATGATGCTAAGGAGATGACATAGTTGATAATGGGCTTGCTAGAACATCATTAGGACACGAGTTTGATTCCCCAGCAACAAGCAAAACACTGATATGGTAGTGCACATTTAAAATTCCAGTGCTGAAAAGGCAGCAGGCAGTGGATTCCTGAGTTTCACTGGCTACTTAGCCTAGTCTAATTGATGACCACTGGACCAACCAAGGAAATTCTTGTTTCAAAAGCCCTTTTCAAGACTCAGGGAACGTCTTGTAAGAAAGAGAGTGAACTGATGCAATTGCCAAAAGATGGGATTATATGTGACATAAAGATGTTTTCTGGTTATGACATTATAATCATGAGCTCATTGTGTCTGTGGTTATCTGCACAAGATCTACACAAAAGGTATACCATATTTTCATTATGAGTGGGTTGGTATGTGATTAATAAGTTACACCTCTTCTCAGGGTCTGCAAGCAAATAATTGTTGCTGGAAGTTTCTCTCAGTTTTATTACTGGTGTATCCACAGATAAGTTTTGTACATGACATGTCAATAAATACCTTCCCATCAATGCTTGTGCAAGCATCTAATTAAATTCTGTTGATTGCACCCAAAAATAAGACATGAAAGTAGAGAGAGAACTACATGATAGGTAGAAGGCTTTCAGGGTGGAACTAGGGAGATGAGAGAGAAACAGGGCTAGAAGTGATTAAGTTCATTATATACATGTACAAGATTCCCAAAGAATTAAAAAAGAAACAAGGTGGATTGCAGCTAGGGAATGAAAACTCACATTTACCTCTAGTATTGACATGAGCAGATGTACATGCATCTCTCACACACACACACACACACACACACACCTGTACTCACATTAACTTGGTTTTCATATATACACCTACATAAAAACAATTACTGAGTTCTAAAATTCAATTCAATATCATGTTGTCATTTCTGTATATTTCAGATATTTTCAGGCTTTGAGAACTATAGCATTATACACACGGGGGAAGAATTTGAGCAAAATTTCTAATGTATTGTGTTCATACCATTGTTCTTCTACTCCATTGTTATTTATATAAGTATTTACATTTATATTCATAACTATATTTATTATCTTTAGAGTTGATACCAAATACCACTTTTCAAAATCTTCATAAACTATAAGTTGCAATTGCTAGATTTAATGAAAGGTAGATTACTAAATTAAATTTTAATATTTTGTGTTAAATAACTAATATTTTCTAATTAAAGTATGTATTTTATTCTAAAAATATTCTTAATATTAAATGACATAAATTTACACTAAAAAGTAAATAAAACATACATCTACCTTTGAAGAATTGAAATTTGACAATTTGATGAAACATTTTGCCTTCACCAAAATACAATCTCATTAACTACATAGATTAGCTGCTGTCATTAAGGCATAGTCAACCTACAGAGTGAGGAGACTCTGGAAATCTACATTCTTACTATTTCTGAAGCTAGTAATTGAAACTTATAATGTGGTAGGAAGATAATTTCTTGAGGTGTCTGGACTGTATTACAAATAGCCACACACTCTTGTATCTTCATGTGGTCTCCTCCCTGTGTATGCTTTTCTGGTGTCTCCATATGTATCCAAGATTTTATGAAAAGAATTTCAGTGACAGTAGACTAGGATCCCCTTCTTTATGACATAGTTAAATTTACTCATATATTCCAAAAACAAAAGGACTAATTTTGAAATATTACCTTGTTCTAAAGAAATGGAGGACTAGACTGTCAGTTTATGAATTTGGGGAAATGTAATTTATCCCATAACAACTAGCACTCTGCTCAGAATTTATGGGAGTCTTAGGGTTATGGGCATCATTCCTTCAAAATGGTGCATTTGAGCATCTTCTGTGTCATGAACTCTTCTGTTCTGCTGTTCTACACACAGCTCTGTCCTCCCTAAGAGGGGTTCAGTTAATTATCAAATAATTCAAATCATTGACTTTTCTTATGTATATATCTTCATTTAACTGAAGAAACAGGGTATTTCTCTTTATTCTGCTTTTTTCTTTCTTTAGCTCATCTATCCTATATCTTATTCAAAGAATATAATATATATTAACCTTGGTATGATCATTTCAGTTGTGTGTTTTTGAAAACAAGTACAAAGTGTCCTAGATTTCATGCATTGAATAACATAATATTTTTTTTCAATTTTTTTCAGCATTAATTTATTTATTCAAGTTATATCTCAATCGCAGGCCCCTCTTTCCTTCCCTCTTGGCTGCAGTCTCCCAGCCTCTTCTCTCTCTCCCTCCTTTCCTTTTCCTCTGGTGAGTGGAACCCCCACATATCAATCACCCTCAGTTCATCAGTCACATGAGGGCTAAGAGCTTCCTCTTGAACTTGACAAATCAAGTAGCGTAAGGTGTTCCACTAACAGGCAACAGAGTCCATGACAGAGTTCCCACCCCTTTCTAAGGTATCTGTATGAAGACCAAGTTGCCTCTCTTCTATATTTGTATGGGGGGCCTAGGTCTGGTCTACATATGCTTTTTTCTTCTTGTTTTAGTTAGTGTTTCAGTCTCTGTAAGCATCTAGGGAGTTAGCTTGGTTGGTGCTGTTGATTTTCATATGGTTTTCTTGTTTCCTCCAGGTCTCTATTCCTCCTCCCTCTTTTAGAAATGACTCACAGATTCCATATACTGTTTGGTTGTGTGTCTTGGCATCTGTTTTGATCTGCTGCTGGGTGGAGTTTCTAAGGTAGCTATATTAGGTTCTTGTTCCTTTGGGTCTGTGGGTTGTAGGATAGTTATCCTGTGCTATATGGCTAAAATCCACTTGTGAGTACATGTCAGGTGTATCTTTCTGGGTCTGGGTTAGCTCACTCAGGATGAGCTTTTCTAGTTCCATCCATTTGTTTGCTAATTGCATGATTTCCTTGTTTTTGGTAGTTGAGTAATATTGTGTAAATATAGCACTGTTTTTTTAATCCATTCTTCAGTTGAAGGACATCTGAAGTGTTTCCAGTTTCTAACTATTATGAATAAAGTTGCTGTGAACATGGTTGAGCCGATGTCCTTGTCGTGTGTTCTGAGGCCCGGGTTGATGCTGGGGAGGGATGCAGGCTATGTTGCAAACTAGTGAGGAGCCAAGAAACTTCATTAACCTTTAACCTATGTGACAGCCAATTCTTTGGTTTTTCAGGGAGACCTAGTCTAATCTAGGCAGGCATCAATACTAGTGGTATCATGAGAATCTGTTTATTATTATTATTATGTGGTCAGGCAGCTTTGACAGGAATCTGTAGATACGATATACTGTTTCATCTTGGGCATATATAAGCAGGTATGAAGAAAATGACATTTCCCTAATGCTTTCTTCCTTGGTTTGTTTCTGCCCGTTGTTTTCTTAGTGTCTTACATCACTAAGCTTGAAATACATATGAAAAGAACATAGTTTTGTATTACCTTGTGTTAAACAACCTGATATGCTACCACAAGAACTTGGTCCTACTACCAAAGACTTGATGAATAAAGAGGCATTCCTAATTGTTATTACTCAAATAAGGAAATAGAAATGCCATTTCCCGAACTGCATGGGTCTGAAGAAAAAATTATTTGGTTAAAAAAGGAAGAGAGTAGGTGTGAACTGAGTTTTGATAATTTCCCTGGGACAAAAATGTGTAGGTTTTTGTTTATGATAAAAACTGTTCTTCGTTAAGTGCATAACAAAGACTCATACATCTTAAACTGTTCTGGAAATACAAAGATCTAGTAGGTATCTTTTGTGTTTTCAACATGGGGTACGAAAGAAGGATGTAGGGAGTTGACATGGTCTCTCTACTGGTTGCAGAGATGCTCTTGGGAAGGGTCACAAAGTGTCTGGTGTATACCAGATAATGAAAATGGACAATATTCACAATCCATCAACTTTGATAAAAACATAAACGAAAATACATTGTACCTGAGGATCATGATTCACAAAAAGACCTTTTCTTCAGAAGAGTTAAAGCACTTGCTTTTAACATATAGTTTGTTTTCTAAGATAAAAATAAACTTAGTGAAAAAATTGCAAGCATATTTGTAAGTTCTGTCTAGGAAATTTTATCTCAATTCATTACATTATTAGATTAGATTCTATTCTTCCTTTTTTTCAAAAAATTTTAATTTTTCAGATTACAACATTTTTCCCTTTCTCTTTATCCCTTACCAAGTTCCAATGTATCCTTATAGTGGCATCCTCTTAAATTCATGACCTCTATTTCTATCCTGTTACATACATATATATATATGTTCACACGTTGCATGTATTTCTTTTTTAAATTTTTTAATTAATTTATTTACTTTTTCATTTTACCACAAGAAGACCTACAGTATAAACTAACCAGGGTCCATTGGGACTGACAGAGACTGAACCCCCAACAAAAGAGCATGCTTAGACTGGATCTCCTACACGTAAGTAGCAGATGTTCAGCTTGTTCTTCATGTGGATCCCCTAACAATTACAGTGAGGTTATCTCTGACTCTGTTGCTTACCTTGGATCCCTTTCACATAGCTGGGTTGCCTTCTCTGGTCTCAGTGGGAAGATAAGCCTGATCCTGCTGTGACTGTATATGCCAGGGTGACTTTGTACCTCTGGGCATGTCCAATTCCCTGAAGAGAAGGGGATGGGGGAATGGTGGAGGGGGTGTGAGTGTGGGACTTGGAGGAGAGGAGGAATTGAGGCTATGATCAGGCTTTAAAATGATTAGATTCTTTTCTAATGCTTCATTTATTTTTCTTTCTGATTCATATTGATAATTTTTGAGATTATAATGTAATTACAGCATTTCTCTCTTCCTTTCCTCCCTCCAAACCCTCCCATAGGCACCTCCCTATTTTCCTTCAAATTCATGGCCTCTTTTTTTTATTTTTTTATTTTTTAACTGTTTATTTATTACTTCAATTTACATCTCCATCACAGTCCCCTCCCACCACCCCTCCCAGGAACACCTTCTCACCCTCCAATTCTCTCCCCCTTTTCCCACCTATCCTACTCCTCCAGTGTGGGGTGCCCTACATATCAACCCCCTTCTTTCAGCAACCATATGATGGCTAAGAGCTTCCTCTTGCACTGAGGGCCTACATGGCAGCTCCACTAGGGAAAAATATCCGACTAACAACTATCAGAATCTATGTTCCTGTTCCTTTCAGTCTGTAGGTTGAAGGACAGTTAACCTGTACTATATGGCTAATATCCGGTTATAAGTGAAAAAATGCCATGTACATCTTTCTGAGTCTGAGTTAGCTCACTAAGATGAGCTTTTCCAGTTCTATCCATTTGGCAGCAAATTGCATGATTTCCTTGTTTCAGATGGCTGAGTAGCATTCAATTGTGTAAATATATCACAGCTTTTTTTTTCCCATTCATCCATTGAAGGATATCTGGGTTGTTTACAGTTTCTAGCTATTACAAAGAAAGCTGTTAGAACATAGTTAGAAGTTGTCCTTGTGGATTGGTGAGGAATCATTTAGATGTATACCCAGAAGTTGTAAAGCTGGGTTTTGAGGTAGAGTTATTCCAAGTTTTCTAAGATATGGCCACACTGATTTCCATAGTGGTTGTACAAGCTTGTGCTCCCATTAGCAATGGAGGACTGTTCCCCTTTCTCCCAACCTTGCCAGTGTGCTGTCTTTTGAGTTTTTTATTTTAGCCATTCTGACAGGTGTGAGATGGAATCTCAGAGTCATCTTGAGTTGTATTTCTCTGAAGATTAAGGCTGTTGAACATTTCTTCAAGCATCTCTCAGCCATTAAATATTCCTCCTTTGTGAATTCTCAGTTTAGCTCTGTACCCCATTTTTTGCTTGGGTTATTTTGTTTCTTGGTGATTAATTTCTTGAGTTCCTACAAATTTTGAATATTACCCCTCTGTCAGATGTGGGGTTGGTAAAGATCTTCCCCAATCTGTAGGCTGCTGTTTTGTTCGAATGACAGTGTCCTTTGCCTTACAGAAGCTTTTCAGTTTCATGAGGTCCCATTTATTGATTGTTGGTCTTAGAGCCTGAGCTATTGATGCTTTGTACATGAAGTTGTCACCTGTGTCAATGAGTTTGAGGCTTTTCCCCATTTTTTCTTCTTTAAATTTAGTGTATCCAGTTTTATGTTTAGGTCTTTGATACACTTGGACTTAAGTTTTGTGCAAGGTGATAGATATGGGTCTATTTGCATCCTTCTATATGTTGACATCCACATAGACCACCACCATTTATTGAAGATGCTTTCTTTTCTCCAATGTATTCTTTTGACTTCTTTATCAAAAATCAAGTGTCTGTAGGTGT
>CAJQZJ010001006.1:667506-686934 GCA_907164525.1 Lophiomys imhausi
ATCACAGGAATTCAGGTGTGGTTCAGCATATGAAAATCCATCAATGTAATCCACCATATGAACAAGCTGAAAGAAAAAAAAACACATGATAATCTCCCTAGATGCTGAAAAAGCACTTGACAAAATCCAATACCCCTTCATGCTAAAAGTCCTAGAGAGAGCAGGCATACAAGGACCATACCTAGAAATAATAAAAGCAATATACAGCAAGCCAGTGGCCAATATCAAATTAAATGGAGAGAAACTTAAAGCATTTCTCCTAAATTCAGGGAAATGGCATGGAAGACCACTCTCCCCATATCTCTTCAACATAGTACTTGAAGTTCTTGCTAGAGCAATAAGAAAACTAAAGGAGATTGAGGGGATACAAATTGGAAAGGAAGAAGTCAAAGTATCCCTATTTGTAGATGATATGATAGCATACATAAGTGACCCCAAAAATTCCACCAGAGAACTCCTACAATTGATAAACACCATCAGCAAAGTGGCTGGATATAAAATTAATTCATAGAAATTGGCCTCTTTTATTTTAACTAATTGTTATTTCATATATCTGTTTGTATATATATACATATATATGTATATATATGTATATACATATGTATATATATGCATATATATGTATATATATAATGTGTGTGTATTCCTAAGTATAACTTTTCCAGTCTATATCATGTTATCTGCATGTATGTTTTTAGGGATAATTGTTTGGTACTGGACCACCAATTGGTTTATTCTTCACTGGGAAAAACCATGTCTCTCAATCCCATATTTCCACAGTTGTCTATAATTCTTTTTGAAAGTCCTCATGGGCTTTTCCACATTGTTTATCTTGTTCATTACTATAATTTTCAGTTCATGTTTGGGCAGCCATGTTTGTGAGACTGTGATTTTGTAATTTCTGATAATTATTAGGAGACAAAAATTTCATAAGCCTACTGTTGCATTTACTCTTGAAAACCTTCTGTCCCCAATCTAAAATGCTCCCTGAGCCTCAGGGGTGCTTTGTATGTGCATGCACTGGGACTGAGATCTATAAATCTGTGTTTTGATTGGTTATAGTTGTTGTGTGTATACTGAAGTTTTTCTAAAATCAAAAGATGTTTAGGTACCATGTTTGTCATGTAATCATGTAACATGAAATCCCTGTCCAGGTTGCTTGTTCTTCAGATACTTAGTGGCAATCACTGAACAAATTTTCTTTTCCTTTTTTATATTTAAACTATAGTGCACATTGAAGAAACAAATGTATCAATGAGCCATATGAATGTCTTCACAGCATTCTGTGATTATAGGCACTTCCTGGCATATATTTTCAAAAAAATCATAATGCTCTCACAACTAAACCACATATACACAGTACACATGTACGTATACATATGTACACACACACACACACACACACACACATATATATATATATATATGCATGTACTTTTCATTCCATTCAACATGTAGAATGCTAAATTCATTTTATTTGTTGGTGCTCTAACAATACTGATCAGGTAATCAGGTATCTTTTTGTATATAAAGGAATTTAGGGAAAAATTTAAAGCTGAACAGATAATGCTTCATAGTAGTTTGGGCATATTTATCTCATAAGCTATTAATGTTTTTGCTTCTTTTTTATGTGTGCTGTGTGAACATGCGTACATGTGTGAGTCTAGATAGAATAACAATTTGCCAGAATCTGTGTCTCTATCCACCATGTGGGTCTCAAGATTTTAAATCATGTTATCAGGCTTGGTGGCAGATGTAGAACCATCTTGCTGTCATTTTTATACATATTTGAATCTTCAAAACATTGGCATGCTCAACAAGTTATGTAAATTATTTGAAATAACATTTACATGTAACAAACTTAGAAGAAATAAGCCTCTTCTATCATTATTTTCTTGCCTGATAATATTCTGAAATATCTGGCTATAAGAAAATAATATATATTTATATTACTTATACTAATATATATGTGTATATATATATTATAAACCTCCTTTAGATTACATGGTAGATTGAGACATGTAAAAATAGCTTATATTGGCCAGATATAAGTGCCTTCTTGGAGGCTTACTGCTGAATAAGCTCACCCTTTCTAGTTCTTTCTGAAACTCAGCTGTTCTGGCTCAAACTTCTTTCCAAGCTGACTGATTTAAACTGGTTTCTCTCATATTCTGACTGAATTGCTCTGGTTGGCCTCAAACTAGCTCTTGAAATCTGTTCTAAGCTTCTTGCTCCTTCCCATTCTCCAAACTCCTTCTGTATTCACCTGTGTCCAGCTTTTTCTCTCTGCAACCTCTCTCTGTAAAACTGTCCTGGTAAAATTGTCTCTAAATGCCACAAACTGAACTGCCACCATTTGAACTACCAAAAACTCAGTTCCACAACACTGAGTCTCAACTGACACCCTATTGACTGACTAAACTCTCTGATTAACTTACTTCACTTCCTGAACAGAACTGATTGCAAACTCATTCTCAACTGTGTAACTCACAATTGATTGAAATTAACTGAACTGACTGCTCAACTGAACTGCTGGAACTGACTGAACTGATATTCTCTCTCTCTCTCTCTCTCTCTCTCTCTCTCTCTCTCTTCTCTCTCTCTCTCTCTCTCTCTCTCTCTCTCATGCTCTTAAATAGATACTCTTTCCTGTCTCTACTTGTGAGAGTTGGGCATATCCTATTGCTGACTCATTCCATCAAATCTTTCTCTGATTCATCACTTTGTTTGTCTTTCAATTACACATTATCATTTATTCTAGACAGAGGGATTAAAGGTATACATTAAGGGTGTGTGTGCATTTCAGCCGGATCACACAGACCTAGAATGGCTTTGGATGTGATTCTTTGCATAGCAGCCACATTGCTGAATTAAAACTCCCCTGCAGAGGCATGCTGATCATGGTACACTAATACATGTGGACAAATGCCACATTAACCCAACTTGGTACATGTGACATTTACACATGCTTATACCTACTGTATCAGGAAAATATATTTTTATGACTAATCACATAATATCAATCATATTGTTATTAAAGTCCCCTCATCTCTTCAACATTTTCGAGTTTTAATTTAACAGTCTCTCTTCTTCCTGAATTTCATCCAGGGTTGCATTCATACCCACTTTCTGTGTCTCCTTAGGCTCCTCTGGATTGGAAAGTTTCTTAGAATTTCTTTTTCATGTCTTGACAAGCAAATGTGAGAAGTATTGCATAATTTTATTGGAGATTATCCATCAGTTGGCCTGTTTATCTTTTTTTTTATTTTTTTTAGACTGGGGCTGTGTGGTTAGGAAGACACAAATATAAATTGACATTTCATGACTTTACTGTAATAGCATATGTTCACAGCAAAAAAGCCTTGGTGACCTTGTTGAGGTTGTGCCTGTTCGGTTATCCATTGTGAAGTTACCTGCTCATCTCTGTCCTAGTTTGCTTTCTACTGATGTGAAAAGCACCCTGACTAAGTGCACCTTGAGGAGGAAAAAATTTATCTCATCGTTCATCTTACAGTACACCATGGAGTATAGTCAGGGCATTAACTCAAGGCAGAAACCAGATGCAGAACTGAAGCAGAATCCATACAGGGCTCAAGCTTCTTGGATTACTCAACATGGCTTGCTCAGCCTGCTTTCTTATAAAACCAAGGACCACCTGCCTATGTATGGTACCACCCCCAGTACCTCAGCATAATCAGTCATTAATCAGGAAAATGCCTGGCAGATTTAATTTAGACAATCTGATAGAAGTATTTTTCATTTGGTTTTCCTTACTTTCAAATGACTCTAGATCATACCGATTTGACAAAACAAGCAAGCTAACAAAGTACATCCCTAAGCATTATAGTCCCCAAGGGCAATATTTTCAGAAAGAAGTGTTAACCACTCTTCAGGAGCAGGACTGTGTGCTCTCCCTCATCCAGTATATCTATATCATTGGGACTTTTTCATCGAAAAGGATATGACTCTTTTCTCCTGTTAATGATTTATTTATTTGGACATTTGCATCTGTATTACATTGTGGATAATTTTGTTAGACTAAATTTCAACGCAGTACTTTATTTTATAGATAATACTCCTTTATATAGTCCTATACACTCATAGGGAGTGTCATTAATTAAAAAGATTATGACAAGTGGCTTTGTTGCTGTAGGTATGGCCTTGTTAGATGAAGTATGTCACTGAGGCTGGGCTTTGACATTTCAGTAACACAAGCCAGGCCAGTAGCTCACTCTCTTTTCTTGCTCCCTGCTGATCTAGATGTAGAACTCTCAGCTCTTTCTCTAGCACGATGTCCACCTGCATGCCAGCATGCTGCCTGCCATAATGATAGTGTACTAAAGTTCTGAAGTAGTGAGCCAGTCCCAATTAAACATCTTCCTTTATAAGACTTGCTGTGGTCCCGGTGTGTCTTCACACCAATAGAAAGTGTGACTAAGACTATAGCCATAAGTTCATCATTGTGTGTTTTTATTTTATTTCCTTGTTTAGGGTCAGTTTCTTATTTTTTTTATAACCTCAAGATGTTTCAGACTTCTTGCAAATTTATCACCTCATTTCTTGAATTATTTTTTCTCCAGGGATCCCTTACATCTTCCATTAAAAAACAATATTTGAAACTAACATCAGATGTAGACTACTCATCACTGCTGAAACTTTTTGCTGTTGGGTCTGTAATCTGAAAGATAATAAAACATGCAGGAGAGAATTCTTCCCCATATTGACCTCCAAATTCATCTATACACTAGGCTGTCTTGCATGCCCACCTGGAAATCTTTAGGATAGAGCTGTATCCTCCCTGCTGGCTCTAGAGTTTGCTAGCATCAGTGGAAGATTTGCAGACTACATTTTCAGAAGCACATAACCTATCATATGTAATATGTCATGCATGTATGTGTGCACATGTATCTCTGTGAACACATATATTATTGCATCTGTATCTTTGAAGAACATTGGTTACAAAAACAACATTCCGGATATTCCAGTTTTGGCTTTCCTCTTTTCTTCCCAAGAATAAAAGATGATTTATGTAGGTTTGGACCATGAAAACTAGTGATATTTGCAGAAGTAGAACCCTATGTGATCTGGAACCCTTTTGTGTCTAACGTTATCCCGTTGGGACATGTAAATTTTAAGGTATCAGAAGTTCCTTGGTTACCAAGAGCTGTCCTTACTAGTTTATATCTTCAGTTCTTTTCACAACTAAGTAAAATGACCACTTCTATTTTCTATATATACCTCTTCCTTGGGTTTTAATGAGCCACTTTGTTCTACAACCTCAATTCTCTGAAAGGCCAAGAGAAATTATTTTTGTTCAGCTTTTTCCTTCTCACAAAGAAGGAAATGATGACTTCTGCACTCTTTACACATCAGTCATAAAATAATCCGTTAACTTTCATCATTGTCTGATTGTGGGACCAAAGAGTGTTCCAGAGATAGCTGAATAAATAAATGTTCTAAATTTACTTTTGGCTCAAAATTAATTAAAACATATACAAATTCAACTAATTTATTTAATCTAATTTTAATTGTAGAAATTGTTTTATAATTTAAGGTGAATGTTTTTATTCCAGAAAACTCTGAAGCAAAATAGGATTAATTATATATTAGTTTGAGAAAAACCTATATTTTTAAAGTATAAAAAATAACTGTGATTATCATAATTTGAATCTAGTGCAAATTACAAGGAATATAGAATAATCACATATTTAATATATTAGATAACTGCAGAAAGCTTATATGCTAAAATTTCATCAAGCCCCTCAGAGTGATTTCACAGGGACTCCTCAAACCAGTCTTTATTTAAATAGAATTATAATGTATTTGTATCTTTAAAACGGTTAATGTCCATATAATTTAAGTGAAAATCACTTGAGAAGAGTTTAATTTCCTCTGTTTTACTCTATCTCAAATAGTTTTTTTTTAAAGGACTGATTTAACTTCTTAAAATTGTTTTTCCCCAAGAATCTCCCATACTTTAATGAAAAATGTTGCTATTTTGGGATATTGTTTTCTCTTTTCTTTCAGTTTTCAAATATCCAAAATAAGCCATACCTTTGTCTTTTTGTTGTTGATCATTAATGCCAATCATTTAATTAGCATGGTAATACAGACCAGCTACCTCTGCCCCTGTAGACATGAATGGGTTTCCACTTTCCATTAAATCTGGAGAGAATTTGGTACAATAGGACAGAGTACCTGTTGAAAATGGATGACTTCTGGGTGGCCTGAACCCAAGGTCTGTGCAAAGTATGATCTTCATTCATATCTTCAGAAATAGTTAATAAAAGGCAATATATATATTGTGTATGTGTGTATGTACATGTGCATGCCTGCTCATGTGTTTCGAGGTGAGAGGCAACCAGATATTTCTTTTAGAGTCTTCACTGGGGCCTGGGCTTCTCTAATTGAGCCTGCCACTGAACCTCAGGGAGCAGCCTCCTTTCTCTCACTCTCAGGGCTGATATTAAAAACACTTGCCCTCTGAAACCCCCACCTCCCACTTCTTAAATAGGTTCTGAACTATGGTGTTTATGTTTGTGCAACAAACATTGTATAGACTGGTCTTTCCATAGCCACTGTCCTTTTTACTAAAAGTCCAATTTGCCATAGTGCATGTCTCAGTGAGTGAGAGATGTTATACCAAGTGTGTGGCTTAGATGGAAAACAATCATTGTTCTCTTATTTCTGGATCTTGAAGAGTCCAAAGTGAAGGTGTGGGCAAGGTTTGGGTCTAGTAGCTTGTGTCCTTTGTAATTTGAAGATAACTTCTTTTTTTTTTCTTGCTCTCTCATAGCAGAGAAAGTCTTTATTTGTTTGAAGTATCTTTTCACGTGGGTACCAGGTTTCACTTTGTGATCAGCTTCAAGAGGAAAGACATATCCAAATATTATAATATTGTGAAATTAGGGCATTAACCTATGATTTTGAAGGGGACACAGGTCTCATAAAAATACAAAAAATGAAATAAATTAAATTCTCAAAATATTTTCTTATGGATGTCAAATTTGTCCAAATTGTATATAAGAAAACTTCAAAAATTATCAGAGGTTGCCATTGACCTTGGACCAGACCAACACACCACCTACCTTTTCTCTACATCACAGAGATGGTCTGTTGCTGCACATATTTCATATTTCAGAGCATTTACTTTGGTTTTATCAACTGACTTTGTCAATTTTTTATAAGTAGATAAAGGTAATATTGAAGTAAGATTTTGAAATCTCATTTCACTGAGCTTTTAAACACCAGTGTTAGGTCGGTTTACAACTATACCCTGTAGGATATTTACCTCTCTACTTAGAAGTTACTCCAGTAAATGTCTAAGCTAATAGCTTTTTGTATTTGAAAATGTGGTGAGAGACCATCTTTCTTTTATATCAGAATTTAGACAATTATAATATTCAGAAACACTTTGATGATGCATTGCTAGTACATTCTGGGATAGTGAACTTCCCACAATGGAAGTTAATCGTGGAAGCTTATGCTGTTTGTATTTCTACCATCATCAAAACCAGCTTTTACTATTTTGCCAGAATAATACAGTTCAACTTCTGTGACACTGTGAGTACAAGATATGTGTAGCTAAAACAGCACTCACGTATGCCAAGTACACTGTTTTCTTACAGAAATAAGCACCCAAAGATTGAGTGAGGTTGGTAACTAATATTGATATATAAAACTGGCAAATAGCAGACAAAGACCATTACATATAATGCTACCCTACTCGTGATTTGTTTGTTATTCCTACACAAAATAGAAATTTCATTTCAATTGACCTGTAATAATTGTGAAATACTAATTTATTATTTGTGTGTGTACAAGTATGCATGTGCCTTGGCATACATGTGGAGGTCAGAGGAGGGCTCTGAGCATTGGAATCAGATTGTCAGGCCTCTACTTCTTTTACCTGCTGAGACATCTAGTTGTCCCTAGAAAATTATGAGGTCCAACATATTAAGTGAAATAAGTCAAACATAGATAGAAAGATAAATTCAGCATGGGTCCTTTTACAGATGGGATACACAAACAGCTGACTTTGCAAAAACAGAGAACATAATTATGGCTATCAGAGGAAAGAAGGAAGTGAACAGGGGAAATGGGAGAGGTTTCGTTACACTATACAAAGCTACAGTCACATAATAACTGTTGATCAATATGGTGAATATACTCAGTAACAGCATATCCTTATACTTTAAAAGAGAGAAATTAGATGATTCAATTGATTATTAAGATATGACTAATGTTTAAGGTGACAGATAAGCCACTATTCTGATTTCACCATTGTTCTGTGTGCATGTGCATATGCATGTATAGGTGTGTGTGTGTGAGTGTGTGTGTATGTGTGCATATCACATGATCCTCCTATTAATGTGTGAAACTTTAATGTGTCAATTAAACAAAACAACTGATATTATAATGTTGTTCAATGGATTGTTGACACTTGTGATTTCATCACAGCTCTCATCCCTTCCACTTTCTGGTTCCTGTCAGAGTCCAATGGGATTTAGGAATCTTGCTTCTGCTACTATCACTACTGCTGATTGAGGGAACATTGAGGATATCCGTCTCCAACCTGAGCAGAGCTCTGGATTGTCTAAATACAAGGCAACACTAACTTCTTTTGCTAGTGTTTATTGTACAAATGACAAATGAACCTCTTGATCTATGAAAAACATACCAGACTAGGTATGTGAAGAATATTCTTTCTCTCTCAGAGATAATTGAGAAGTAATATTCTCTGTCTTCTACAGTCTCTGCCTTGAGCAATGGCCTGGCAAGCATGAAAAACTTAATGAGTTAGCTACTTTTCCCTTTGCTGTGACAAAATATCTGACAAAAGCAACTTACTGAAGAAAAGGCTTATTTTGATCACAGTTGGAAGACATAGTCTATCATGGGGAGGACTCAAATGAAATAATGGGTTACACTGATGTGCGTGTAGAAGCAAAAAGATGAATGTTTGCCTCAGCTTGCTTTATCCTTCAGACATTCACTCTAGGACCCCAGTAAACTAAAATGGTGTAGTCCACGTTGGGGGTGGGTCTTCCTAACTCAGTTAACCCAATCTCTGATCTCCCACACAGATAAGTGCACATTTTGTCTACTAAGCTATTCTAAGCCCTACCGGCGTGAGAGTCAACTTTATCCATCACATAAACGTTAGACACAGACAAGTTCATGGCTGAGACCAGCTATGAAAGAAACAGAATGTGAATCCTGCTTTCATGACACCTAAAGAGATTCCACTGCTGGATTCTGGGTTTTGTAAGAATGCCCTAGACGTTGTAGCAATAACAAGCTGTCTCCCATAAGTTTTATTCTAAAACTATTGAACAGAGTAATGTTTTATTTCTAGAACTGTATATCTGACTTTGTAAAGTGCAAGAATATACTAGCTTAGTATAAATACAATCAACCAGCATAATTTCTCCAAACTTTAGTTTTTTTTTTTTTCTTTTATTGGCAGCTATTTAATATGCAAAGAATGTAACACATCTTCTGTCTTTAAAAATTATATTCTCTTCCCCTTGCTACTTTATTAACTTAATCTGGGGAGAAAAAATTTTTCATTCTGTTCTATATGTGTCACTTTGTATATTTTGCAAATATCTTTATATAGGCATATTCAAAATGAAAATAATCTAAATCCGTGGTAGGGCTTCATCTCCCTCTACCTGTAAATTCCTAAGAAAAACAAGCCCTAAGGTTTACTTTTCATTTTCTCCTGCAAATAGCTCTAGACTCTAAAATTGAGAGGTATTTAATCAATTTACCTGATAATAAATGGAATAATATATCCCTATAGTTACTTGGGTGAAGCAATCATGAAGCACTTTGGTTTTCTGCTTCATAGATTCAATTCACTTCTTATCATAAAATCTGAATGAGATTGACCCAAAAGAAGCATTGGTCCAAAATATGAACAAAGTGAAATGTCGGGACTACAGGTGGGACTGTTTGTCACAAATCTATGTGACACTTTAATTTCTATCACTTTCAATTTTCCCTAGTATAACTCTCACTCCTTCCCAGGCTGGTACAGTCCCATTTCCATGTCCTTGGGCCTGACATCGCTCCTGACAGAGAGTTCACCTTTGCTATCCAATTTGAGATGATCATCTTCTGACATAGTGTTGTCCTGTGAAGGCTCACCTTGCCGCCTCCAGGACCACATCCTGTTAATCATCACAAACCCAATCACATTGATGCTAATGTTCTAGCCCGTCCCCAGCCTTCTAGGCCATTCAGATGGCTAATGTCTTGTTAAAACTTTTTGACTTATTAATTTTACCGGTGACAGGGCCTGATTAGCTTCTGAATTACTTGGTGCCTATTTTAGTCTGATGTGCTTCTATCCTTCACAGATAGTTTAATCCCAAAGTATTAATTCATCTCTGTATAATGCTGTCTTGTCTTCCTCCTAAATCTTTCTGTTTTTCCGTAACATCTATATACCTTGTTTTAACTTACCCATTGCTCTTCTCTGCAAAGTGATCACCCTTTACTGCGAAGATTACAGATTGCCTGGTTATGGCATGAAATGATCAAAAACACAGGGAAAAAAGTATGAGACTGGGAATATCAATAATTAGGCAGGATGCTCTGGGTGATCAAGTTTTCTGTAATGAGTGACATTGTTGAATTTTTTTTCCTATATATCAGGAGCTAACTGAGCTTCTGACTAATGAAAAGGGTTATTTGGGATTTAGCTGGAGTCTACGTAAAATAGTGGAAATGGCCAGAAGGCCTTGGACCTGTTAGCAAATTATGTGCCCTAAATACTAAGCTTTTGTCTAAATTGAAGGGAGGCCACAGAAGGTGTGGAGAGTGGCTACACAGAGCTTACACCACCATTAGGCTTTGAATACTTTTTACCAAGTAGCTAAAAAGAAGCAATTAGTGACCAGCAGAAGACAGAATCATTCATGAGCAGTTTGAGAACGTGTAACAATAACATGAGGTCAATAAAGACAGTGATCACAATGAACTGCTCTAGAGAAAGCCTGGAATAAAAGCTTTGCGATTGTTCAGGGCTGCTCTGGTTCTAAATTGAGGCACAGCGAGATATGCAGGCTCAAACTGCTGCAAATCATGCAGATACTGCCTGGCTTAAGATGTCTGGACCCAAAGTTTTTCCAATCCCCAATGGTAAAAAAAGTATATATGTCTCTCTGTGTGTAATATATATTTACTACAATTCATATAGAAACATTATAGTGAAAGTGTATGATATATGTGCATACTACCCATATTAGAAATAGAGATAGATGCTGGGTGTGGTGGTGCACACCTTTAATTCCAGTACTCAGGGAGGTAGAGGCAGGGGATCTCTGTGAGTTCAAGGCCAGCCTGGTCTACAAAGTGATTCCAGGACAGTCAGGGATACACAGAGAAATCCTGTCTCAAAAACCTAAAAAAGAAAGAAAAGAGAAAGAACAATAACAAAAAAAGAAATAGAGGTAGATGATAGTTTTTAATATACATTTACTAGAAATATACATGCATAAATATTATAGTGAAACTGTACTATATGTGTGCTACATATATTAGAGATAGATAGATATAAATGATAGATATTCTGTGTGAATTTTGGTCTGTTACTAGGCTAGAAAATGAGGATCAACACCTGTACTTCATATTCACAAGGTTGAAGAACTGTTTCTCTATAGTTTTTGAGGTAGGATACTATACCTTGTGTTTATTAAATATACTTTCATACCATAGCCTTGCCAATATATGCTTGATTAAGTGAGTAGAACATATCAAAAGATGAGGAACACTGACAAATGTTACCATCCAAATAATAAGAAACTCTGAAACATCTAGGGAATCCCATCATTTAAGACTTCCTAGGGAAGTGAATGAGATATGTGCATTTTCTCAAATCAAATACATATGTATTGTTTTTTAAAAAAATTATATTTATTTTTATTTTGCGATGTGTCTGCCTGTGTGTTTATGCATGCATGTGCCCATATATGTCTCAGGACAATTCATTCATTCACTATGTGTGTTTTGAGAATCAAACTCAGATCACCAGTCTTGGAAGAAAGAATCTATCTACTGTATACTATACAGTATGTACTATAGATTATGTACTTTATAACCTAGTCACAAAATATATTTCATATTTGCCAATTATTACACACACACACCAACACACACACACTCACACAATCTGCATCTCTTCGGCAATGCCTATAGGTTTAAGAATTTCCCTGAGGGGGCCAAGATGGCGGTGACCTACACTGACACATTTTGAATGTGGGGGAAAAAAGAGCCATAAAAAACACAGAGTTATTGGGCACTGTGCAAAAACTGGAAGGGCTAGACCCCCCCAGGAACACTCACAGCTCCCAAGGGACTGTTAAAAGTCCCAGGGTATGGCTCCCTCCCCATCTCTCGCAGACACGGAAGCCACTAAACCTGGGATTCGGGAATTCCCATTTGGAGAGGCACCTGGTAAGATCGACCCCAACTCACAGCAGGCAGAATCAGAGGCCACTTGGCGATAGTTCACTAGCCTATTGGACTCCCCACACCTCAGGTAGAACTTATACCCACTTAAAAAACTTTGCGAGATAGTGGAAGTCTTAGCAAGGAACAAACGGGGCCCAGCGGGTGGTCCGCAGCCGCTCGTGAAGCAGAGGGCGGGAGGTTCCGAGAGAGGGCAGGAGGTTCCAAGAGAGCACGGGAAGCCGGGAACCCAAAGGCGGGTGGGAGGGGCCGAATCCCGCGCACTTACGGCAAGGCAGCTGGGGAGGGAGCCCGGCTGGCAGGGCCAAATCCCCACAAACCCACGGCAGGACAACTGGGGAGAGAGCCAGGCGTGGGCGGGGCCAGGGATCCGCGCACCCACGGCTGAGCTGCTGGGGCGAGAGGCCCACTCAGGCGGCCAGAGGATCCGGGGGCTCGACGGCCGAGCAGCCAGGGAGGGAGACCCGCAGCTGTGCAGACAGGGAGGGAATCAGGAACAGAGGCCAGGCCTGTGGCGAGAAGCCTAGTGAGAAACCAGAAATCGGGACCATAGCTGTATTCTGGAAAATCCAGACATATTAGGTGTGGAGCCAGACCCTGTCAGCCTCCGTGACAACAAACAAAGCCCACAGAATCTGTGCCTGGGCAAACAGGTCCATAACATCAGAACCATTACAGGCTGATAACTCAGAGTGCAACATAGAGAAGTCTGAATTGGGAGCAGTGAAACAATCCCGGTCCATTACTCACAACCTGGGAATAGGTTGCACCAGCTCACAGTGCCTCAGGCGATTAAAACCACAGTGACCCTGAAATCCCCCTGTAAGCAATGACAGATAGCCAAGTAACTCGTCCCCTGCACCAAATCATCCACTGTGGATAAAAGCAGAGAAAACTACAAGAACAGGCAGCTAAACGCATCCAATGGCCAAAGGTTAAAAAAAAAAAAAGAAATCAAGGAAATATGACTCCAACAAAGCAGAATTATCCTAGCTCATCCAATTCGGATGACCTCACACCAACAGAAACACATGAAAACGTTGACAATTCTGCATTATGGAAAGTGATAGAGTCCCTGCAAGAAGAACTTAAATCTATGAAGGAATTCAAAGAAGCCACAATTCTACAAGTCAAAACAAGGAACAACACCATTAAAGAGCTCCAGAGCTTGAACAGGAAAAGGAAAAAGCAATGAAAGATTTTCATACAAAAACAAGCAAGCTGTAGAAGGAAATGTAGAAAACGAACAAAACCATACAAGACATGAAAATAGAAATAGAAAAAATAAAGAAAACACAGTCAGAGTTAAAAGAGGAAGTGGAGAACCAAGGGAAGAGAACAGGAACTACGAATGTGAGTATCAACAATAGGATGCAAGAGATGGAAGACAGGATCTCAGGCATGGAAGATTCAGTGGAAGAAATCAGTACATCCAAACAAAATGAGAAGGCTAACAAATCTCTCACCCACAACATCCAAGAAATCAAGGACTCAATGAAAAGATGGAACCTAAGAATTATAGGTATAGAGGGAAGAGAGGACTCCCGACTCCAAGGTCCAGGAAATATCTTCAACAAAATCATAGAGGAAAACTTCCCAAACCCGAAAAAAAGAGATGCCAATAAAAATCCAAGAGGCTTACAGAACACCAAACAGATTAGACCAGAAAAGAAACTCCTCTCGCCACATAATAATTGAAACTCCAAATGTACAGAACAAAGAAAGAATATTAAAAGCTGTAAGAGAAAAAGGTCAAGTCACATACAATGGCAGACCCATCAGAATTACACCTGACTTCTCCTCAGAAACTTTAAAAGCTAGAAGGGCCTGGTCAGATATACTATAAGTCCTGAGAGATCATAGGTGCCCAGCCAGACTACTTTACCCAGCAAAACTCTCTATCAACATAGATGGAGAAAACAAGATATTCCATGACAAAATCAAATTTAAACAATATCTACCCACAAACCCAGCCCTACAGAAAATCCTAGAAGGAAAATCCCAACCCAGAGAAGAAAACTCCACCCAAGAAAACAAAGGGAATAGAAAACCCCTCAGCAACTAAACCAAAAGAGGCACAGGACCACCACCTATACCAAACTAATGGGAAATAACAACCCCAGGTCACTAATATCCATCAACATCAATGGACTCAACTCCCCAATAAAAAGACATAGGTTTACAGAGTGGATCCGCAAGCAAGACCCTTCCTTATGCTGTATACAAGAGACACATCTAACTATGAAAGATAGACACTGCCTCAGAGTAAAGGGCTGGGAAAAGTTTTTCCAAGCAAATGGACCCAGGAAGCAAGCTGGAGTAGCCATCCTAATATCAAACAAAACAGACTTCCAACTGAAGTTAATGAAGAAAGACAAAGAAAGGCACTATATACTCATTAAAGGGAATATTCATCAAGAGGAAATCTCAATACTGAACATCTATGCCCCAAATACAAAGGCACCTACTTTCGTAAAAGAAACACTTCTAAAACTTAAAGCGCACGTCGATCACAACACATTAGTAGTGGGAGACTTCAACACCCCACTCACAACAATGGACAGATCATCAAGACAGAAGACAAACAGAGAAATATTGAGTCTAACAGAGATGATGAAACAAATGGACCTATCAGATATCTACAGGACGTTTCACCCAAACACAAAGGAATACACATTTTTCTCAGCACCCCACGGAACCTTCTCCAAAATCGACCACGTAGTTGGTCACAAGGATAGTCTCAATAGATACAAGAAAATTGAAATAACACCTTGTATCTTATCAGACCACCACGGAATAAAGCTGGTCTTCAACAGCAAAAGAATCAACAGAAAGCCTACACACACATGGAAATTGAACAGCTCTTTACTGGATGACCACTGGGTCAGGGAAGAAATAAAGAAGGAAATCAAAGACTTCTTAAAATCCAACGACAATGAAGACACAACATACCCAAACCTATGGGATACATTGAAAGCTGTGCTACGAGGAAAGTTCATAGCACTAAGTGCTTTCAAAAAGAAAATTGTGACAGCTCATACTAGTTAACTAACAGCTAAGCTGGGTGAATTGGAAAAAAAAGAAACAAACACTCCCAAGAAGAGTAGAAGACAGGAAATCATCAAACTTAGGGCTGAAATCAACAACTTAGAATCAAAAAGAACTATACAAAGAATCAATGAAACCAAGAGTTGGTTCTTTGAGAAAATCAACAAAATAGACAGACCCCTAGCCAAATTAACTAAAAGGCAAAGGGAAAGAACCCAAATCAACAAAATCAGAAATGAAAAGGGAGAAATAACAACAGACTTTGAGGAGATCCAGAAAATATTCGGGCATTACTTTAAAAATCTATATTCCACTAAATTTGAAAACCTAAGTGAAATGGACAATTTCCTCGATAAATTCCACCTACCAAACCTAAATCAAAATCAGATTAACAGCTTAAATAGCCCAATAACACCCAAGGAAATAGAAACAGTCATTAATAATCTCCCAACCAAAAAAAGCCCAGGTCTGTCGCATCCCCCTCGACCAGCAAGGATGACGCAACTCACAAAAGCTCTTTTTCAGTAGTTTATTTAGGTCCCTTGAAAACAGTCTTCCGAATGCCCAGGCAGACCCAACCCACAGGCTAAATACTATATGAACAGCCAATCAAGTAAAGCCACGTGGTGCTATCTTAGAGGCCCACGTATGCGGAAGCAAGCCAGATCAGCGGTCTTTGTCAAATATGGACTTATTTACCACTGAGAGCGCTCACCATCGGGCATATCTTGTATCATATGTTGGGCTGAATCAGAATAGTTATTACTTAATTTAAATCTCATATCCTTTAAAAGGTTTCTTTCCCAAAGGGAGATAGGGAGCTCAAGTACATATGGCTGTATTTTTTTTTGAGTGTTTTTTTTGGTCCTGTCACTTTAATAATCTTGTACTCATATCTGGATTCTTAGCATAACCCAGGCCTTGAAGTGTTTGAGAAGAGGCTTGTACAGGCCATCCTGAAGGCCAGTCTTTTTTTGTTATGATACTCTTATCAGCCCCAGTATCCAAAAGGCCCAGGATCTTTTTACCATCAACTTTTAACTCCAAGACAGGGCGTTGGTCCAAATCTAGGGAGAGAAATGTTAGATCTGTGTCCGTGGACCCAAAATCATCTTTTTTTCTCTTTCAATCCCTTGTCGCATAGCGATCATGTAAGCTCAGCAACATGATCAACTGAGCAATTTTATCTCCAGGAGAGAAAGTCGTTATACCACGAGGGGAGGCTACCATGATCTTATTCACTCTTGTATAATCTGGATCTATAACTCCAGGATGGACAATAAGTCCTCTCAAGGCTGATGATGACCTCCCTAACAACAAACCAACTGTACCAGGTTCAAGGGGTCCTTTAAAATCTGTTTCAATTAACTGAACCCCCATTTGGGGCGTTAATACGAGTCTGGTGGTGGAGCAGAGGTCCAATCTTGTTGAGCCTGTAGTGGCTCTCTGCGGCCTCTCGGATGGCGGAGGGTTGGCCATCTTTCTTGATTTTTTTTTTGTTTTGTTCTGATTCTTTATTGTCCCATATATTTGTGGGCCCTGAGGTCGTGGGCCCCGCTGTCCGTTTTTTGGACGAGCGCCATCATAACCTTGAGTTAAAGGCTGGCCATGGATGTCTATCACTGAACGGCATTTATTAGCCCAATGTTTTTTTTTTTTTATATTTTGGGCATAACCCCGGCCGCCTGGGGCGTTGTACACTTTTTGTACTTTTTGTACTCCTTTCCCTGGGGCACTGTCTTTTAAAGTGTCCCATCTTGTCACACTTAAAACAAACTCCTGAACTTCTTTTATCTTTTTTGGTCAACTGTATTACTACGGCAGCAAGACCAGCATTAGTTAACGGCCCTCCAAGTTCTCTACACACTTTTATCCAGGCTTTTAGTCCTTTGTTTTTGTAAGGGGTGATAGTGGCTCTACACTCTTTGGTACATTGTTTATAGACCAACTGTTTTATTAGTGGCATAGCAGCATCCGTGTCACCAAAAATCTTTTTTGTTGTTTTTACCATTTGTGTCACAAAGTCTGAAAAGTGCTCCATGGGACCTTGTAGAATCTTAGTTAAGTTTCCATTCACCTCCCCTTTATTAGGAAGAGATCTCCAAGCCTTGATAGCTATCTTGTTTATTTGTTCATAAATCTGAATAGGATCTTATCTGTTGGATGGCAAATCTCCCCTGTCCAAGCAGCATATCTCTATCCCAAGTTGGATTTCCATCTCTCTGATTATTGGCTGTTTGTTCAGTGGCATACTTAATCAAGAAAGCTTTCTAGTCTAAGTATTGCCCTGGACATAAGCAGGCGCGGACCAGGCCACTCCAATCACTTGGAGTCATACAATGTTTGCTTAATGTTTTTACTTGAGTCATTGTAAAAGAAGCGGTAGTACCATAGGTACGAACCGACTCTATAAGGGATTTAACTACCTTAAAATCAAGCGGTTCCTCATACCTGTTCCCTTGTGGGTCTTGGTATACTGGATAGGCAAACTGTAATTTTGTTTTTACTTGTGTCCACATCCCCGGGCAGAAAGATCTCCCTACTTTTAGTGACTGAACAGGCTGAACTATCTGAGTGGCTTTTGGATATGGAGGAGGAGTTGAAGGCACCGCGGCAACAGCTTTACTTATACCAGCCTCCGCCAGCGTGGCTGAAGTCGCTGTAGCAACGGCTCCACCCATACCGACTGTCGCCGACATGTTCTTTTTTTTTATCCTTTTTTTTTCTTTTTTCTAATAACAGTCCTCTCTGTTTTATTAGAGCATGTAGCTCTCCTTTAGAATCCGTGCTCTCTGAGTCCTCAAAATCTCTAAAATCTGTAAGATCGGGATAGAGAGGAACTTTTTTTTTGTCTCCCTTTTCACTGTCTGTCTGTTCAAATCTTTCGCCTTTGTTACTTTTCTTTTTATTGTCTACCTGTTTAGATCTTTTTCCTTGTAGCAGTTCCAAGGCTGATTTTTTCTCCTTGATCGCGTTACAGCATCTCTGATATTCTAAACAACTCTTCACCATTTTCCAAATTGGTGTTACTCCATGCTTTAGAGTACCTTGTTCCCAAGCAAAATCCAAGTCCCTGCCTAATTTGTCCCAGCAGGATACCGTAAGATTCCCGGACACCGCAAACCATGGAGCCACGGAATCACATTCACTTAAAAATCTCTCTAGGGTAGACTTTTTAATTTTTAAATTTCTAGCTAAAAGTAGCTCCTGAAGAGCCAGAAAAATTGGATGTGACTCAGACAATCCCATGATTAAAAATTTACTTTTGGTTCGCAGCTTCCCAGCGAAACTTTACCTTTTATTCGCAATCTCCGCAAAACCTTACCTTATGTTCACTATCTCCGCGAAACTTTACCTTTTGTTTGTAATCTCTGCGAAACTTTACCTTGTGTTCGCTATCTCCGTGAAACTTTATTGTCCTAATTTATCCCAGGAACTTACCAGTGCTGTCCCTGACTGTAGGAGTTCTGAGTCTTTTCTGGGTCCCCGTACAGGCCACCACTTGTCGCGTCCCCCTCGACCAGCAAAGATAACGCAACTCACAAAAGCTCTTTTTCAGTAGTTTATTTATGTCCCTTGAAAACAGTCTTCCGAATGCCCGGGCAGACCCAACCCACAGACTAAATACTATATGAACAGCCAATCAAGTAAAGCCACGTGGTGCTATCTTAGAGGCCCACGTATGCGGAAGCAAGCCAGATCAGCGGTCTTTGTCAAATATGGACTTGTTTACCACTGAGAGCGCTCACCGTCGGGCTGGTGGAAGGCAAAAACCGGCGCCATCTTTAAGGCGTGGCACATCACAGCCACAGCTCTATACACAGGTCCAGATGGCTTTAGCATGGAATTCTACAGGACCTTCAAAGAGGAACTAACACCATTACTTTTCAAACTCTTCCA
>CAJQZJ010001006.1:691934-788176 GCA_907164525.1 Lophiomys imhausi
TCTCAGAAGGATGCACATGGCATCTATTCACTTATAGTAGGATTTTAACTATATCGTACAGGATATCTGTACTACAACCAACACACCAAAAGGAACATGGACATAAACTTTTTTTTTTATCTTTTTCTTTTTCCTTCTCCTTTTTTTCTTTTTTCTTTTTCCTTTTCCCTTCTCTTTTTCCTCTTTTTTTGTTGATATTCTTTGTTTTTGTGGGTTTGTGTGTTTGTTGGTCTTTTTTTTTAGTATTCCCCCAGTAGCAAGGAGACACCTTTCACTGGCAGTACTGCCACGTAGGCACCCGGTGAATGGAGAGGCTCTTGGCCCTCATATGACTCCTGATCTGTGGTGAGAGACTGTTAGGCAGGGACACTCCACCCCAGAGGAACAAGACGGAAGGGTCAGGGTGTAGAGCATGGGAGGGTGGGGCTGGGAAGCGGGAAAAAAGGACAATGTGATAAGGATGTAACCTGAAGCAACAAACAAATAAATTTATTAAGTAAAAAAAAAAAAAAAAAGGCAGGTGGCAGGGCTGAAACACTGTGAATGGAATAGAGGATACAGCCATTCGGCCTGCTTTTGCAGACCTCCAGGTGTAGAGAAGACGTGGAGCAAAGGTAAAATACAAGAGAATTGTGGTATTAGCCCATGCCTTTGACTTCAGTGGAGAAGGGGGGGGGGGAGCACCGTAAAGTTGGTGGTCTTATGTATTCTGGAGTCATACGGAGCGGGTGGTGAGGGTGCATACTCTTGTCCCACCATTCAAGAAGAGTACACCCTTGGTCCCAGCTCCCAGCACACTGGAGACAGCAACGGGCAGATCCCGGAGCTCAGGGTCAGCCTGATGCTGGGCAAACTCTAGAGAAAGACTTCGATCCAGGAGTGGTGGAACACATCTTTGATCCCTTCAGATGGGAAACACAGGTCTCTGATCCCAATAAGTAGAGTTCAGAGACACACACATGGGATTTGGAGGGACCTAGGTTTGGAGGCTACTTACAAAAGGCCTTCTCGATGCAGGCAAATTGTCCTTTGGGATCTCAAAATTATACACTAGAGCTGGTTTAGCTCCAAGGTGACAGAATGATTTCGTCTTTAACCCAGATTGAAAGATAACGCTTTGTATGTTGTTGGAAGGCCAAATTTGCTTCAGGAGAAGTACTACCTAGCCCCCCTCCCCCCCAAAAAAGGGGCAATTGTCCTAGGGTTGGGATTGGGGTAGGGCTCTCTTCTTATCTTTCCAGGAGAATCGAAGCGTCCATTAGGGGAGACCGGGGACGGCTGGACAGCGGAAACATCAGCAGAGAGCAGAATCAGGCACCAAGGAGGACGAGTGACCCAGTTGATTCTGCCTGGCAGACTTCCTCAATAGCTTTCTCCATCGGAGGCCTGCAACCACCATGGCAATCCAATGTTGCTGGGACCGTTCAGCTGTACACAATGCCCCGGCAGGAACCTCAGTGAAGCCTGCAAGATCAGCTTCAGCCTAAAAACCCCTTAGGTCATCTAAACAGCTGAGAACAGAAGGACTGAACATAAAAGGAGTGTACTAGCATTTTTAACCATTTTTTCCATTTGGGTTCTGGCCCCAAACAGGTCTACTACGACCCAAATCAGCATGAAGTCACTTTAAGAGAGCGACGTCCCATGCCCAGAGGGTGGGGAAGTTGTTTCTCCGCCCTTCTTTTTGGTTATTTGAAGGATAACTGAAAACTCAGAATATTAGGGGAAGAGATTACAAGCTGATAAATGGTCCTGTTTAATGAGTTTTCGAGGTTAGCCCCAGGGACTTCCTACTTTTCCTTTTCTGTATCCTTCTTCCTCTCCTATGTAGGAGTGCATAGGATTGAGAAAAATGAGATATAGACATAGCACAGGAAGGTCCAAGAAGACGAGGCAGATTATTGAATATGCCCTTATACCTTTGTATATTGATACAAAATTAGTAGTTTATTTGGCTAAAGTGGTATTGGCCATTGTTTATTGTGCAAAAACAAGATTGTATTGGATTACATCGGTATTGATCTTTGTATATTGATACAAAATTAAGATTATAGTTAGCCACAATGGTATTGACCCTTGTATATGGACATAATATTAAGATTGTATTGGGTTACATAGGCATTGATCTTTGTATATTGATACATAATTAAGAGTATATTTAACCACAATTGAATAAATCTTGGTATATTGATACAAATTTAAAGGTAACGCTTCCTAATGGTATCATACCTAGAGACACTTAAAAATAAAATATGAAGCTCTGACCTCTTGATACCAACCATCTAAAACGGTCTAGGATAGTTAAGTAAAACAAACTCCTGTTCATGCAAACATGTCACATTTTTAGCTACTATGACAGTCTATCACAGATATTCTCTAAACTACCCAGTAATCAAGTTGCTAAGAGACAAGCAACATTTGCTTATCTAAATACAAGAGATGGATAGGGCATCTTCAAAAACCCCAAGAGATCTTCAGAATATGGCATTCAAAGATGTTTTCTTAAATCAAGGTTTTCTTTCTTTCTTGATATCGAGACATATCAGCGCCTGACAGCACCCCCTATTCTACTCCAAGTAGAAGATAAGCATCGAAGAACCTCCACTGTAAGATGGTTGAATTAGTGGCAAGCCTTTCTCTTGGCATGAAAAAACCCCTTGCACCAACTGCAGACAGACTGCTGTCCAAAAAGGACAAAACTTGGTAGCAGGGAAGTCGACAGCCTAACTCTGTCAAGACAGGGTAGGTAAGTTCTTCATAATCCCTGCTCTACAACAAATGTCTGTCATAGAAACAGGACCCAAAGGCTGAAGACTGATGCAGGAATGTATGGAGAGAAAATGGGAACAGTCTAGGCAGTCATTGGTATGTCCTTTCTTAGTTTTGGAAGCTGCAGGCCCTGCACTTCCTACATAAGCAGATATATTTATCCCTCTCAGGTCTCTGAGGTGGTTGAAGAATAGACAGCTAGAGTCGTCTCATAGTTAAATTTTGAGTTGTTTAGGAATCAAGAGGGTGTTATAGATCTAAGAAGATACTCTTAAAAGTGTGTTGCAAGTTAGTATGAATGTTGAGTCAGATATAGACCTTTAAACTCATGGAGATGGTTAGATAGTAGAATGTTAAAGTCAGGGGCCAAATATGTATAAACTGGACATTGGGAAGGTATACTGGGCCATTTAACTCTCATAAATGTGGCATATTTATATCTGTTGTTTTGCATAATACTTACTGTTATAAGAGAAGGAACCATCTGTTGGACTGAAAGGGGAAACTTCTGGGGGAAAGAGGGTGGAAGGGAGGGATAGGAAGGGGGAATAGGGAGGGGTTTGTTACTGAGATGTAACTTGAAGAAAAAAAAGAAAGTATTAAAAAAAAAAAGAAACAGAAACCCAGCCTGCCAAAAAAAAAAAAGAATTTCCCTGAAAATATTTTATCAATTTTTATATCAAGATAATAAAATAATTCCATTTCTTCTTTTGCTTTTCTCTTCCTAAACCTTCCCATATTCCCTTCACTACTCTCCTTCAAATCCATGGCCTTTTTTTCATTAATTGTTATTTCATGCATGTAAATATACATGTATAACACATATATGTATGTATTTCTAAATATAACCTATGCAATATGTATAATGTTGCTATATATGTATATTTTCAGGGCTGACTGCTTAGTACTAAAACCAATTTCCATACTTTACCCTGGGTTATACTGCCTTTTCCATTCCAGCTTTCCACCCTTGCCTCTAGTTTTCTTTTGTATAGGATCACGGCTTCTCAGTCTTTTTCCAGTCTACTTTGACATGTCCATTGGTGTATACTTATTCTGTTCATGCTTTGAAGTAAGGCTTTATTTCTGTAGCATCGGATATTACGAGTAGACACAGTCAGACAAACTCTCCTGGTCTTCTGGCTATTATAATCTTTTTTCTCTCTTTCCCAATGGACCCCGAGACTTAGGTGTGGGAGTAGTTTTGTGGATATATGCATTGGGACTGTGCTCAGCAATTCTGCATTCTGATTAGTTGTGGTTTCCCACAACTGTGTCTCTTACAAAGTGCAGCTTTCTTGGTGAGAGATGAAGACTATAATCATGTGTGGGCATAAAGACAAATGTTCAAAGACTGTCATTAGGGATTTCTGCTGGTTTAGACAATTAACAGTCATAGACTCTCCTGCAATAACTGTGGCTTCATCAGAGCCAAGTAGTTAGCTGAGTTTCTAGTACCAGACACAGGCTCCCTCCTGTTAAACAGTTCTTAAGTCCAACTAGAAATCTGCTGGTCACTGCCAAAGTATGCATGTTACCTCCACACCCTTTCTGTCATCATGACACACTGTTGGTTTGTGTGGTTCACAAATGTACTTCATTGTGTGGTTCATTTGTGTGACAGGACTTTTGATTGCCTCCCTACTATGCAAGCTTGTATAGTTCCTTCTTGTACTCCTGAGGGCGCTGTGGGTCGTGTTTCTAAAGTGCAAAGTATCTTCACTAATACAGACTTACCTTCCATTTCTAGGAGGTAGCTAGGGGCAATATCAATTGACTATGTTTTGGCTGTCTCCTGGATAGCTTGAGCCAACAACTCAAAAGAGACTTGTTAGGTCTGGTCTTTGGATTTTGTTAGGTAGTATTCTTGGAGGGAATACCATCAGCCCAGAAAATAAAAGTTCAATAAAACTATGTATGGATATTTATACACTGCATTATGTGTGGTAAGCTTCATTTGTTTTAAGGTAGCTAATAATGTGATTCCTTGTGATATTATTAGGCATCCTTATTTTACAGACCTCCCACCATCTTCTGTATTTATCTTTCTCCCACTACCCTAACAAGCCCCCTATTTTCACATTGTACAATGTACACTCATCAGTTGTACATTGCCATTCCCCTTTACCCTCTTTTTGCCTTATTCTGTGCTTACTTCCCCCCTCCCTAAGAAGCTCCTCCCACTCTCATTTCTTAATATTTTGCAAAGCATAAAAGCGTCATTCTATTACTATTATCATTCTGGGGAATAGTACAACTTTCTGGCTATTACTTGAGCATCTGCTTATATACTTTGTTCTAGTACAAGCATCCCTTCTGTTCTTTGAAGACCACATTCAGTTGAAAACCTCAAGCACCTCAAAATATTGTCCTGACTCTCCCTAATATCAGGTTCCCCAGCCTGTCCTTAGGTTTATATTTCTAGGAATAACTCTATACCTATGCTTCACTGGATATAAAAATTGGATTTGATAAGCAGCAGGAATGTTTTGGTAAATATAAAGCATTTTATTGCATGCTTAAGACTGTAGTGCAAGGCTCTTGTGGGGTATCATAATGCAGTATTTAATTTGCACACCCAACATTTGTTCAGTAATTGGCATGGATATAATGACTAAATTCTTATTGTTCAACGATCTCTCAATGAAACTGGCATAATAAATTGATTAAAACTAAGTTAAATTAAGAATTAATTGTACTAACTTTAAAATAAACCATATTTTTCATTAGACAACTTTGATGAATGTGGTCATAGTGTCGATTCACCAAAATCTGTATCTAAGAAAGTATAACTTTTCAAATATCAAGTAAACTTAATACAGTAATTAAATATATTGCCTATGTGACAGGATATTTGAAATGAATATCATAAACTTGGGCCTTGGAGAGATGGTTCATGCTTCTCTAATAGAGGACATGATGATCAGTGGTTCACAAACCCCTCTAACTCTAGCTTCAGGGGATATTATACACCACCTTAGTTCTGCTGGCACCTACACAGTTTGCACATATTTTTGAGACTATATACACATAAAAATAAATCATTTAAAACAAAAGAGCTCCATAAAATCTTGAGAAAAGATTGCATATTTTCATCTCTAATGGAACACAGACTTTAAGCCATTGTGTTATAAGAGCATTAGGTGTGTTTTTGTAAGTGGAACAGAACAAACCAGCCAAATTTACTACCATAATGTTGCATCATCCTAAGCTCAGAAACATCTAGGCCACTGATAGTAGACCTGGTTGAATAAAAAGTAATAACATCAAAGTGACAAGAGAGAGAAGAGAGGGTAAAGGAGAAAATGTAAGGGGAGATGAGAGAAGAGGAGAGAAAAGAGAAAGGGAGAAAAGAGGATGAGGGAATGTTAATGAGACAAAAAGAGAGAAAATTAAAAAGAAAGTGATAGTGGTGGGGGAAAGTGGAAGGCAAAGGGAAGAGAGAGACAGGAACAGACTGAGAGTGGCAGATATACAGGAAGTGGGAGGAAGGAGTATGGGAGTGGTGGGAGGGGAGTGCCCAGGATGGATTTTGAAGAACAATAGAAAACTGATAAGGAAAGCAGGCACTTTCTTATACTGCTTGTATTCCTTTGACAGATGGAGGATTGTGGTGCACAGTGTATTTTGAAGAACAATAGAAATTGTTCTTCAGATATAGGGTTATGGTCAACTATTTCCTTCTTCCTGTTTCAGTTGTGATAACCTTGTCCTTAAAGAACTACCTTTTTAGTTCAGATAATCAAGATTTATGTAGAATCAATTTACTGTCTTTCTGATGTTTAGGAGATTCGTAATGGTATTGATGCTTCCTGATATCATCCATTTAAATCTCCTAGCATGCTTTCACTGTTAGAAAGGCTTTATCAACTTTATTGATACATACAATCAACAAGAATGGACACTGTTGAATTCATCCTTTGTATGTAATTTATGAATCATCTATTTATTTGTTTTCATCTGATTCTTCTATAGTTTCTTTCCTCTTCTTGTAAAAATCAGACAAAATCTTATAGGATTGACTTAGACCATTTACATTAATTTATTCATTCTGGCTATTACAAATGAAGTTCCTTAGAACATAGTTGAGGAAATGTCCTTGTGGTTTGGCTAAACATACTTTGGGTATATGGCCAGGAGTGGTATAGTTGTATCTTGAGGTAAAACTATTCCCAATTTTTTGAGAAACCATCAGATTAATTTCAAAAGTGGTTGTACAAGTTGACACACCTACTAGCAATGAAGGAGTGCACCCCATCTCTACATCCTCACCAGCATGTGCAGACATTTGAGTTTTTGTTCTTAGCCATTCTGATGGGTGTGAAATGGAATCTCAGTGTGATTTTGATATGCATTTCTCTTATGATCAGGGACATTGATCATTTATTTAAGTGTTTGTCAGACATTAGATATTCCACTGTAGTGAACTCTTGGTTTAGCTCTTTAACTCATTATTCATTGGATTATATGGTTTGTTGGTTTTTAATTTCTTGAGTTCTTTATATATATTGGATAATAGCCCTCAGTTCCTCTGATGGATGTGGAGTTAGCAAGGATCTTTTCCCAATGTATATGTATATGCTGCCAATTTGTTCTATTGAAAAGATCCTTGGCCTTACAGAAGCTTTTCAGTTTCATGAGGTCCCATTTATTAATTGTTAACCATAGTGCCTGAGCTATTGGTGTTCTGTTCGGGAAGCTGTTGCCTATGCCAATGAGTTCAAGGCTTTTCCTATTTGTTTATGCAATATATTTTTGTGATATTTCCTTCTCCTCAATGACTCCTACATCCTTGCCACTTCCCTCCCCAGTCAACTTCTTACTTGTAACATCTTTAATTAATTCAACAGATTTCTATCTATGTACTATGATCATTCTATGTAATCCATTTAGTTGATTTGCAGATGCCATGTAGTTTAAAATATTCTGTATTTTGATAAGACTTCCTGAGTGAATTAACTCGGACCCAGAAAGATACACATGATATATACTTTCTTATAAGTGGATATTAGCATTATAGTATTGGATAACCATCCTACAACCCACAGACACAAAGAGACAGGAACCTAGCATGATGTACAAGAAACCCCACCCATGATTCTCTTTACATTTCTCCAGACATTGAGTGAATGGGATCAAAAGATGAGAAACTTCACTCAGCAGCAGTCCAAAACAGATGCTGAGACACATAGTGAAACATTAGGTGGAACTCTGTGAGTTGTGTATAAGAGAGGGAGGAGGAATAGAGGGATACAGACAGGATAAGAATTCTACATGATGACCAACAGAACCAACCAACCTAGGACTCTAGACGCTTACAGAGACTGGAACAGCAACCAAAACAAATAAAAGCACATATATACTGGACCTAGGCCCCTACACCTTTATAAATAAATATTAGTCAGCATTACCTTCAGGCAGATCCCTTAGCAAGTGGAGCTGGGTGGTGGTAGGGGCTGTCCCTGACATAGACTCTGTTCCTGGTGAGTGTTACCCTAGCTGGACCACCTATCCCCGCCCCTTGCAAGAGGAAGCTCTTAATCATCATGCGACTTGGTAAACTGAGGGAGGACCATATGTGGGGCCTCCCTCATCTGAGGAGAAGGAGAAAGGGGATGGGGAAGAAGGTGAGAGGGTGGGACTGGGTATGGAGAAGAGAGAAGGCTGATATGGGTCTGTAACTTGAATAAATAAACACATTTTAAAAAATACCTGATGAGTTTCCTTAGTTTTTGTAGTTTAGTGTTAGCAAAAGATTCATGAAACTAGTCTGAGGCCACAAATACATATTTCTTATTCCTATCCCAAACCATTAGCATCCTATCAAAAGGATTTGGATTCCTTTTAAAAGACCCCCTTTTGCATTTTTTATTTTGTTTTTTCCCTCCTCCTTTTAGTTAATTTGGCCAAGTGTTTGTCTATTTTGTTGATTTTCTCAAAGAACCAACTCTTGGTTTCATTGATTTTTGTATTGTTCTTTTTGTTTCTAAGTTGCTAATTTCAACCCTAAATTTGATGATTTCCTGACTTCTGCTCCTCTTGGGAGTGTTTGCTTCTTTTATCCTGTTCTTCCAGTTCTGCTGTTAATTCGCTAATATGAGCTGTCACGATTTTCTTTTTGAAGGCACTTAGTGCTATGAACTTTCCTTATAGCACCGCTTTCATCGTGTCCCATAAGTTTGGATATGTTGTGCCATCATTGTCATTAGATTTTAAGATGTCTTTGATTTCATTCTTTATTTTTCCCTTACCCAGTGGTCATTCAGTAGACAATTGTTCAATTTCCTTGAATGTGTAGGCCTTCTATTATTTCTGTTGTTGTTGAAGTCCAGCTTTATTCCATCGTGGTCTGCAAGGGGTTATTACAATTTTTTGTATCTGTTGAGGCTTGCTTTGTGTCCAATATATGATCAGTTTTGGAGGAGGTTCCATGCGGTGCTGAAAAGAAGAGAAATCAAATGCCAAGAATCCAAATAATCCAATCAAAAATGGGGAACAGAGCAAAACAGAGAATTCACAAGGGAGGAATCCCTAATGGCTGAGAGACACTTGAAAAAATGCTCATCATCCTTAATGATCAGAGAAATGCAACTCAAGAAGACACTGAGATTCCATCTCACACCTGTCAGAATGGCCAAGATCAAAAACTCAAATGACAGCACATGCTGGCAAGGGTGTGAAGAAAGGGGAGTATTCCTCCATGGCTGGTGGAAGTGCAAACTTGTATAATCACTATGGAAATCGGTGTGACAATGTGTTAGAAAAGTTGGAATAGCTCTACCTCAAGACCCAGCCATACCACTTCTGGGTACACATCCAAATGGTTCTCACCAAACCACAAGAACGTTTCCTCATCTATGTTTATAGCAGCCTTATTTGTAATAGCTAGAAATTGGAAACAACCCAGATGTCCCTTAACCTAGGAATGGATAAAAAGCTGTGGTACATACACAAATGGAACACTACTCAGCCATCAGAAACAACAAAATCATGCAATTTGCAGCCAAATGGATGGAATTAGAGAAGCTCATCCTGACTGAGCTAACCCAGACTCAGAAGGAGCACATGGAATGTATTCACTTATAATTGGATTTTAGTTATATTGTATAGGATAACTATCCTACAATCAACATACCAAAAGGATCAGGAACATAGACTTTCTTACCAATTAATGGGACAATTTGCCATAGGGGGGCTACCATGTAGGACCCCAGTGCAAGAGGAAACTCTTAGCCCTCATATGACTGTTGAACTGAGAGGAGCTGATATGTAGGGACACTCCACATCGGAGGAGTGGGATGGGTGGGAGAGGGAGAAGAGGGTGGTAGGGTGGAACCAGGAGGGTTGGAAAGAGAGCACTGTGATGGAGATGTAACTTGAAATAATAAATAAACATAAAAAGGCAGCATCGTAGCATTTCTTTAAAGTACTATTATAGCTACTGATTTCCAAACAAACTCCAAAGCTTACCAAGAAAAAAATTTAAAGCAGAGTCCAAACAATCTGCCTGCTTTATTTTACTGAAAGAACTAATGATTTTTCCCCAAGTCCATGTTTCAGGAAATTGCTATGTGTGTGTTGGTTTGACATAACTGTAGATATTTCACCTAATCTATTGTCAAGTCTAGACCAGAAGACAAAAAAAAAAAAAAAAACCAAACATTTTATCAAACTGACAAGACAATGATCCACCATGAGTCCTGGCTGCAAAAAATATGTTATTAGATTCAATTTATCATGAAAAATTGCTAGATTGTGCGAGGGCTGAAATGGCAGCAGGACAAGAGTGCAGCTCTTTGGTACTAATTATCTTAAGAGTTGACCTTCCAGGTCACCCCAAACCCTATATTAATTCAGGAGGAAAACTTAGATGGTCCACACAGAGATGTCAGAAAATTCTACCAGAAAACCATTTAGTTTAACTCTTGCAATTCCGTCTGAATAGGATAAGATGGTTCTCCTGACCATCTTATCCACAGCTGACTTTTAAACTTTGTCATTTTCCTTTGCCCAAATTTCTCAGTGTCAAAAACCATTCCTCTCTGTTTAATTCCTGCCTTGGAGGATAATGTCCAGAGAGTGGAGTGCTTCTTCTTCATAGCCACGTGCTGAATCAACAATCATTTTCTTGTTAAATTCATGCCAGAGTCATCCTCATTTAAAACATCCCCAAGGACTCTCTCTTACAGTCAGTTGAATACAATTGCTTCCTTCCTTGTGATAATATAACATTTCTTTTCAATATTTTACATTGACTACTTTGCATATATGTTATTTAACATGCCAGTTGACCTTATCCATATGTAATAAATACTTTTCTATCACTCTGATAAAATATTATGCACAGGGTAAATTGTAAAGAAAAGCATTCAGGTGCTTCTAGAGGATTGGAGTCCATGATGATGGAACAAAGTGGTGGTAGCAGCTAAGAGCACAAATCTTGAACAGCAAACAACAGATTGAGAGAAAGCTGGTTATAGGATGAGACTTTTGAAGCCTCCTGGCTTGTCCCACCTTCAACCCAGCCACAGACCTCCTCTAGCAAGAGCACTCCTCCTATTCTTGCCAGAACAGTATCACCAACTGAGGCAAGATCTTCAGATGAGATCAGGCGCGTTCAGAGTGGTATGGCCGTAGATGAGGCCAGATCTTCAAACATATAAATGTTTGAATAAATGAGAGTGATCTACGGTGACCACTCTCATTTAAACTAGCATGTTGTCTTATATTATGAATCCAACTAATTAGTATCTGGATTCATACCACTCCCACCAACTTTACATCAAAGGAAGTGTGAGTGAAGAATTTTCCAATTGTTTTAAATGTTTTTATTATTAATTTAGTTTTTCAATTCCCCCCTTACTCCCGTCCATAACCCACGCTCCCTCCCTCTCCCTTATCTCCATCCTTTCCTTCTCCTTGGATGAGGCGAGCCCCGACAAATCAACCCCTCTCAATTCATCAGTCATGTAAGGGCTAAAAGCCTCTATTGTAATGGGGCTTGATACGGCAGCCCATCTAGGGTAAAGTGTTCCACTAAAAAGCAACAGGGGAAGAGATTACAAGTTGTTAAATGGTCCTGTTTAATGGGGTTTGGAGGTTAGACCCAGGGAATTCCTTCTTTCCCTTTTCTGTATCCTTCTTTATCTCCTATGTAGGAATGCATGGACTTGAGAAAAATTGAGACATAGACATAGCACAGGAAGGACCAAGGAGAAGGGTCAGATTATTGAATATGCCCTTATACCTTTGTATATTGATACAAAATTAGTAGTATATTTGGCTAAAGTGGTATTGACCATTGTTTATTGTGCAAAAATAAGATTGTATTGGTCTACGTCAGTATTGATATTTGTATATTGATACAAAATTAAGATTTTAGTTGGCCACAATGGTATTGATCCTTGTATATGGACGTAATATTAAGATTGTATTGGACCACATAGGCATTCATCCTTGTATATTGATACAAAATTAAGAGTATATTTAGCCACATTTGAATAGATCTTTGTATATTGATACAAAATTAAAGGTAACGCTTCCTAATGGTATCGTACCTAGAGATACTTAAAAATGAAATGTGAAGCTCTGACCTCTTGATACCAACCGTCTTAAACTGTTTAGGATAGTTAAGAAAAACAAACTCCTAGTCATGCATGCATGTCACCTTGTTAGCTACTATGACAGTCTATCACAGATATTCTCTAAGCTACTCAGTAATCAAGTTGTTAAGAGACAAGCAACATTTGCTTATCTAAATACAAGAGATGGATAGGGCATCTTCAAAAACCCCAAGAGATCTTCAGAATATGGCATTCAAAGATGTGGTCTTAAATTAAGATTTTTTTTTTTGATATCGTGACATATCAGCTCCTGACAGCACCCTCTGTTCTACTCCAAGTAGAAGATAAGCATCGAAGAATCTCCAGTGTGAGATGGTTGAATTAGTGGCAAGCCTATCTCTTAGCATGTAAAAACTCCTTGCTTCAACTGCAGACAGCCTGCTGTCCAAAAAGGACAAAACTTGGTAGCAGGCAAGTCGACAGCCTAGCTCTGCCAAGACAGGGTAGGTTAGTCCTTCATAATCCCTGCTCTACAATAAATGTCTGTCAGAGAAACAGGACCAAAAGGCTGAAGACTGATGCGGGAATGTATGGAGAGAAAATGGGAACTGTCCAGGTAGTCACTGGTTTGTCATTTCTTAGTATTGGAAGCTGCAGGCACTGCACTTCCTATATAATCAGATATATTTATCCTTCTCAGCTCTCTGAGGTGGTTGAAGAATAGACAGCTTGAGTCTCATAGCTAAATCTTGAGTTGTTTAGGAATCAAGAGGGCATTCTAGATCTAAGAAGATGGTTATAATAGTGATGCAAGTTAGTATGAAAACTAAGTCAGTTATAGAACTGTAAACTCATGGAGATGGTTAGAAGGTAGAAGGTTAAAGTCAGGGGCCAAATATGTATGAACTGGACATTGGGAAGGTATACTGGGCCATTTAACTCTCATAAATTTGGCATATTTAATTCTGCTGTTTTGTATAGAATTTACTGTTATAAGAGAAAGAAGCATTTGTTGGATTGAAAAGGGAAGCTGTTGGGGGGGGGAAGAGGGTGGAAGGGTGGGACAGGAAGGGGGAATAGGGAGGGGTTTGTGACTGAGATGTAACTTGAAGGAAAAAAAATAAAGTACTTATATAAAAAAAAAGCAACAGGGTCCATCACTCGCTACTGGGTGGAGTTTTTCATAGGATAGTTGCTCTATATTCCTCTCTGCTTAGGTCTGGCTTTGTATGAAGGTTGTCCAGTACTATATGGTTAATATCCAATTATAAGAGAGTACATACCATGTGCATCTTTCTGGGACTGAGTTAGATCACTTAAGATTTTCTACATCTGTCCATTTGGTTGCTAATTGCATGATTTCCTTCTTTCTGATAGCTGTGTGGTATTTTATTGAGTATTTTTACACCCATGTTGTGAGAAAAATTGGTCTGAAATTCTCCTTCTTTGTTGGGTATGTGTCTTTTACTTATCAGGCTGACTGTGGCCACATATAATGAGTTAGGCAGTGTTTATTCTGTTTCTATTTTGTGTAAAAGTATGAATAGTGTTAGTGTTAGCTCTTCTTTGAAGAGTCTGGTAGAATACTGTACTGAATACAACTGGTCCTGGGCATTTATTTGGTTGGAAGACTTTTAATGACTGCTTCTGTTTTCTTAGGGGTTATGGGACTGTTTAGTTTGTTTATTTGTTCTTGATTTAACCTTCGTACATGTAATTTATCAAGAACATTTTCCCAGATTTCAAACTGTACTACAGAGCAATAGTAATAAAAACTGCATGGTACTGGTATAGAAACAGACCAATGGATCAACAAAATCAAATTGAAGACCCAGAAATGAACTCACACACCTATGGTTACCTAATTTTTGACAAAGAAGCCAAAACCGCACAATGGAAAAAGGACAACATTTTCAACAAATGGTTCTGGTCCAACTGGATGTCCACTTGTAAAAGAATGAAATTAGACCCATTTTTATCACCTTGTACAAAACTTAAGTCCAAGTGGATCAAAGACCTTAACATAAGGCTGGACACATTAAATCTACCAGAAGAGAAAGTCAGAAAAACCCTTGAACTCATTGGCACTGGTGACAACTTCCTGAACAGAACACCAACAGCTCAGGACCTAAGACCAACAATCAATAAATGGGACATCATGAAACTGAAAAGTTTCTACAAGGCAAAAGACACTGTCATTCAAACAAAACAGCAGCCTATCAATTGGGAAAAAAAAAATCTTCACCAACCCCACACCTGACAGAGGGCTAATATCCAAAATTTACAAAGAACTCAAGAAATTAAATGCCAAGAAACTAAATAATCCAATAAAAAATGGGGAAAAGTGCGAAACAGAGAATTCACAAAATAGGAATTCCTAAAGGCCGAGAGACACTTGAAGAAATGCTCAGCATCCTTAACTATCAGAGAAATACAACACAAGATTACTCTAAGATTCCATCTCACACCTGTCAGAATGCCTAAGATCAAAAGCTCATATGACAGCACATGCTGGCGAGGGTGTAGAGAAATGGGAACCCTACTCCATTGCTGGTGCAATGCAGTGCAGTGCAGGCTTGTGCAACCACTATGGAGGTCAGTCTGGCGATATCTTAGAAAACTTAAAATAGCTTTGCCTTTGGACCCAGCCATACCACTTCTGGGTATACATCCAAATGACTCCTCACCGAATCACAAGGAAGTTTCCTCAACTATGTTCAATGCAACCTTATTTGTAATAGCTAGAAACTGGAAACAACCCAGATATCCCTCAACCGAAGAATGGATTAAAAAACTGTGGTACATCTGCAAAATGGAATACTACTCAGCTACCAGAAACAATGAAAATATTCAATTTGCAACCAAATGGATGGAACTAGAGAAGTTCATCCTGAGTGAGCTAACCCAGACTCAGAAGGATGCACATGGCATCTATTCACTTATAGTCAAATTTTAGCCATATAGTACAGGATATCTATACTACAACCAATGCACCAAAGGGAACATGGTCATAGAATTTTTTTTCTCCTGTCAGTGAGACACTTTTCTCTAGTGGTGCTGCCTTGAGGCCCAGGGTATGAGGAGGCTCTTGGCCTTCATATGACTGCTGAACTGGGGCGGGGGACCATTAGGTAGGGACACTCCACTCCAGAGGAGTGGGATGGAATGGTTAGGGGGTAGAGGGTGGAAGGACGGGACTGGGAGGGGTGGAAAGAGGACAGTATGATGGAGATGTAACTTGAAGCAATAAATAAATAATTAAAAAAAAGAAAATTGTCCATTCCACTTAGGTTTTCCAATTTTGTGGAATACAAGTTTTTGAAGTAAGAATTAACGATGCTTTGGAATTCCTCAGTAAATGTAGTTGTTTACTCCTTTTCATTTCTGATTTTGTTGATTTTGATATTTTCCCTCTGCCTTTTAATTAGTATGGCTAAGGCTTTGCCTATTTTGTTGTTTTTCTCAAAAACTCGTTCTTGGTTTCATTAATTCTTTCCGTTGTTCTCGTTGTTTCTAATATACTGATTTCAATACTGAGTTTGATTATTTCCCTACTCCTCTTACTATGTTTACTTCTTTTTGTTCTAGATATTTCAGGTGTGCTTTTAAGTCTAGTACAGGAACTCTCCCGTTTCTTTTTGAAGGCACTTAGTGCTATGAACTTTCCTCTTAGCTCTGCTTTCTGGGTATCTCATAAGTTTGGGTATGTTATTTGGGTATCTTGGGTATTTAATTTTCATTGGATTCTAAGAAGACATTTAATCTATTTTTTAATGTCTTCCCTCACCCAGAGGTCATTGAGTAGATACTTGTTTAATTTCCATGTTTTTGCAGGCTTTCTGTTATTGTTGAAGTCCAGTTTTATGCCATGATGATCTGATACATTGCAAGGGGTAATTTCAATGTCCTTGTATTTGTTGAGGCTTGTGTTGTGACTGACTATATTGTTGATTTTGGATAAGGTTCTATGAGGTGCTGAGAAGAGAGTATGTTCTTTTGTGTTTGGGTAAAATGTTATGTAGATATCATTTAGGTCCATTTGATTCTGATGTGTGTTAGTTTCATTATTTCTCTGTTTGGTTTCAGCATCATGGATCTTTTCAGTGTGCTGAAGTCTCCCAGTACTAATATGTGGGGTTTGACATAGGATTTGACTACTAGTAGTCTTTAATTTACAAATGATGGTGCCCTTGCATTTGGGTCATAGATGTTCAGCATTGGTAGATTTTTTTCTCTGATGAGTATGAAATGTCCTTCCTTGTCTCTTTTAATTAACATTGGTTGAAGGTCTATTTTATTGGATACTAGAATGGCTATACCATCTTGCTTCTTGGGTCCATTTGCTTGGTATGTCTTCTTCCAGCCCTTTACTCTGAGATAATACCTATCTTTTTTGCTGAGGTGTGTTTCTTGTAAGCAACATAACGCTAGATTCTGTTTTCTTATCCATTCTGTAGCCTGTGTCATTTTATTGGGGAATTGAGTCCATTGATGTTGAGGGATATTAATGACCAATGGCTGTTAATTCCTGCTATCTCATTGGTGGTAGTAGTAATGTGTCAGTGAGCTTCTCTTCTTTTGGTTTTGCTGCCATGAGGTTATTTGCTTCCTGTGTTCTCTTGGATGTAGTTAACCTCCTTGGGTTGGAGTTCTTCTAATATCTTCTATCAGGCTGCATTTGTGCATAGATATTGTTTGAATTTAGTTCTGTCATGGAATATCATTTTCTCCATCTATGTTGACTGGCAATTTTTCTGGGTTTAGAGGTCTGGGCTAACATCTGTGGTCTTTTTTAGGGTCTGCAAGGCATCTGTTCAGGCCTTTCTTGCTTTTAGGTTCTCTGATGAGAAATCAGATGTGATTCTGATAGGTCTGCCTTTACTTTTGCCAATGTTATTTTTATTCTGTCTCAAAAGTTTTTTTTCCCTTTTCTCCTTTTCTATTTGCACACATAGCTTGTTTCAAGTTCAAGAATGACAAAATCAATGGTAAGTTGTGTTTGAGAATGAGTAATGATATTCTAAACTTTAAAAAATTAATCTAGTTAGAGAAAATCACTTCAAACAGGTGACAATACGAATGTTAACATAACATAAGAGAGGGCCCTAATCTAGTCAGACCAGTATCAATTGAAGAAGGTAGGACTGGAGAAGGGGTGAGATTGCTCCATGGGGAAGGATGTTTTCCACTAAAACTATAGACTTGAACTGGAATCTCAGCTCACATGGGTTGTCATCCACATGTGGTACACAGCATGTATGTGTATCTCACAATAAATGCATGTAGTAAAACATACACAAAATGAAGCTACAATGAGACCTATAGTAAAAAAAAAAAATTGTACAGGAAGGGAAGAACAAGTGAAGATAAAACAGGATTCAACTTTCATCCAAAAGAAGAAAATGTTGACGGTAGCCTGATCTTGGATTTTCTTTCTGCCGAAATATGAGATGAATTTTCAGGTTGGAACAACATTTCCTATTATATTACACATATTGACCTGAACAAATTATAAAATTGGAGAATTTTTTCTGTGAGTTTAAATCATAATGTTTGGCTTTGGTGATTAATATGACTTATTAGCTATCTAGGGTTAACCTATTTCATTTGGTTTTCCTGTTGCTGTTTTACTTTAAACCACATAAACCATGTAACAAGTGAAATAACACATACACACAGAGAGAGAGGGAGAGAAAGAGAGAGAGAGAGAGAGAGAGAAAGAGAGAGAGAGTGAGAGAGAGAGAGAGAGAGAGGGAGAGAAACAGATATATGCAGAGGTAGGAATGAGCCATTACATGGTTCTGGGATCCAAAATTAATGATGTTTGAGCAAACATCCTGACTCTTAGTTGAATGACAAACTAACTGATTAAATATCCATCTTGAATGGTTTCTGTTGCTGTTGTTGTTTTGCTCAATTTCCAAGAAAACTAGCAATTTTTCATTCTTGATATGGAGGAATTGAAGATATTAACCTGGCTAACTTCATGTGCCTTCTGTACTTGGTTACTTTTAATTATAATTCATGGCCTATTTTAAGGCTGGAGAATTTCTTCTATTGCTTCCTGGATTACTTGCAAGAGGAAGAAATTTATATCTGTAATGAATTGAATTTTAAGGGTATTTAAATTTCACATTCAATAAAGCAAAGGTAGTGGTTAGTAAAAGCTGCAGATTATTGTCAGAGTGGCCTTGCATTCTGTTCCCCAAGTTTGTAATATCAGGGTTATAACATGAACATCCTTGATACTCAACATCATGGTTTGTTCAACAAAAGGAAGTTCATGAATAGGAATAAAATCAATGTCATCTCAATAAGTGTTGTAGAAAATAGCTTGATGCTAGAGACACTGCAATCTTCAAGAGAGTTTCAAAATACTCTCAGGAGTACAGTAAATGGAAAACAAGGAGACTAGTATTAGAAGTTGGGTAGGGGCAACTTCTCATTGATACAAATTTTCAGTATAAATATTATTGTATCTTCTAAGTGTATAGAAACATATAATTGTGTATGGGATGAAAATGTGCTTCCAACTTTACAAAAAGAGCAATTACAAATAGTTTCCTAAATTCTTGATCCCAAGAGACCAAAGAGCAAGCATAGTTCATAATTTCCCCCATATCTCATATACTGCATGATTTGAACTTTCCTTGGACTCACCATTTATCTAAATAAATAATTTTCTCCTAGATTCACAATTTCATTATTTCTTATATGGGTTCCATAAAACTTCAGTGTAAAATTCAAGACACTGGTTAACTTTCTCTCTCTTTTTCTCTCCTCTATCTGTCTCTTTCTGTTTCTCTCTCTCTCATCTCCTGCTTCCTCTCTCCACTCTCCCTTTCTCCTCCCAGCTTCTATCTTCCCCTTTCCCTGTCTTCCTTTCTTTCTTGAACTTAAGTGGTTCTCCCTGAATGTGACACCATCAACACATGACAACACAAGAGAATTTACTGTCTTATCCAGATATAAGATGAAAACACCCATTCCACATTATATTAAGATGAATCATAAAGTGACACTTTCTTATTTTGCTGAATATAGTTTGTGGCTAAATTCTATATTATAGTACTCTTTTTAATAATGTTTGTTCTTATTTGCTTTTCTGTTTCTGTGATAAACACTCAGACCATAAGCAACTGATAGTAAACAACTGTTTATTTTATCTCATAATTCCAGATAACACACTATCACACATCACTGAGAAAAGTTAGGACAGGAATGTAGGAGCAGGAACGTAAGTAGAAACTATGCAGGAAGGAATGCTTCTTAGTATCTTAGTACATATAGAATGTTTAGTTCACTTTCTTATATAATTCCCAACCATCTGCCCAGGGATAGTACCTCTCACAGTGGTCTGGACCCTCCAACATCAATCATCATGCAAGAAAATGCCCCATAGAAAAGCCCACAGGCTCATCTGATAGAAGAAAATCCTCAAGTGAAGTTCTGTCTTCTAAGATGATTTTAGTTTGTATCAAGTTGACAAAATATACCTGCCCAAACAGTCTTTGTATGAGTGGATATGTATTTTTAAAATATTCTCAAAATTCAACTGCCTTCAGTCTTAGAATAGCTTTTCTATATCACAGAACCCTGAAACCCCTTCATGCTAGGAGAGATCACAGTAGGTGTTTCTGTTTTCCATTGGCAAATGCTTGTGTTTTGAGAAGTTCTCTGATGTCTCCATGTAAAGCCAATCAGCAAGTTAATGAAACTAGAATAAACAATCTAATAATACAAGAAACTGCAAGCTCCAAATCGTCAAGCACCAAGGATGAGATATTGAGGAACATGACTGACATTCAGTAATCCCCTATACAAATAACCAACACCTTGACAGCTGATATTTCTTAGAGCATATTCTAATCAGAAAAACTTAAAGATCTCATGATGGTATGTCACTGTGCTTTACCTATTTTGCTATGTGTCTTCTCCTACCTTACACTTCTTTCAAACAACAGTTATCATCATCCCTGCTCACTCTTGGGACACAATGTAAAGAAAAACGGATTCAAAGAGAAAAATCTAAATAACAAAAGTAAAGGAGTTTACATGCTATTCTCATATGAGGTAACTAATTATTGATATAGTTTACAATTTTCACAGTAAGCTTAAAGAGTCTCTGCCTACAGTAGAATTCAGCATATAGTATATGCTTTTATCTGTTATTTTCTTTCTTCTGACAAATTCCCATTACTTGTCATAGGAGATAACCCTCTAAAATTCAAGCCTGTTTTCAAAAAGAGGAGTTTGGTCTATGTCGAACACTCCCTAGCCCATCCATACTTACTAAATTATCTTATTGAAACATTAGAGATTCCAAAAATTCTAGCAGATAATATTTAGAAACAATAAATAATTTCAACAATGTGGCAGGATACTGAACCAACTTACACACATCAGTAGATTTTTATTGACCAACAACAAGCATATAGAGAAAGAAATTACAAGATTCTCCCATTCACAATAGCTTCAAAGGACATAAAACATCAAGGAATAAAATTAACCAAAGAAGTGAAGTAGCGCTACAATAAAATTTTAAACCTCTGAAGAAAGAATTAAAGAAATGGGGAAGACATCCAATGCTTATGTATTAGTAGAATTAATATTGTGAAAATAACCATTTCACTAAAAACTATTAAATATTAAATGTAATCTCCATCAAAACTCTCATCTCATCCTTCACAGAAATGGAGAAAAAATACAGCTACTCCAAAATTCATATGGAGTATTCATACAGAATACCCTGGAGACCCAAAACAATCCCAAAGAAAAAGAACAATGCTAGAAGAAATACAATTCCAGATCTGAAGATATATTACAGTGCCATGGTTAAACAAAATATACGGTATTCTGTGATGGTTATTCTTGGTTGTCCTCTTGAAAATATCTGGAAAGAACTACAATGCAGAAATGGAGGGCACAATTGTGAGAGATGTTTCACATGGTTTGAAGTCAGTGAATCCACCTCTAGTCCAGATCTTTTTTTTTAATAATTTATTTTTTATTTCTTCAAGTTACATCTCAATCACAATCCCCTCCCTACTCCCCCCTCCAGTCCCACCCTTCCACCCTCCTCCTCCTCAACCCCCCATCCTCTTCCCTTTTTTTTTTTTAGTTTAAGGTATTTCTTTTTTCCCCCCAACAGCTCTCCCTTTCAGTCCACAAAATGGTTCTTTTTCTTATAACTACAAATACAATACAAAACAACAGAAATAAATAGGCCACAATTATAAGAGTTATATGGCTTAGCATACATTCCCAATGTCCAGTCCATACGTATTTGGCACCTTACTTTAACATTTTACTATCTAACCATCTCCATGAGTTTAAAGTTCTATATCTAACTCAGCTGCAGGCCCTGCACTTCCTATATAATCAGATATATTTATCCCTCTCAGGTCTCTGAGGTGGTTGAAGAATAGATAGCTAGAGTCTCATAGTTAAATTTTGAGTTGTTTAGGAATCAAGAGGGTGTTCTGGATCTAAGAAGATATTTTTAAAATTATGAGGCAAGTTAGTCCAGATCTTTGAGATAGGAAAACACAAATCTTTGATCTGAATTGATCTTGAGGCAAGATGAGACACAGGCCTTTAAGCTGGGCCATACTTTCTTCTGGAAGTCTATATGAAGACATGGTTGAAGGAAGCTTTTGATTTTTTTTTTCCTGCTTGCCCTCATGTTGCTAACAAGTCTATTCCTTTACTGACATCAGAGCCTACTTCTTTGGGATTCTAGCATACACTGATGGCCAGATAAGACATCCAACTTTGTGGACTAAGAAGCTACTGGATTATTTGATGTTCCATTCATAGCCTGCTACTATAGTTGTATTAAATGGACTGCAGCATGTAAATAAATCCAGTAAATTCCCTTTATATATATTTATATATGTAATATATGATATATAAATATTACATGAAAATATTGTATGTCATTATGTAGTAATATATATTATACATAATATATGATATATAATATATTACTTATATATAATATATTAATACTTTCAAGTAATACGTTCTGTTACTATAGAGAACCCCAACTAATACATACTGGTAAAACAACAAGCTTGTAGGCCAATGAAAGAAAATCAAAGACACGACAAGCATGAGTATATGTGATTTTAGCAATTTAATACTTAAAACATATTCCAAAACATAAATCTAATGAAAAGAAAATACCTTGAACTTGAACAAATGGTACCGGGAAAACAAGATGACAACATACAGTCATACAGAAGAGATTGATAGGAGGAAAAGTAAGCAGTGCACTACATGACAAGGATGTAGAAAGATTTCATGAATAGGAATCCATTTGCCTAAGAATTATGGACAATTGAAAAGCAGAGATACATAAAACTTCATATTCAGGTAAGAAGAAACAGCTTGAGCATCGAAGAATCTCCAGTGGGAGATGATTGAATTAGTCGCAAGACTATCTCTTGGTAGGAAAAGACCCTTTCTCCAACTCTAGACAGAATGCTGTCCAAAAAGGACAAAACTTGGAACAGGTAAGTCGACAGCAAGATCCATGCTGTAATGTATGGAGAGAAAATGGTAACTGTCCAGGCAGCCACTGGTACGTCATTTCTTAGTTTTGAAAGCTTCAGTCCCTGTACTTCCTATAAAATCAGATATATTTATCCCTCTCAGGTCTCTGAGGTGGTTGAAGAATAGATAGCTAGAGTCTCATAATTAAATTTTGAGTTGTTTAGGAGTCAAGAGAGTGTTAGGAAAATATCTAGGAAGATGCTTTTAAAATTGTGTTGCAAGTTATTATGAATGTTGAGTTAGATATAGAACTTTAAACTCATGGAGATGGTTAGATAGTAGAAAGTTAAAGTCAGGTGCCAAATACATATAGACTGGACCTTGGGTTGTATGCTAAGCCATATAACCCTCATAACTGTGGCCTAATTACGTCTCTTGTTTTGTATTGTATCTATTATTATAAGAGAAAGAGCCATTTGTTGGTCTGAAAGGGGGAGCTGTTAGGCGAAATAAGATATACCTTAAACTATAAAAAAAAAGGGAAGAGGATGGGGGGTTGTGGGTGGGATGGTGGGACTGAAGGGGGGAGTAGGGAGGGGATTGCCATTGAGATGTAACTTGAAGAAATAAAAAAGAAAAAAGAAAAGAAAATAATCAAGAATAATCCCAAATAACATTCCTCATTTCTAACAACGAAGCAAATATAGACCAAAGCAACTTCTTTTTGTCAAAAAATCATAAGAAATCACACTATTAATTATTTTCCTAAAAATTTCTATAATGCATATAAGTATCTATATAAATATTCATATATGGTTTAAATATAATTTTTCTTATCGGGACTGACTATGCTTTCTTCAAGAGCCAATGACTACCTATGAAACACCAGAACATCAGGCACAAGAAGTCCTCCTTTGAGTTCCTTGCTGGGGTTGTTCAAGATTCTGAAAATACACAGACTATCGTTATTGACCTTTGTTGCCCCAACAAGTGAAAAATAAGTCCCAATTGCTGAAAATCCAATGTAATTTTTAAATAATTTCTTCTATTTTTTGAGATAATAATATAATAACACCATTTCCCCCCTCCAAAAACCTTCCAAGTATTTCTCCCTGTTCTTTCGATTGCCATATTTAGACTATGTCAGCCTAGGCTCACTGTGAATGTTCTTTTCTGGAACACTTCTGGTTTTAACAAGTTAAGCATGCACATACGATGGGAAATAGAGAATTTTCTCTAAAAGTTCACCTTGAGGACACACTTTGCCTTATTGTCCATGCACCCAAAACCAGCTTAGGGGAGATCAGCTCATGAATCTTGGCTCTTGGAAAATGTTCCAGGATGAACCCATGTTTGAATATCCATGGTTAGGGGACTGTTAAGGGAAATGATATCCCTACAGCAGGCACAGGTGAAGCTCAAAGCAGGTGGGCTTGTACACTGCTCACAGGTTGCAATGGCCTCATAGAGATGTGTGCTCAAGGTAGCTTATATACAGGGTTCATGGTCTCTTGAGCTGGACCTGGCCTGAATACCCTCCTGAGCTTTCATGACTCTAGAATGCACTATTCACTTTTCAGAAGGAGAGAAGCCACCAGTAGTCCTACCAAGCTTGGATATACTTGAATCACTTTAACGATAAGCATGGCACAATAACCGTAAGCATGCAGATTATCATGCAGTGTGCACACCAAGGCTGTAACTAACCACTCTCTAATTGGATTTAGGAACTGCTCAGCAACAGGTAAATCATACCTGTTACTATAAAATTAGCATTACCTGAGCTGGTGTATTAATAGATATTGTAGGAGACCTTAAAACAACCACTCTATTAAGTTTGCATATCCCCTAACTACTTACTAAGTATTTTTCATTATACCCACAGACTCACCCTTCATCAATGAAACTTAACCTTGTAACATATGGATACCATAACAGAAAATCATATCCAATCCACATTTAGAGTTATGGAGTTCAGTTGCAATCTATGAAACAGTCCCTGTTTCTAAAGCTCAGGGAACACTGTGGGAAAAGGCATGAAGTCAGATTGCAAAAGTCAGAGAGGATCAAGAACTTTACAATGAGGCTGTGCTGCCAAGTACTGTCAGAAACTGCACCTATAAGGCCTCACCAACATGACTGCTTAAATATGAACTGAAACAGGGACAGTGACAATAGATATGCCAAGTGGATGGGGACAGCACACAAAACCTCAACCTTTCACAAACAACTGTAAGAAACTAAGGAATGCTGAGAGTAGGAGAGATAGTCTTTCCCAGGGTAGCACATACCAATTGTTTACTTAATGACAAATGGTCATCCCTTAAAACATATATACAAGTAACACTGTAAGACTGTGACAGATATATATATATATATATGCATATATATACATACATATATATATTTATATATAAAGTTACAACAAATATTTTTTTAAAAGTCTATGAATTTGAAAAAGGGCAAGCAGGAGGATATGGGACAATTTGAAGGGAGAAAGAGACAAGAGAAAATATGTAATTATGATATAAACTCAGAATTAAAGAATGTAAAGAAAAGATAAAGGCAGATAGAAAACTAAGAAGAAAGAGACAAGAGACAACAGAGGGGAGTAGGGGCAAAAAGAATACAAAAGATAATGTCTTCATGACCTGGAAATCTTCATTTCCCTCAATTTATATATATATATATATATGTATATATAAAATTATAAAATGCTAAATAAAAAAGGTAGTGTCCCAACCTGACAGCCTGTGATGACAGTAGCCACCTGACCTCCTACTTCAGGGAGGGTCATATTTAGTTGTCCCTTGTCAACAAAGGCAGAGTGTGACCACTTCTGTGACTATGAGTTTTGAAAGTGTGCCCTCTTCACATCCTAGCACTAACCAACCACAAGACAAGAATGTTCTCTCCATAATTCATCTTCCCCAAACTCATACTTTTAAAAATTCTATCAGTGACTATGAGGAGGCTCTTGCTCTCCTAACTCCTCTGAAGACAAGAGTCTGCAAGTCTCTCTGGTGTCTCTTTCAATTCCCCTTTTGTCATTCTGTTCCACAGAACTTTTTTCAGACATTATCATGGAGTTTTTCTTTCTTTTTATTTTTTATATTTAAACTTTTATTTATTAATTCAAGTTACATCTACATCACAGCTCCCTCCATCTACTCCTTCTGATTCCTCCCTCCCACCCTCTACCCCCTCTCTACCTATCCTACTCCTCCAGTGTGGGGTGCCCCCCACACATCAGCTTCCCTCATTTAATCAGTTACATGGGGGCTAAGAGCTTCCTCTTGCATTAGGAGCCTACATGGCAGTTCCCCTAGAGTGAAGTGTCCCACTAACAGGTAACAAAATCTATGTTCCTGTTCCTTTGTCTGTTGGTTGTAGTATAGATATCTTGTACTACATGACTAAAATCCAGTTATAAGTGAATAGATGCCACATGCATCTTTCTGGGTCTGGGTTAGCTCATTCAGGATGAGCTTTTCTAGTTCCATCCGTTTGGCAACAAATTGACAAATTGCATGATTTTCTTTTTTCTCATAGCTGAGTAGTAGTCCAGTTTGTAAATGTACCACAGTTTTTTTTTTAAACAGTTCTTTGGTTGAAGGATATCTGGTTTGTTTCCAGTTTCTAGTTATTACAAATAAGGCCAATATAAATGTAATTGAGGAGATGGCCTTGTGGTTTGGTGAGAAATCTTTGGATATATGGCCATAAGTGGTATGGCTTATTGTTCTTTAAATTATTTTAGTTTCTTGAATTTATACTTTGTTTTTAAAAACCTTTTATTATTCTTTGCTTACTTATCAACTCACTCATAAATGCATTAGAGATAGAGTAGGTAGATATATATGCAGGTAGATAGATGGTGGATAGATAAAATGGTATGTAAATGATAGATAAACATAGGAACTGTCCAGAGAAGCAAAAGAGAGTGAAGGGGGTATGTGCACTGACAGGTGGAAGACAGTTCAAATGGGAGGAACAAACAGGACACAAGTAAGACTGAAGAAATGCTAGTAACAAGTCTGTCCTTGCAAAGAACAGAATTGAATAGTTAAGAGAATAATTCTTGAAGTGACTCTTAGAATTGAATAGAACAGCAAGCTACTCATGGTAAGATATATAGAGTTACAACCATGATCTTACAGCCATGGACAACATGAAGCAGTAAGGATACAATTCAAGGTGTTAGAAGTGGAAATCATGAAGCTTGCTTAAGGAGATCATTGTGTATTCCACCTTTCTGTGACTAAGAAACTTACCAGCACACCAAAAGGAACAGGAACATAGCCTTTGTTGATGAGACACTTTTCCCTAGTGGTGCTGCCATGTAGGACCCCAGTATAGGAGGAGGCTCTTGGCCTTCATGTGACTGCAGAACTGGGGTTGGGGACTGATGTGTGGGGCCACCCCTCTCTGGAGGAGTAGGATGGGAGGTTGGGACTGGGAGGGGTCAGGGGGGCATTGTAATAGAGATGTGTCTAGAAGTAGTGATTAAACATTAAAAATGAAAGAAAAAATAAAGGAAGAAAGAAAGAAAGAAAGAGAGAGAGAGAGAAAGAAAGAAAGAAAGAAAGAAAGAAAGAAAGAAAGAAAGAAAGAAAAGAAAAGAAAAGAAAAGAAAAGAAAAGAAAAACTTACCAGCAATGGCTAGACTGGAGTTTTCTTGAATTATGGTGGGCTGAGCTAGTCTTGACATGAAACAGATAGATGTGCAATCAATCATAATGGACTGTGCTTATGTGAGTGACACAAAGTGAGACTATTTGGGATCATAGGGAGGGTGTACAAGCAGGAATGATACAAATGCAGGTGAATAGGCCAAATGTGGGAGATTGTAAAAAAAAAACATATGGTAATAAGAAATAAAAGATGGGGAAAAGCCCACGAAGCTGAAAAATCATCAGGATAGAATTAATTTCAAGAGAGTGGAGACACATTGCTCACAAAAGGATCAATTTCCTGGTTATGTGTTTCTGTATACTAATATCTCAGGAAGATGAACAAGATATGGACATGGTTAGGTTTACAGGTGAAGAATCCATATAGTCTGTTCTAAAAATAAATGAAAATATGTCATTTCCTCTTCTCCCATTTATAATCTTTGTGACTTTTGTGAGCCATCCTAATCTCACCTTCAGATTTTTCATTTGTAAAATGTAAAGGGAGAAAAATCACATAGATGAATAACATATGTGTTTTCACAAGCACATGTTCACACATATATATTATAAATACTTCTACAATTTAAATATATATTAATATTTATATTATCCATTGCATATAATTAATTCATCTATATCATATTTATATGTGTATACATATATAGAGGTACATGCCTACATTAAGATACATGGGACTAAACTTATCAAATATGTTATGCAAATACAATCAGAATTACAAATAGCAGTTATTAGCATATTAACAGAACCAGTTTTTAATTTCTGAAATGTTCTTGTCTGTCAAGTATTATGGTACCTATTCATAGGAATATATACACAACAGAGAAAATGAAAGTATAGAAATGTTCATAAAATACAAGTAATTGTTGAGCATAATTATCATCATACATTACAAACATTTACAACAGTATAAGAAAGTCATGAAAATGCCAGATAATTGACTATAAAAGAGAAAAGCTGAGGAGAAGTATGAAGAAAAAATGGATGACAAGGGAGAGACAGAGAGAAAATCAACATTCAGGAATCTTGCAGAACAGGGAGATGAATAATAAAAAATATTATGAATTGTGCAATTCCCTAGCAAGGAGACAAGTCTTTCTGCAAGAAGATTTGTGGAAAATGATGACAGTACAGATGAGGACAGGGTCCTATCAAAAGATCACATGGTGAGGACGTTGATTATTAATTCTATTGAATATACCAAGGGGCATATTTGGTGTAATTCAAAATCCAGGATGCAAGAAATTTGATATGAGCATTAGATGAGAAGATAAATTGAATTTATTATCGAGTCAGTGTCAGAAGTGAAAAGGACCAATACTATTCGGACAATTTTGCAAGGATTCCTCTGCACAGGTCCAGGCTAAAGACCCTGTTCACTCACTGGAGGATGGAGCAGTGCCTATGGGCACTTTTCATTTAAGAACTGTGATGAGTTATAGCTGCACAGAGGACATCTAAAGATCAGCTGCTGATGAAGCCCAGGAAATCATTTAAGTAGAAAGTACAGGTAGGTAAAAGGTTTTAGGCCCCAAGAGTATGTACCATTTGTAAAGGGGACTCTGGATAGCTTCTGGGGACAAAAAGGACATATCTATCCAAACTGAAGAACAATCAAGAAACAATAAGAGAAGACTAAAGACAGAAGACAGACTCTTGTATTTTGGTGGGAAAAAAATTAAACAACTACAGCATTTGTAGAATCTGCTTAGCTAAATGCAGAAGCAAACTCCCTAGGGCACAGCTAACTGAACCCTTACTGGGCACTGGGGTGTGCCATTGTCTCTTGGATTTAACTCTCCATCAAAATAACTGCCAATAACTTGAACACAGTGCATAGTTCCTAGATTGAGGGAACCCAGAGCTCATTAATAACAGACTATTAAAATTAACTTTTCAGAATTTCAGAAAATAAAAATGTTGTCCATGAGGACAAAGTTCAGGTGAAAACTGAAAGGGGTGGGGAATCAGGCCACTTGAAGACAAAATATATGAATATGAAATGAAACAGTAGCTAAAGAAAATTCCTCTACCTCCCCACAAAGAGGTAGTTCCTTGAGTTAATGAATAAGTAAATAAGGAACATACTCATAGAAATAAAGAGGTAACAGAAATGAAAGCATTGAATGACATTGAATGGAAATGTTTTGACCAAAATTCTGCAAAGAAGGGTGGAGGAATGAATAAGCAACAGATGGAAAAAGTTATTGGAATGAGATGGGACAATACGAGAAGTGACACGAAGATAAACATTTGGGTGAGAAATGGGAATGGAAGCCTTGAAGTAATTCAGTGACATAATTTATAGAATCATTATTTCAAGACAGAACCATAAAAGCAAACACAAGGTAAAAAACCAAACCAAACAAAACAAAAATAAAAGTCCAGGTGAGTGGCATAAAGCCGTTTAAACCATAAATAAGCTGATGGACAACTGTGTTCAGAAACTGTTACTTGGCAGTAGAGGACAATATTCAGTGATGGTATTTTATTCATTTCCTACACAATTCCCTGATATAAAAGTCTTGAGTATGTGCCTTTACACGGGTATGGAATAGTAGCACAGGTTAAAGCTGTCAATGATGAAGCCATTCTGTCAGGCTTGAGGTTTGTGGTATCCTGTAGAGCTGTGTGACCCTAGAAAATCTGTACAGGGACGTTGTTCTTTGTGTTCCTCGGAGAACCATGTGGAAAGTCCTACAATGTCACATACATCATGGGGAAATTTTGAACTTCTGTGAAAGGGGCATAAGATGCTTAACATGAATCAAATTACATAAAAAATGTCACTGTTACTATCAGCAGCCACTGACTTGGGTGCCACGGGTCTGAGATGGAACTATCTTTACATAATGTGTCCTGCTGGTCTTGGGGGTGGCATTTTTTTCTAAGATTGAGTAGGAGTTAGGTACAAACATTTCTCTACAGCACAGCTTGGAGAGTGAGGTTGAGTGATGGATTGATTCTTCTCATCGGTCTTCTTCTGAGGAAAGACAGTCATTTATTAAAGCTTCTCAAATTATAAGTGCTCTTGAATTTTCAGAACCTGACATTTTGAAAGAACTTTTGTGACACTGGAGATTGAACTGAAAACCCCACACATGCTAGAACTGCACATTACTACTGGACACCTCAGCAACAATTCAAGACATTTAAAAATATTCAGATTGAATCTAAAGAAGATTGCAAATGTTGCAAAAAGATTTTATTGACAAAACTGTATATTGGGTGGTAGATTAGTGCATGGAAATGCAGATCAAACAAGGATAAAGAAGTATCAGAAAAATGGAAGCTGTTTTTTGTGAAGACAGACAAATGGCTTAGAAAATAGAAAGAAAAGTTAGGAGATAGAAAAGCCATAATGTGAGAGTAGCTTAAATAATGCAGTCACAATAGAACAAAAGCAGATGGACTTACTGAAGTGAAGTACTTGTTTAAAATATTGTCATATAAAATTTCATACAGAATTCATATTGAAAAATCTACCTAAAATTTTATTTTTTGTCAAAGGCCTGCTGAAATTCTAGTATTAGGTTACCAATGGAATACAAGTGCCAGTGATTTTCATTAGAACCATAAGAATTTTTTAAGGAACATGTGCAATCATTTGAACAGTTTTTTAGCTTGTTCTTAGAGAAATTGGAATATTTGGGGAATTAAAGAAATAGCTCAACAATTATCATTTCTGGCAAAAACATATACACGTCAGGGTACATAGAACAGAGATGCAAATGCCATTAAAATCAGGTGACTTAGTGTGCCCTGCACCAGATGAAACAGATAGAAATTTCACATAACGTAGAGGGAGACACTGATGAGAGTCAGGCATGGGATGTATTTGCTGCCCTGAAGAGGGGCAGTGTCCTTTTGGACTGTAACTTTTCATTAGTGCTTTGCTAATGCATAGTGTGCCAGGGGAGAGCATGTAACAGGTTCCAGGTGTCTGTACAAATGACTTCCAGAAAATACCATGGGTATTTTCATTTTACGTGCTGTCTATAAACTTTCTCAACAAAAACACATTATACATATTTGAGTAAAGTATAGTGAAAGTGTTTAAGAAAGAACACAATGTCAGCAACAGGTTGGCATGAGGTATTTATGTGCTTGAACAGAGCTGGCCTGGTAAATTGCTTCTCACCCACACCATTTCTGGCATTTTGAACCACACAACATCCAGTGTATTGTAGGATACCTGATGCTGTCTGGGTCTTCAATCATTAAATCTCAGTACTTCAGACTTCCTATTGCAGCAACAAAATATATCTCCACACATTTTTGGATATCAGTTAGGAGACAAAACTGAAACCATCTCAGAGACAATGAAATGTAGAAAATCAAAATATAATAAAAGGACAAATAATTTAAAAGTTTAGGAGAAATAAGTAGAATACTGCAAGAGCAAAACTAGTTTGAAAAGGAGACAGAGATAAAGAGTACAAGGAAGATGCTCAAAATAAAGGAAGAAAGGAGGTAAAATATCAATTAAATTTAGCATTTTCCCAACACAAATAAGACTTAAGATAAAATATGATATGCAGGATAACTGAGAACTTGTGGAATGTATTTTATTTTATTTTTTAAAATAATTATTTTATTTCTTCAAGTTCCATCTCAATCACAATCCCCTCCCTACTCGCCCCTCCAGTCCCACCCTTCCACCCTCCTCCCCCTCAACCCCCCATCCTCTTCTCTTCTTTTTTTTTTTTAGATTAAGGTATTTCTTTTTTCCCCCCAACAGCTCTCCCTTTGGACTGAAAGGAATGTATTTTAAAGAAACCCTTTAAGACTAAAATGTATCACGTATAATAAAGGATGTACAAAATATCACTGTGTGTGGTCATAAGAAAATTTTGTTGCCCCAGATACACATACTTACTATCTGTCCTGTCATTATAATTTTTAAACAGGTCATATTATATGTGCCATAAGGAATCTTTGAATGAATTTGGAACACATTTTCTATTTTCCCTCTACTGTCAAAAGGAAAGAATATAAAATTCAGTTATTTAATGATTTGGATCTTAAACTTGATGGTGGAATGTGATAGTAAGAGTGGGTATCTTCATACCTGACAAGAAGAACGTATTTCCCCCAAGAGTAAAGGTTATCAATATATAGTTAATCACGGGGCTGACAGTAGCAACAACAATTATATGAAGCAAAATCTCTACATGCAACCTCCTAAATAATCGAAATCTGGACACAAGGAGTTTATTCTTAAGGGAAGACATGCTATATTTTACATTGGAAGATGATTACCTACTTGGTCTCTGAACATACCTGTCTTTTAGCAAGGTTGTCTTAAATCAAAACACAAATATTTTAGAAAAGAGAAAGTGGTCATATTATTAGGAGGAGGAAGACATTATATCTACCTTTAAGAGAGAAGAGAAAATGATGCCATGTTTGATACTGGTTTTGCCTGCATCCATTGAAATATACCATCAGTGTGACTCAGAAGAGAGAGCCAAAGTGGTGGCCTATTTTTGCAAGAGTATAGGTGAACAGGTGAGCTGAGAGAGATGACTTTGACAGTATTGGGTTGCAAGAAATTGGTATGCAATGCCTGTAGAAGTTCTGTTGGTTTAATTTGATGAGAGGAGAACTGTAAATATGAATAATATGTAAATATGCTTTATAACAAAAATAAACAGCATCAAATGGGAGAAAAGATCTGAAAGATTGCTGAGTAAGTTAAACACAACTCAGGAAAGAGTTGGGGTATGCAGAAACCTAAAAACTCTTTTTAAAGTACTGAGGTTTCCTTGAATTTTCACATCTGCAAAACATGTGTGACATATAGAGGTACCTTGTAATACAGCCAAGACAATAAAAACAAACACAGAAATGTCCAAAGGATACTTCTCCACAAAACAGTCACAATGAGAAGTTGTCTAGATTAGGTTAGCCGAGGGAACCTATGTTGGTAATTATCTTTGATTTCATTGATTCGGGTAGAAAGACTGATCCACTGTGGGTGGCATAATTCACTAGGCAGAGGAACTTAGATTTCATTGTGGAGAAAGTGAGCTGAACACCAGCGTACATGCATCAATTCATTGCTGGCTGCTTCTTTGTGTGCATGTGATGTGATTAGCTGCTTCAAGTTCAGATTGCCTTGACTTCCATGAAATGATAGGCTACAATTTGAACTTGTGACCAAACAAACCGTTTCTCCCTTAAGTTTATTTTGCCTAGGTAATTTATCACAGTAATAGAAAACTAAACTAAAGATACTAGTGGTGACAAATTCCTGATTCTCCACAGAACAGATGGGATGACTTCTGAAGTTCACAAGTTGGCTTCCCAGTGGTGTGATCTTGATTCGTGTTTCTGACAATATGTTTTCAAGTTAAAAATAAGATTGGCAGAATTTTCCTAGGAGCCAGGGATTCAACACTCTAAGTATGCAAGCAGAAGGGATTAATTTTCCTTTACCATCATTGGTAAGGCCTAGTGATGAAGTGAACAAAAAGTAGGACTGAGTGAGTAAAACTCAGTGAGATAAAGGCAGTGAGTAGAAACCTGCAAGAAGGAAGCTGAAGCTCTGGGCTGAGTCATGTGGCGTACAAATGTCCATTCACAATAGGCTAGAGATGATTATGCACCGACTGACTGCATTCTCATCAACTCAGCAGTACGACCTGAGAATAACTACAGCAAAATACTTTGCTGATCTCCTCTCTCATTCATTTCCTCTTAAAATGAAGTTGAATATTTCCCTTTCATTTCCTATTAGAACATTTTCGTGCTATGGAAGTTAAGTGGTCCCTTGGAAATATACTTCGCATTAGTTTTAATTCTGCCTGTGTGTCTCTCTGAGAATGTGCTTGCAGACCACGGTTCAACTATTCTCAACCAGGGTTTGTAATCTCCTTCCTCTGGAGTCTCTGGCTTGAACAGGACCAGTTTAGCCAGTAAATATAATGTTGTTTATAGCATTCTCTATGTTTTGCTGTTCCCCTTCCTACCCAGTTAAAAGATGTTGAGGATATTATGCTCTTTGTTATATCACAGTACTACTAATTGCTTAATTAAGGTATATGTGTCAACTGCTATACCCATTATCTAAAAATCTCATGTGTCATAACACCCTATGCTTCAAATTTTGTACACCCAGTGACCTCAGAATTTGGAGTTTTGGAAATGTTGTATTATATATTTGAATGTTAAGTATCATATAAGAAGATTTCCCTTTCTTACCATAAAAAAATGAAAGAAAGCATGAAAAATAATGTGGTATTTTTAATCAATTCTTTTTTTGCATACAAAAAATTGCAGAAACTTTTGAATAACTGATAATCTAAGTACAGTGAGAGTCTATCTTGTGTGTTAGGATATATCTTAGAACATGTGTGTGTGTATATGGGGTAGGACATACATATATATATATATGTATGACAAAATAGAACACACACACACATATATATATCCATACAAATACATTCGTATGTATAACATACAGATACATATACACACCAGTATGTGTTTTCTGGGTGCAAATGGTCCACAGGACTTGACTATAGACAATATTATTAATCATTCACAGATATGTTCAGAGATTTTGAAATAAGAAGCAAAATGTTCCAGGCCATACAACTTGATTTAAATAGAACATTGCTGATGGAAATTTAGACAACCCCATGACTGATGCAGGCACAGCTCTTTGTATCTGCCTTCTTGCATGCTAATCTGCCTTTCTGTGTATCTTGCCTCTTGTTTAATTTCTGATGTGGTATTTTAAAATAGTTAGGATAAAACCACCTCAAATTTTAACTTTGAGATCCCAGGTTTTCAGGAACATATGATGCAAGTGGACTTTCTGGCTCCTTCGAGTTAATTAGAAAATCCTTAAAGGCAAGTATATTATCTGCTTGCGTGTCTCTGGTCTTTGTTTTGTAACTTGTCACCAGTCTTTCTCTCACTTGTGCCATACATATTAATAAGCCCAATCCAAGCTAAGGAATTCTTTATGTTTGTTCTTCCTGGGAAATCTAAGCAGATTCTTTAGATTTGGTGCAGGAGCTTAAAATACTCTCAAAATATCCCCATCATTTTAATGAAGACTCTGTATGCTGTCATGGGAAGAATTTTCTAAGGCACTGTCCTGTGATTTCAGGGAATGACACAGTGTTCAGCACCTAGCTGAAGTTGTATTTGTTGAGTATAATTTGGACTTTTCAGAGCATCTCTGCTGCCTGCAACACCTTAGATAATCACACCTTTGCTCAGAAGGCTAAATTATTTTAAACCTTAAAAAAATGGCTTCTGTACTTTCTTCAGGTTTGTCCAGGAACCATCTCCATGAAAACGACTCCTAATTTAAAAAAAAAACTAAGGCATCCCTCACCACTGACAAGGAAAATGGCTCTTTCTGGCAAAATCATAGAAATGAGCCTCCTTAAGTACCTTGCACCTTTAAAAGCTGACATTATTGCCGCGAAGCCTGAATGGTACCTTGTCAGCATGGAAAAACCAGACTGGGCCAAGTTGTCATTTCTGACAGGTCAGTGTAATGAGAGCAAAAGAACGCTGAGTTTGTCTAAAAGTTTTCCCTCGCATCAGCAGGGTAGAGCTGTTTGGGGCGATAACAGCTCCTTGTATGTGACTCATTAAACGTGTCATATTATCAAATGTGGGGTTCACACTATCTCAGCCACCACATTTATGTTTTGTCTCCCCTGTGCACCCCCAATATTTCTTTTAAAAGTTTTTAATTTAGAAGGACCATACCTCTGAGGATTTGGACATTAGTAGTATGGAATCAGATGGATGTTCAATATGCTGTAAATTAAAAAAAAAAAAAAACACATCGCTGACAAAGTTTAGCATAGCTCAATGTGAATTTCCCGAGAGTTATTTCCCTTCCTATTCCTGGGGATTTTCTCAGGTGATATGTTTATCACCATAAAATCTTAGAAGGCAGTGAAACAGTAAATAGGAATTGGATGGAGCTGGCATGGGATGTTGCTTCTCCATTAGAGTGCAATACTGGATGTACAAAGTCCTCCATTGCCAGTGTCAAGGCTCCTACACAGACAAACAGGTCCAGATGCTTCCGTGTAGTGATTGGCCATCTCAGTGATCCAGGTTTCTTTGTCCACACAGAGAAGAGCTTGAAGTCCTCGCTGCTCCCAGCTTACCAGCTAGCTGCACTACCTCTTAGTGTTGCCGTGTACCAAACGGCACAAAACATTTTTCCCTGCTTCAGAAAAATTTAGTCAATGTTTCTGACTAATTAAATTCTTACTCTACTCATGATTAATGTAACAAATAATTACAGCTTAGATCTAATATAGATACAAGTAATTGTTCTGCCCACAGAGAGTCGTGACTAACAATTAAACACATCTTTTAAAGACAAAGCAGAGGATGTGAGGACCGACCTTCACCTGGCCTGCCTCTCCCCATCATTGAGCTTCTGCCCCCTTCTTCCTTTCTTTGTAGGTGGAAAGGGTATCTGTTTGTCTGTTTGCATTTCTCTCTTTTCTTGGGATGTTAAACGATCTGTAAGCCTTACTTTTCTCACTCTTCCACTGTGCCATTGGGTGGTGTAGTAGCATACAGGAATGAATGGGCTTGCATGGACTGAATTTCCCCAAAGGATTAAAATGGAGAAGTACTCTTCCATCGCACAGCCAAAGTGAGAGATATCAGGAAACTACCAGAGCTAAGGACGCAAAGTAATATACCTGGGCATAGCCTGCCAGGTTTGTACCTGGACACTCTGTGCCCACAGCAGGTGCACTGTGTTCCACAGTTCTGAAGACAATGCTGATTCTGTGTTAGGGAAAGAATTCTACACTGGCCTCTAATAATAACTTTGGCAGCCATAGAAAACACTCACAAACCCTCTTGGGGGTTCTCACAGCTATGAGGGAAAACACCCCTACTTTTATTAAATACATGATGAAATTTGAAAATGATATGTTCATAAATTTCTCATCTACATTCCTAAATAAGTGATAATCTGAAAGTTCTATTGGAAAATTTGCTTCTGTATTTAATGAATGAAATCATGTCTTTACTAACTATTCCTGTTCTTTACAATAATAAAAAATCATAAGTTATCTTTATAAACTAAAATGCCAATAATGAAAAATAACCAGTGAATAAAATGCTTGATTATTATTATAGAATTTATATATTACTCTGCTTCACCAAATATTTTGTTTTATGTTTCTGTTGTAAAATTTTTTAAATATCTAGAGTTATTTCTCTGAAATAGTACATGTCATATAAACAAAGTATTATTTTAGTATCTCAGATTTACACAAAGACTTGTAACCTAAATCCAAAATTTTTTTTGCACAGTTCACATAATTCATTTGATGTAATTATTCTAAGCATTTCACAACTATGTGAACACTCACTTTATTGAAAGTCTTATATGGAACTGGTTTGGGACTGGTAATCATGATTTAATCTTTTCTACTTTTTCTACCCGACTAGATAGAGTAGATGTAATCCTAGATAATGTTATTCGAAACAAATTTTATATAACGTCTGAGAAGTCATTACTTTATCTGCAATATACATCTGACATTGTAGATGACTCTCAAGATAAACACACACACATGCACATGCACACATATGCACACACACACAACACACATGCACATACACACACATGCACAGGAATGCACACACATGGGCATATGGACACACACACACACACACACACACACACACACACACACACATGCATGCACATACCCACTGGCTATCTGTGTCCTATCATCTTCACACCATCAAGCAGAGAGTAGAGTTCTCTGACCTGAGATGATCATGAAGGAGGGGGTGGACAGATAGATGATTTCTTCAGAGTGAATACCTAAGTCATATTCAAGTGGGCCTATGATGATCTTTGGCAACGGAGTTGTGGCCTACTATCCAATGACCATCCCAGAATTACTCAAAGCACTCTCTTTGTTACAGTCTTTAATACAAAGATTCTCAATTTGCAAAAAGTCACAGGATATGCTCAAAGTGATATCCAAATCCCCACAGTAGGACTGGATTTGGAAACAGAGCTAACATTCAATGCTAGTAATTAAACATTTTATATAAAAAATTTAAAATTAATACATACTCATTTTAGAAGGTTCACCAAATTCTTGAATCACCAATTTATTTTATTTTATTTTATTTTCATTTAGCTCCATACATCTGAGATATCCTGAACCAAATAATATAATGCATTTCTAGCTTTAAAAGGCAGACTGTCTGAGTATAGTACTTGAATAGTGGCAATAGTTCAGCCTAAAATAAAGTAACTAAAATATATCTGTCCTTTTCCATTTCATCCAAGTAGCTATCAGTTCCTATTAGATTCCTAAATCATTGGAAACAATGCCTTCAACCAATCACATGAACCTGTTTCTATTACAGTCTTAAAGAATATACAGGATTCAGGACCTCTAGGTTAGAAAGAGAATCTTTAAATCCACTGAACAGTGGAGAGTTGTAATTTTCTATGCAAACATTTCATATATATATATATGTGTGTGTGTGTATATATGTGCGTGTGTAAGGATATAGATGCACATGCATATATTTGCTGTTAACTTGTAAGATCTCTGACAGTTTCCTCCTCAATTGCTTTCTGCCCATGCTCTTTCAGACTCCAGAAAACTAAGAGAAAGAAAAGCAAATTTTTCCCTAGCTTTGGAAATTACTGAAGAAATATTGTAATCTTCACTTCATTTGAAGGCAAAAAATAATTTTAGCATCTGGGTATACATACAAGTTATATGCTCCTTTCAAGCTAGTTTTCTGAGATTTCATTCTTAGCCCCATTTACTTTATTTTTCACTTTAGATTCTAAAAATGAATGCCATGTTCACAAAGCCCAACCACACATTTCCTCTTCCACATTTTATAACAATCCTAATGGAGTAGTAGTGACAGATATCATATGACCCACAAATCCAATCCACAGCTATTCATCAACCAAATCTTTTTTTGGAAAGTGTTTCTTGATGTTCAAACCTTCTTCCTTACACACTCCGTGAGGTCTATTCTTCCCCCCATTCCCTCCTCCCCGAAGGAAGACACTCCATCTAATACCCTCTATGGAGTTGTAAAGTTTTTCCATCAGCACTATGGGGTTTACACTCTTTCTCAGACAGGGCATGAGGATGCCCTCTCCTTCCTATGGGTTGTTTCCCTGGAGAGGAAGCTTTTTCTTTTATTTTATCACTGACTCTTTAACTTTATTTACTGTCTAACATTATTTACTATCCAATGAATAATGGACAATGAGAACTGTATGTGATTGAGAGAATAAATAATTCTACAATTAAGCAGTCCACCTAGCTTTTATCTTTCATGTCCATATTTATTCAAGTAACTAAAGAGAAAGCAAATAAGCAAAAGAACATCCCAAGGACTTTGTAGACGTCTAATCACTTCAGATGTAAAGGTGTGGAGATGACTATCATTAAACACCCAAAATGGATCTTGCATGCCCTGGGAAAGTGTGTACTGGAACAAAGCCACAGAAAAGGCTTGGTATACAAATGGGGACTATGGATTTTTCAAGTTCTTTTTCCAGAAGAACTAACTATGGACTCAAATGCACACTCACAATATCAGGTAACCTTGCCCATTTTCATCCTTGATTTACTTGTCTCTAATTTGATCACAATCAACTCTCTAACATAAAACTTTGGTGAGTAACATGCTAATAACAATTATATAGCAAGAAGCACAAAAGCCTGACAAAGAGATACAGAAATAAAGTAATAGATACTGAATGTTGCAGACAGCTGGTTTTACTAGTTCCTGTGTTCTGGAATGAAAGGCTCGTAGTTTCTTCTTTGTTTAATGTAAGTCCCTGTCCAAGAAATATCTGATGACATTCAGAGAAATAAAGGCTATCCTATACTACTTTGACAGAACTCTACCCATAGGGTAATATAAAGAGAATGTATTTTGAATTCAAACAAAGAGACAGTCAGTGACAATTCCATTAAGGATGGCTCTTTGATAATGAGTTAGAAACATCTGTCCTTTGTAAATGATTATGCTTACCTGCTTTCTGAGCTACCCTATTTGTCTCACACAACTTGGAGAAATTATGTCTCTGTAGTTTGTCTACTTGCTTCATTTATAATAACAGCAAAGTCTTCATGTTATACTTTGAAGACTATGTTTGGTTCTTTTCTCTTCTCAATTGTGTGATATTTGAAATATGAATTTTAAAAATTTGTTTTCCTTTCATTTTTATTTTCCATTTCTTCAATTAGATTTTCTAATCTAAGAAGGAAAGAAACATTCCAATCGATTAGTATTCTTTGGGATATATAGTTCATTCTATAACTATCTGTGACTATTATTACTGTCCAAAATAACAATCACAGACTTTGGAGCAGGTTTTGTGATATGATAAGACATAAAAATAAAGAGAAAGTTTGGTGACTGGGAACAATTGACGAAGTATGATTCTCTCTGTCTTTTTTCCCTCTCTCTTGTTCTCACTCTTCTCATTTAGGGGGTTATACTTTTCTTCTGAAACAGTAAATATTGCCTTTATATCTAAGGTAGAAGAATATGTTGTGTTAACTCCACAAATAGATGCGTTAAAATGAGAGACTATCCTTTCCTTGTTTGTATGGGAAACAGTGTGAATGCTTCACAGATTTATCAGTGCAAACGATCCAAGCAGATCAGAGGCCTTCCATGTATGGTTTGGCCATTAACGCTTGACACTGCTAGAAAATGCACCCATCCATGATAAAGTTCAAAAAAGCATACAAAAAAAAATTCTATGTGTGATGAATTGAGTAAGAATGGTATCTGAAGGCTCAGATACTGAATACTTGATACACATTTGGCGGAACTGTTTGGGAAGGATTAGGAGAAGTGACTGCTTCACTATTATTGTCATGCTCCTATTCCTCCATTTTAGAATCCTTTTGAAGCATGTAATTTACTTTTTGCTTTTGATTGCACAAGGGGTTACAATTAAAGATTGTTTTGAGTCTCAGAAGAGTCTTTGGAGGGTTGAAACTGTTGTAGACTATGGGGATTTTTAGCTCAGGCTAAGTACATTTTGCAATATGATATGGCAACAAGTCTATGGGGACCAGGGAGTTGAATGTGGTGATTTGAATGAGAATTACCTACATAAGCTCTTATGTTTTAACATTTGTTTCCAAGTTGATTATGCTATTTAGGAAGGAATAAGATCTCTGGCCTTGCTGAAGGAGGTATGTCACTGAGGGCCCAGCTTTGAGGTTTCAAAAACTCATTCCTAGTTAAGTCTCTCTAACTCATCAGTATATATGAATTTTCAGTACTCAACTACTGTCCAGTGCTGTGCCTGCCTGCCTGCTTTCTGCTCTGCTCCTCTCTATGGTACATGGTTCCAGAAATCACCAGACATTTATTAAATGCTGTCTTTTATAAGTTACCTTGTTCATGGTGTCTTGTCACGGCAATAGAAAAGTAACGAAGATACTATGTAAATCTAAATGCATTGAACATAAAGCCTACCCTATAATCTAAAACTGTATTTCAACACCAAAATGGGTCTTTTGGTCTCTCTCAGAATCAAAATAAATACCTGTCAATAGCATGCCTACACTTTAACCTCCAGTGCACCTTATACTCAATTTAGCATTTTATGGTCTGAGAAGCAGTAATTCTGGTTTAGATATAAACAATTTTTATCATGATTGTCATCCAATTTGTTTCATCTTCAAAAATGTACAGAGATGCATGTGTCCTCATTGAGTGCTCTTTGTTACCTAGCCTTTCTGAGTCTGTTGATTGTACCACAATTATCCTTTATACTTTACAATCCACTTATAGATGAGTACATACCATGTTTGTCTTTCTGGGACTGGGTTACCTAACTAGGATGATTATTTCTAGTACCATTCATTTGCCTGAAAATTTCATGATGTCCTGTTTTAACAGCTGATTAGTACTACTCCATTATGTAAATGTACCATATTTACAAGCATACAAGCAGAGTAGATGGGAAGGATGCAGGGAGAGAGAACTGAGGAAGACAGCTGGAATTGGTGGTAATTTCGAGGGTAATGTGCAAATCTTTTGCAATAGAAAATCCCTGGAAACTATGAACATTACCCTAGTAAAGACTACTAGTAATAGGGGGTAGCGACCCTGAACCAGCTATCTTCTGTAACCAGGATAAGCCTCTAGTGGTAAGACTGAGACATCAACATAAGCATAAATTCTTCAACCTACAATTTGTGCTACCAGGAAAATGTTCTGAGGTAAAGTGGTGTAGAACTTCTGGGAGGGGCCAATCAATAATTGGTCCAACTTGAAATCAATGCCATGAGAAGAAGCCCATGTCTGACACTTCCTGTAGGGAAGGAAACTGAGACAGGATAGCCCAGAACCATAGGATAGAATCAAACATGACAGGCAAAAATAAATGTCAATGATTCCTAAAGATATTCTACTATACTCATAGACTGGAGTCTGGCATAATCATCATTAGGGATTGTTTATCTAGAAACTGATTGGAGCAGATGCAGGGACCCACAGCCAAACATTAGATGAAGTTTGAGTAATTCTGTGCAAGATAGGGAGGAATGATTGTGGGAACCAGGGGGTCAATGATACCTGGAGGAGTGAAGGGCACAGTCCACTGAATCAACTAAGCATGACTCATAGGAACTCACAGAGACTGAAGTGGCAACCAGGGATCCTGTATGGATCTGAACTAGGTCCTCTGCATATATGTTATATATGTATAACCTGGTGTTCTTGTGGGACTCCTAACAGTGGGATAGGGGTGTCTTTGACTATTTTGGTTGCTTTTGGAACACTTTCTTCCAACTAAGTTGCCTTATGCAGCCTTGATATGAGGGTATATGCCTCATCTTATTATAACTTGTGCCATGTTGATTTGTTATCTTGAGATGTCTGCTCTTTTCTGAGGGGAAACAGAGAAGGCGTAGATATGTAGGAGTGCAAGGTTTGGAGGGAAGGGGTTAAGAAGAGGAAAATGAGGGGACTCTGTACTTGGGGTGAAATTTATGAGAGAAGAATGAATGAATGGATGAATGGATGAATAGTGAAAAGGAACAGAGAATAAAGAATTAGGATATGGGGATTAAATGATTTCCATCTTCAATGTGTGGAAATGGAGTTATAAAAAGTCTTAGAAGTATAGGTTTATATTAGATCTTACATGTGGAAGACCTCTGGTTTAATAGAATTGACACTCTTTATTATGACTTTTTTATTGTTTAAATTTTCACATGTGGATAAAATGTTTTATAGTCAAATTTATCCCTTATTCCTTACTTTTCAATTCACTTCCTCTCTCTCCCACCCCAACAGCTTCATAAGTTTATATTATAAACCCACTGGATTCATCATTGTTGCCTGTATGTACATGGTAGAGGACCTTCTCCTGTAGATTTTCAAGGTCCCCATCATTTAAGGTTTTAGCAATTTGAGGTTGTTGCAGAGGGAGAGAATTGAAGTTTTGTGTAGGGCAGATGGAAAATCTTTAGCTATGTTTGATCTAATTGTAATGAAACAAATTGATAGATCACAGACTTTCTCCCAAGGGGGTTCTATGTTTGATGTCTTATAGCATAATTTATCTATGCAGGAGGTAATTGTCAAGTATCATGGTGAGAGGACATAGGAATAGGGAACTAACTCAGACTCTAAGAAAGAAGCCCTAAATAGCATTATGTGAGCATAAGGGATAATCCAGAGTGGAAACACAAACTGGACAGACTCACAGACAGCATCAACATCTGTTCTCAGAAAAAAATTGGAATTGTTCACACATGATTTTAAGGCTTTTTTTTTATTCTACATAGTGTCAAGAAGAAATACTTGAATAATGAAATTCACTGAGAAAAAAAATGATGCCTGGTACAGGGCTGAAGATCTGTAAGAGTTCTTGCCCAGCCAGTGTATTAACAATCTTTTGAAACTTTTGTTCTCAGTGAGATCGAGACTCCACTCCTCCCCAAGAAAGCATAGGTAGACAGTGCTTATAGTAGCAGGAGAGATTATTCTTCAACAGTACATCTGTGAGTAAGTTTCCTGTCATTTTCCTTTGAAAAGGTCTTCACCCACCCCCTATAAACAATCCTGTTTACAGCTATTATTCCATCAGAAATCAAGGCATGAAAATAGAAGTGGGCATCATTAGACATGAGAAGGGTCAAGAGAGTGAGATGTGGGGTGTATATAATTCAAATTCATTATAAACATCTATAAAATATCTTAAGAAAGGTTATGTGTAATGAATAAGTATTAGTAAAATATAGAAAAATTGAATGTGTGTGGTGTAGGAAGGAAAGAAAAGAAGGAAGGCAAAAATAGGAGAAAAGAGAATAAAATAGATACTGAAAAGGTGCACTTGGCATGCCAAGCTAATGCGAAAATAATACCTGCTTTGTCACCATTTGGATTGCCCTTCCAGGTAGAGGTTGTGTTCAATGAGACTCAAGTTGAAAGTATTTCTCTAGTCTCATTTAAAAGGTTATACATAATGAGATTTCTGCCATGGTGGGAAAGTTAAAAATTCTGGGTGAGTTGCCAAATCTTTTGATTGCAAAAAGTGCTTTTAATATACTACAGAGCATTTGTCTTTGCTCACAGCAAAATGCCAGAGCCCTACTTCACTTCCAGGACCTGATATTCTCTACAGTACCATTTATCTTAAATTTCCAGGCAGAACTCTCTTTAAATCCACTGAAGCAGCTGTGTGCAGGTGTGTGGGACTAGAGCCTTGGGCTCAGTGAGGGGCCATCTGTAGCCTTTCTGATCACTGGTAATTTCTGAACTCTGACGAGCACCTTATGAACTGCTTTTATGTAGCCAACAAATATTTGATGAACACTGAGTATGTGTCCCCATACCTAACAGTGGCGGCACATGACAGGTACTCCTGAAAAAGGCTCTAAAGCCTAGAATATTCACAGACATCTTCAAGAGTATGAGCAAAACTAGTAACAGAAGGTAACTGAGGAAATAAAGGAATCATTTTCCTTTAAGACTATATGGTTTGCTCACTGTGCTTGATTTGCCTATTTAAATATAAAATTATAAATAGCAATATAGAAGATGTTTTGAGCTGGAAGTCAAATGTCATCTGGTGGCATTAGTCCTACACACTGTTCATGAGGGGTAAATGAGATTTGAGGTGAGAACCGTTTAGGAAGACCTCTTACTCCAACTAGAAGATGAGCAACAGCAAAGGCACAAAAGCCAACACAATCAAAAGTACCTTGTTCATTCCTAAAGGCTTCCAAAGATGCCTCTTCTCATGTCTGGACTTCTGACATTCCCTACATTTGCCTCTGAGGCTTATGCATGGTCTTTATACCAATAGCTAGGACATCTATGGCTTGTCTGCTTCTGACTGTCCGCTTCCTGCCTAGGTCGTGTCTTTTCCTCCATCCCCCAAGAGGTAAGCTCTGGTAGGGCCTTTGTGAAGCATTCTGCACTCATATGTAGAAATCACACTATAGAACCAGCAGCATAACCTGCTAAAGCCCTAGAATGATGCTTAAACTTGCTGTTTGCTTTACTTTGATCACAAACTATCTACTTCAAAAGTAATTCTTTTATGGATTATCAAATAAGCATACTATTTCTCTGTCTATTCTAGATCATGGAAAGGATTCTAACCCACTACTATTCACTTGTTGCTACCTGTATTGTTCTTCATAAACACAGAAAATCAACTGTCATGAGTACAGATTCATGTAAAAAGATGGCCATATAGAGAAACCCACAGTATATACACAGACAAAAATTATCACTTGAAGGTAGTCATAGGTTTTAACTCACATATGAAGAATGCAATATTCTATAGTTTACATTTGAATTGGGATCTTATTGTACATGAAGCCATGGAGAAATGAGCCTGAATCCAGGGTGGAGTTCATGAGGTTTGTCAAATGGAGTTACTTATATCCAGTTCCTATAAATGAAGAAGGAACATATGTCACAATATTGGACAACACATTTCAACAGCCTCAACTTATTATTATGTGATTCATTTCAGATTTTAATATCAATAAGAACACTTGAACACTACACAACTATTCATGTTCCAACTTTTGCCAACCCTGGTTATCCATTGCAGATTTTTTTTTAATGTCACTAATAGGAGGGACCTAATACCTTGTTGTGGTTTTAGTTAGGATTTCTCTCATATATACTTATGTTGAGTGTCCAATCATATACCTGTTGGTTATCACATGAACTATGAGTGTTTATTTGAGTCAATTGTTTACATTTAAATTTTGCCATTTACAAGCTGTTTTGTGTTTATTTCAGTATATTAGCCCATTATCTTACATTTCACTTACAAATAATTGCCCTAATCTTTATATTGTATCTAAACTTTATTTTATTTTTGCTTTACAGAATATCTTTTAGTTAAGTGTGATCCCTGTTATCTGATTTTAGTTCTTCTATACTTTGATCTTATCCCAGAATCCACTTTGCAGAGTAATGTCACAGATCATTCTCCTTACAGTTTCCTCTGATAGCTTTACAATTTCTAATGCTTTTGTTTAAGCTTTTAATCTCTTTTGAGTTGATTTAGTACATAATGTGAGAAATTCCACTCTCTAATTCCACTCTTCAGTACAGATGTTTCAACTTTTCCAAGCACTGCCTGCTGAAAAGAATTGCATATTGTCGATGAGAAATTAAATTTTAGTATGTCCCCTCCAGGAAACAGATTGGAGATTCCTCAAAACCATCAAAATAGAAAAATAATGTGATTCAGCAATTCAACCTCTCAGTCTGTATCCAAACTAAAGAATCAGTAGAAAAAAACAAGGTTCACCATTCGACACTGACTGTAGAACTGCTCAAGGAATGATATTCATGTATATAATCTATCAGTGAGGAATGATCAAAAGAAAAGAAAACTGATAGCGTGCCCACAGAGTGGAATGCTTGGAGAAACACTTGCCTTGGTCAAAGTACATATAAACATGGAGGAAAATGAACCACATGAAATAGTACAGGAATGGAAATACAAGCACTGCATGGTCTCAATGATGTGTAAATGAAAAAAATAGTAACAAACAGAAATTGTGAGTAGATTTAGGACAGAATCAGGGAACATATAGGAAGATTTTGATTTAAAAAAATGAAGATTTTCAAGTAGGCAGAGTGAATCAAGTTATTAGTTGTGCAGCCTGCAGTTGTCACACAGTGTTCCCTAAAACTGAGATGAATGTAGATTTAAGTCCTTTCACATCAGGTAAGTTATGATTCTGTTAACTTCATTTAGGTTAATAAATAAATAAGATAAAATGTAGAAGGGAAATGGATAAGAGAAATAAAAGGAGAAAGAGATAGGGTGAGAAATGGGAGTGAGGAGAAGAGTAGAAAGAGGTCTTTAAATTTTAGGTTGACACATCATAGTTTGATAGTGGAAAGAACATTTATTTTCCATTTAGAGAGACTTCTGGGTAGATATTCACACTGAGAAGCTTTGTCAATATTGCAGTGAATGTTCTTTGATGAAGTCTGCATAAGGACTGAGTCAGAGAGCATTGTGTGGAGTGGGCAAAAGTTGCCATGACAGATGTAAGCTGAAGATTTATAGAGAGAATTAAAATTTGCATCCTTACTGGCTATTTGGTTGATGGCTGGTGATAGTGTCCTAGGAGGTGTAGCTTGCATGTCTGGCATCTACAGAACAAATGACTTCAGCTTGTGCTGACCTTGACATCATTATGAATTATTTTAACAAGGTAAAACTTGGGAAAACATCTCTAATGTATGAGATTCGAGCCTGCTAACTGCAGCAGCTGGAATAAAGGTCTTCTCTGTCTTTTTACTGGGTTCTGGATTCATGCCAGGCATACAAAGCTGGCATGAATATGTAGATCATTTTGCCACCAACAAACTTTGTATGGCAGTTTGGAATTCTTTTCCATTGGTACTTTCAATAACCTTTAAATTTTAAAAGGATGAGAAGCAGAAAATTATTGAAACATTTACAGTCTTATAATCTATATGGAATCATGAAAGGCAACTACTGAAAGGAACTACTTGTCATAAGATCATGACCCAAGTAATCGTACCAGAGGAAGAACTGCATTTGCCAGTTAGCTCCCTTTCCAGTTTGGCTATTTGAGTACTAGGTGGGTTAGAAATAAGAATAAAAAGTAAAAACATGCTCATTCTGAGCTCTTTGCTACTGAAGGGGAGAAGCAGATCCATAAGCCCTCTGTTTATTTATGGTTCCAAAGGTACGTGAGTTCATGAATGTAAATAGAAAGAAGAAAGAAAAACGTAGGCAGACCTAAGGTAGAAATCACAAAGTATAGGAATGGGGATGCAATGCAGTAGAAGAGGGTTGTCTAGTGTTCAAATTAGTCTCTCTCTCTCTCTCTCTCTCTCTCTCTCTCTCTCTCGTGTGTGTGTGTGTGTGTGTGTGTGTGTGTGTGTGTGTGTGTGTGGTGTGTAGAAGCAATCTCGAATGAAAAATGCTGACTAGGCTTAATTCCTACCCTGGATCCTCTCAGTAATGGAGGATAATATAATGTTATCTATAAGATAAAATAAGCTTTTGTTCTCCAGTAGTTATTTCTAGTTTTGGTGATTATCACAACAATAAAAACTTAACTTTGACAGCCAGCTTGTGCTAAGCCCAGTATTTAATTTCCAGGGAAAGAAAGAAAATAAAATGAGTTTATTATTATTGCAATAAAACGAGACTAAGTGTATATTCTATTTAGAAAGGGTCCGAGAACTAAATAGCCAGCACAGAACAAGTTTGAGACTAATGAATGCTTCATTTAAAGATGATTATTCTGGGTGTGGCATTCACTTCTATAATCCTAACATTCAGGAAGTGGAGGTAGCATGAAGATTTCAAAACCTGTCTCAGATACATAGTGACTTCAGTGACAGAATATACTATAAGGGATGATGATGATGATGATGATGATGATGATGATGTGTGCATGTGGTAAGAAAAACAAAAATATAAAATGAAAATGAGTTAGGAAGTTAATTTATTCATTTACACATTCAAAGATGTTATTTGTGTCAATGTACTGGTCTGGAGTTTCCTAATTACTTTCTATTGTTGTGGACAGAACTGAAGAGGATGGTGGACCTGACAGGTGAAACAAAGTAACTCCTAACAAAAGCCACTGTCTTGGGCTCATCTTTACATGTGTGAATGCACCAAAAATTATCACAACGCATTTCACAAGTTGTTACATGAATGTGTTAGCATCAAATGTCCATCATCAGTAAGCCAGAGATGTAGGAGCCCTGAGATGCAAGGTACATCTAAATTGGAATATGAGAAAGACAGAAAATGCTTCTGATTCCTAAGATCTTCATGCAAATGACTTTTTAAACAAGATTATCAAAAATAGTGAAAATATCAGACCTAGGAGGACATAAAGGACAGAAGTTAGGAGTTTGATGTCAGTCAGAACTGGGAAGAAGAAGTTAAATATTTTACCTTGAAAATGTCATGAACTATATAAATCTTCTCACAGAAAATTTCTTCATATTTCACTTCAGGTGTTTGATTCATCATTTACTCACACTTTGTTCATTCAAAAGAAAAAGGTTAACTTATTCCCACCAAGAGGATTTAGGATAAATGGAAAAGATAATAGAAAATGTAATATCAATTGTAAGAAGGTGGTACTACAAAAACATTCAAGGAGAAATTAAAGGTAACTATTAAAATGGATGTGAAATTTCAACCTAGTGTTGGTCTGAACTGCATACAGGACTAAACAACAAAGAACCATCCTGAAGAAACCTCAATATACTTTGGCTCAGCTTGTGAATTCCATGTCACTGCCTTTCTGAGGATCCTGCAATAGGTTCAATGCTTTCCATCCAACCACAGCTCCCTTGGGAATGGGTAGGGGAAAATCACAAGCAAGGCAAATAAACATGCTCCTGGGCTGATTTCTGCTTTCCTGTGTGCTGACAGGACAATAAACAGGAAGCTTCCTTTCCTTTCCTTTTCTTTTCTTCTCTTATTTCTTTTTTAAAGCATTTTATTTTTTATGTTTATTTATTACTTCAGATTACATCTCCATCATAGTACCCTCTTTCTACGCCTCCCAGTCCCGCCCTCCAACCCTCTATCCCCTATCCCTTCCAACCCACTCCTCTGGAGTGGAGTATCCCTACATATCAGTCCCCTGCCCCAGTTCAGCAGTCATTTGAGTGTCAAGAGCCTCCTCAAACACTGGAGGCCTACAAGGCAGCACCACTAGGGCAAAGTGTCTCATGTACAGGTAAAAAAAGTCTGTGTTCCTGTTCCCTTTGGTGCATTGGCTATAGCATAGTTATGCTGTACTAGATGGCTAAAATCCGATTATAAGTGAATAGATACCATGTGCATCCTTCTGAGTCTGGGTTAACTCACTCAAGGTGAGCATCTCTAGTTCCATCCATTTGGCTCCAAATTGCATGATTTTGGTGTTTCTGATGGCTGAGTAGTATTCCATTATGTAGATGTACCACAGTTTTTTTTTTTTTTATCCATTCCTTGGTTGAGGGATATCTGGGTTGTTTCCAGTTTCTAGCTATTACAAATAAGGCTGCTATGAACACAGATGAGGAAACATCCTTGTGGTTTGGTGATAAATATTTTGGATGTAATTCTCAACTTCATATTAAATAACAAAAAAAAACCCAGAATAGCTAAATCAATCCTGTACAATTAAAAAAAAAAAAAAAAACACCTGGAGGCATCACCATCCCAGATTTCAAGCTATACTACAGAGCAATAGTATTAAAAACAGCATGGTACTGGTATATAAACAGACCAGTGGATCAATGGAATTGAATTGAAGACCCAGAAATGAACCAACATACCTATGGTAACTTAATTTTTGACAAAGAAGCCAAAACCATAAAATGGAAAAAGGAGAGCATCTTCAACAAATGGTGCTGGTCCAACTGTATGTACACATGTAAAAGAATGAAATTAGACCCATACTTATCACCTTACAAAAAACTTATGTCCAAGTGGATCAAAGACCTTAACAAAAGGCCTCACGCACTAAATCTATTAGAAGAGAAAGTGGGGAAAACCCTTGAACTCATTGTCACAGGTGACAACTTCCTGAACAGAACACCAACACCTCAAGATCTATGACCAACAATCAATAAATGGGACCTCTTATTTATTTCTGAAAGAGGAGTTCCTTTAGCTCAATCAGACTTAGCACTCATTATATAGCTAAAATGACCTTAAAACTCTGGTCCATCTGCCTGGATAAACTTCAGAGTAGCACCACAGGCCTGAAGTAGCATACATACATAGTTTATGGGGTACTAGGTCTCAAACCCATGTATTTAATAGCACTAGGCAATTGTATCAACTAAGTATTGTACCAAGTGAGTTATATCTCAAGCCCTGAAATCAACCAATTTTTAAAAAGATATTTCTATGATGAAAGCTTTATAGTATTAAGAGCCAAATCTATAGAAAAGTCCAATGATATCATAAAGGCAAAATATTTGCGTTTGTTTTTATTGTATTTGTAGATTTACTTGACATCAACCTGTGCTTTTAACTCTGTGTAAGCATCCATGAAATACCTACTGAGTGTCTATTGTATCCATGAACATGATTATGTATGGAAGATGGTAAAACACCCTTTATATAAAATTGTTTTAGCAAACAAAGACCTTGACCAAAACTTAAGTCCAAGTAAATCAAAGACCTTAACATAAATTTGGATACACTAAATCTAATAGAATGGAAAGAGGGGAAAAGTTTCCAACTCATTGGAACAGGTGACAACTTCCTGAAAAGAACACCAGTAGCTCAGGTTCTAAGACCATCAATCAAAAAATGGGACCTTATGAAACTAAAAAAACTTCTGTAAGGCAAAGGACACTGTCATTAGGACAAAACAACATCCCACAGATTTGGAAAAGATCTTTACCAACCCCACATCTGACAGAGGGGTAATATCTAAAAGTTATAAAGAACTAAAGAAATTGAACACCAAGAAACCAAATAATCCAATCAGAAAATGTGGTACAGAACTAAACAGAGAATTCACCAAAGAGGAATCTCTAATGACCAAGAGACACTTGAAGAAATGCTCAACATCCTTAATCATCAGAGAAATGCAAAAAATGAATCTAAGATCCCATCACTGTCAGATGGCTAAGACCAAAAACTCCAATAATAGTGCATACTGGCTAAGTTGTGGAGAAAGGTGAACACTCTTTCATTGCTAGTGGAAGTGTAAATTTGTACAACCACTGTGGAAATCAGTCTGTAGATATCTTAGGAAACTTGGAATAGCTCCACTTGAAGATCCAGCCATTCCACTACTGGACATGCATACAGAAGATTCCTTATCAAAACACAAAGACATCTTCTCAACTCTGTTCATAGCAGTGCTATTTGTAATAGCTAGAAACTGGAAACAACCCAGATTTCGGTCAACCAAAGAATGGATAAAAAAAAAAAAACAAACTAAAAAACCAACTATGGTAGATTTGCACAATGGAATACTACTACTCACCTATCAAAAACAAGGAAATCATCCAAATTTCAGTCAAATGGATGGAACTAGAAAAGTTCATCCTTAGTGAGCTAATCCAGACCCAGAAAGATGCACATGACATGTATTCACTTATAATGGTATTTTAGCCATTTAGTATAGGATAACTATCCTACAAACAACAGACCAAAAAGAAGAGGAAGTCGGACTTTGCTAGTGGGATACTTTGCCCTTGTGGAACTACCATGTAGGCCACCCGTGTAAAAACAAGCTCTCAGCTCTCATATGACTGATGAGCTGAGGGGGCTGAGATGTGGGATCACTCCACACTGAAGGAGTAGAATTGATGGCAGAGGGGGTAGAGGGTGGGAGCATGGGAGCAAGAGGGTAGAGAGAGGGGGTTATGATGGAAATGTAACTTGAAGTAATAAATAAACAAAATAAAAAATTTTAAAAATAAAAACAAATAAAAGAAAACAAATACCATTTAAAGAAGTAGAAAATATAAATACCATGTAATAAATGAATGTACAGATGTAACTGGAAGCTTTCCAGTAAGAACCATGTTTGTATATAAAAAATAATAAATGCTACCTAGATGTGCTAACCTTTGACATTGTTCTTTGAAGACTGAGAGTTGTGGGGATGAAGAAATAGAAAATTTTCTTGCAATATATATTTGCTGAGCTTGTGGAATTTAATATTACCAATATCCTTACATTTGTGATTGTTAGCATGTGATTTTAACTCAATTAATGCAGTTCTATCACTCATACGGTTCTAATTATATATCAAAGTTGATTCAATATTTGACATCAATTGTAATTTATGATGGAGGAATCTTAATATATCTGTGGAGTGCAAAGGCATGTACATTCTAGAGTAAAGATAGGAGCAGTGAATGGTGCCTGGATGTTTATCTTTGCCTTGAGACCTAAACACAATCCCCACCCTGCTCTGTGTTTTTGTCTAATTATCCATGATACAGCTCTGAAAAGAAAAAAATGACAATAAACAATTTGATGGGTGTAGAATCTCATATAAGTGAATAACAAGTATAAGAGAACACCTTTAATTAGATATTGATTAAGTTATAGATCCATATTTGTACCTTGCTGTGCTTTCATATGGCCTTATAGAAGCAGTGTGCTTGTAACTTGTCTCTTATACATATAGTTAAAACCAGTAAATAAAAGAAAGTTCTCTCCATCAAGGTGAATAATGGATTAGATTCATATCCATATCCAAGGTGAAAGATGTAAAAGTTCAAAAATAACAAGGAAAAGGAAAAAACCTCAGATTTCACTGAAAAAGAGAGTTTCACAATAAACACGATGGTTCCTTGATCTCAAAGCCAGACAGGGATTGACATAGTGACAGTGCTAAAATGCATGAGGCTCTTGCCTCACAATAACATTACCCTGAGTTGGAGGAGACACGAGAAAGAAGACACTCACCAGAATCTGTGACCAACACAATTAACTAGAGACCTGAATATCCTTGGATACTGTTTACAGTAACCAGGATGAAATGGCTTTTTGGGGTAAGGAATTGTAAACTCAAGAGGACTACAGTCTAAGATCCTTCTTATATGGCAAGTTTCTTGATACCTTAAATGTTACAGAGTTTCCTTTCCACCATTGCTTCTTCCCTTTATAGCCTTCTATCATCCTTCCTCCTTCTTCTCAAAACTGACCTGGAATGTGTAACTCAGATTGACCTCAGATTCATGGAGATCCTCCTGCCTCAATCTCTTAAGTGCTGAGATGACATCAGTGATCCTGCGTTCTTGTCTCATTGTTTCTATCTTTATTTCTCATTGTATTCATTTTATTGAAAATTAATTCCTTTTGTAGAGAGCTGCGACATGCCACGCCCTAAAGATGGCGCCGGTTTCCGCCTTCCACCAGCCCGACGGTGAGCGCTCTTGGTGGTAAACAAGTCCATATTTGGCTAAGACCGCTGATCTGGCTTGCTTCCACATACGTGGGCCTCTAAGATAGCACCACATGGCTTTACTTGATTGGCTGTTCATATAGTATTTAGCCTAGGGTTGGGTCTGCCCGGGCATTCGGAAGACTGTTTTCAAGGGACCTGAATAAACTGCTTGAGAAGAGCTTTTGCGAGTTGCGTCGTCCTTGCCGGTCGAGGGGGACGCGACAAGTGGTGGCCCGTACGGGGAACCAGAAAAGACTCAGAACTCCTGCAGTCGGGGGCAGTGCACTGGTAAGTTCCCAGGATAAATTGGGACAATAAAGTTTCGCGGAGATTGCAAACAAAAGGTAAAGTTTCACGGAAATAGCAAACAAACGGTAAAGTTTCGCGGAAATAGCGAACAAAAGGTAAAGTTTCGCGGGAATTGTGAACAAAAAGGGTAAAGTTTTGCGGGAATTGCGAACAAAAGGTAAAGTTTCATGGGGAAGCTGCGAATCAAAAGTAAATTTTTAATCATGGGATTGTCTCAGTCACATCCAATTTTTCTGGCTCTTCAGGAGCTACTTTTAGCTAGGAATTTGAAACTTAAGAAGTCAACCCTAGAGAGATTTTTGAATGAATGCGACTCCGTGGCTCCATGGTTTGCGGTGTCCGGGAATCTTATGGTATCCTGCTGGGACAAATTAGGCAGGGACTTGGATTTTGCTTGGGAACAAGGTACTCTAAAGCACGGAGTAAGACCGATTTGGAAGATGGTGAGGAGTTGTTTAGAAGATCAGAGATGCTGTAACGCAATCAAGGAGGGAGAATCAGCCTTGGAACTGCTGCAAGGGGAAAGATCTGAGCAGGCAGACAGTGAAAAGGAAAGTAACAAAGGCGAAAGACCTGAGCAGGCAGACAGTGAAAAGGGAAGAAAAGGAAGGTCCCTCTCTATCCCGATCTTAGAGATTTTAGAGATTTTGAGGACTCAGAGGGTACGGATTCTGCAGGGGAGCTACACGCTCTAATAGAACAGTTAGAGAGGACTGCTATTAGAAAAAGGGAAAAGAAAAGGGTAAAAGAGAAAGACACGTTGGCGGCAGTTGGTGTAAGTGAAGCCGTTGCCGCGGCGCCTTCAGCCACGTTGGCGGCGGTCGGTGTAAGTAAAGCCGTTGCCGCAGCGCCTTCAACTCCCTCTCCATACCCAGAAGCCGTTCAGATAGATCAGCCTGTTCAGTCCCTGAAAGTAGGGAGATCTTTCTGCCCGGGGATGTGGACACAAGTAAGAACAGAATTACAATTTACCTATCCGGTATACCAAGACCCACAAGGGAACAGGTACGAGGAACCGCTTGATTTTAAAGTAATTAAATCCCTTGCAGAGTCGGTTCATACCTATGGCATTACCGCTTCTTTTACATTGGCTCAAGTGGAAGCATTAAGCAGACATTGTATGACTCCGAGTGATTGGAGTGGCCTGGCCCGCGCCTGCTTAAGTCCAGGGCAATACTTAGACTGGAAAGCTTTCTTGATTGAGTATGCCACTGAGCAAGCAGCCATTAATCAGAGAGATGGAAATCCAGCCTGGGATAGAGATATGCTGCTTGGGCAGGGGAGATTTGCCAACCAGCAGACAGGATATCCCAATCAGGTTTATGAACAAATAAACCAGATAGCTATCAAGGCTTGGAAATCCCTTCCTAACAAAGGGGAGGTGAGTGGGAACTTAACTAAGATTCTACAGGGCCCCATGGAGCCCTTTTCAGACTTTGTGGCACGATTGGTGGAAGCAGCAGGGGAGATTTTTGGTGACCCAGATGCTGCCTTGCCACTAATAAAACAGTTAGTTTATGAGCAATGCACCAAAGAGTGTAGAGCTGCTATCACCCCTTACAAGAGTAAAGGGCTAGAAGCCTGGATGAAAGTGTGTAGAGAACTTGGAGGGCCATTAACTAATGCTGGTCTTGCTGTAGCAGTAGTACAGTTGACCAGAAAAGGTGGAGGAAGTTCAGGAGTTTGTTTTAAGTGTGGCAAGATGGGACACTTTAAAAGACAGTGCCCCGGGGGAAGGAGTACAGAAAGTACAGGAAGTGTACAACGCCCCAGGCGGCCTGGGTTATGCCCAAAATGTAAAAAAGGGAACCATTGGGCTAATGAATGCTGTTCAGTGACAGACATCCATGGCCAGCCTTTAACTCAAGGTTATGGTGGCGCTATTCCAAAAAACGGACAGCGGGGCCCACAAATATATGGGGCAGTAGAGAATCAGGACAAAGAACAGAATCAAGAGAGACGGCCAACCCTCCGCCATCTGAGAGACCGCGGAGAGCCACTGCAGGCTCAGCAGGATTGGACCTCTGCTCCACCACCAGACTCGTATTAACGCCCCAAATGGGGGTCCAGTTAATTGAAACAGATTTTAAAGGACCCCTTGAATTTGGTACAGTTGGCTTGCTGTTAGGGAGGTCATCATCAGCCTTGAGAGGACTTATTGTCCATCCTGGGGTTATAGATCCAGATTATACAGGAGTGGTTAAGATCATGGTAGCCTCCCCCCGTGGTATAACAGCTATCTCTCCTGGAGATAGAATTGCTCAGTTGATCATGTTGCCGAGCTTACATGATCGCTATGCAGAAAAGGATCGAGAGAGAGGAAAGGATGGTTTTGGGTCCACGGGCACAGATCTGACTTTTCTCTCCTTGGATTTGGACCAACGCCCCGTCTTGGAGTTAAAAGTTGATGGTAAAAAGATCCTGGGCCTTTTGGATACTGGGGCTGATAGGAGTATCATAGCAAAGAAAGACTGGCCTTCAGGTTGGCCCGTACAAGCCTCTTCTCAAACACTTCAAGGCCTGGGTTATGCTAAGACTCCAGATATGAGTGCAAGATTATTAAAGTGGCAGGACCAAGAAAACCACTCAGGAGAAATGCAGCCATATGTACTTGAGCTCCCTATCTCCCTTTGGGGAAGAGACCTTTTAAAGGATATGGGATTTAAATTGAGTAATGACTATTCTGATTCATCCCAACGTATGATGCAAGATATGGGATATGCTCCAGGCTTTGGAATAGGAAAATATTTGCAGGGGCGGAAAAGTCCCATATCTATGCATCAAAGACAAAAGAGACAGGGCCTGGGTTTTTCCTAGGGGCCACTGAGGAGGGCATTCCCATAACTTGGAAGAAGGAGGACCCAGTATGGGTTCCTCAGTGGCCACTTTCCTCTGTAAAATTGAATGCGGCCAAAGAGTTGGTGGATGAACAGATGTCTTTAAAGCATATAAAACCATCTGTATCTCCCTGGAATACACCTATTTTTGTCATTAAAAAGAAATCTGGAAAATGGAGATTGTTGCATGACCTGCGTGCCATAAATCAACAAATGCAGATCATGGGCCCAGTGCAACGCGGCTTGCCACTTTTATCATCTTTGCCAGCCTCATGGCCCATTATAGTTATAGATATAAGGGATTGTTTTTTCTCCATACCTTTGTGTGCCAAAGATAGTGAGAGATTTGCATTTACTGTTCCATCCTGTAACCATGAGGAACCTGATCAGCGGTTTGAATGGGTAGTTTTACCTCAGGGCATGGAAAACAGCCCCACTATGTGCCAACTGTATGTGGGGGAAGCCATTGCTCCCTTGAGAAAGAATTTTCCAGATTTGAGATGTGTTCATTATATGGATGATATCTTACTGGCAGCTAAAAGTGAACAAATGTTAGATCGGGCCTATGAAGAATTAGTTCAATTATTAAAAAAGAAAAGGTTGTTTATTGCTCCTGATAAGGTTCAAAAGGAAAATGTGGTTGATTATTTAGGAGCGAAGGTTGGACCTGAAAAGATAATACCTCAAAAGATTGAGATAAGAAAAGATAATTTAAAGACTCTAAATGATTTTCAAAGGTTGTTAGGAGATATCAATTGGGTAAGAGGCTATTTGAAGCTACCAAATTATGAAATAAGACCCCTATATGATATTTTGAAAGGTGATTCAGCACTTAATTCTCCTAGGCAATTAACAGTAGAAGCAAGAAAAGCTTTATGTAAAGTGGAAGAAAGGTTGCAGAGTGCCTTCCTAAAGAGATGGCAGGAAGGACAGCCCATTGCATTGTGCATATTTGCCACCTATGGTCAACCTACAGGATTGCTATGGCAGGACGGACCATTATTATGGACCTATTCAAAGATTTCTCCAAAAAAAATCCATAGAACATTATCCCACTGCAGTTGCTGCTTTAGCTTTGAATGGTATCCAACAATGCTTGCAGTCTTTTGGAATTGCTCCTGCCAGTATAATAGTACCCTATTCCAGTCATCAAATTAATATTTTGTGTGGCACTGTAGATGACTGGGCAATATTGCAATGTAGCTTTAAAGGAGTGATTGATAACCATTATCCTAAGCATCCATTACTATCATTTTTTAAGGAGCACCCAGTGATATTCCCTAAGGTTACTTCAGCAGTACCACTTCAAGGGTCACCAAATGTGTTTACTGATGGCTCAAAGACAGGCTGTGGAGCCTATTTGATAGAAAGACAAGAGCCCGTGTTATGTCAATTTCAACCGGGCTCCCCCCAAATAGTAGAGTTGAAAATAGTGATTGAGGTGTTTAAAAGATGTCAATTTGCATTCAGTTTGATCTCAGATTCAGTCTATGTGGTCAATGCAGTGAAAGTATTAGAATTAGCAGGTCCTATTAAAAATAATAGTACTGTATGTGCATTATTACAAGAGTTACAAGTTTTAATCTGGCAAAGAAAAAGGTGTTTTTATATTCAACATATCAGAGCACATACAGGATTACCTGGACCATTAAGTGAGGGTAATGATAAAGTTGATCAATGGACCAGGATGGAATGCATTTTTTGGAGCTCATTCCTGGACCAAGCCAGACAGTTTCACCAATTATTTCATGTAAATGCCAGAACTCTACAGCAGAAATTCCATTTGTCTAGAGCAGATGCTAGACAAGTGGTTTTGGACTGTCCTCAGTGTGTGATTCATCATCATCCTCCCAGTGTGGGAGTGAACCCTAGAGGGTTGATGCCACTCAAAATCTGGCAAATGGATGTTACCCACATTTCAGGGTTTGGAACCTTAAAATATGTTCATGTGTCTGTGGATACCTGCTCAGGTATCATACATGCTACACCTATGAGTGGAGAAAAGGCTCGCAATGTCATAGGGCATTGCTTAGAAGCCTGGGCTGCATGGGGAAAACCACAGCAGCTGAAAACGGACAATGGACCAGCCTATACGGCACAGTCCTTTGTCTCCTTCTGCAACCAGATGGAGATACAGCTTAATCACAGATTACCATATAATCCTCAAGGACAAGGAATTGTGGAGCGTGCTCATTGCACCTTGAAAGAATGTTTGCAAAAACAGAAAGGGGGAATAGGCCAAGGCCGTACCCCCAAGGAGAGAATGTCTTTAGCCTTATTTACTTTAAACTTTTTCAATTTGGATGCTCAAGGCCGCTCAGCAGCGGACAGACATCAGGATTCCCATGGTCCACCTAAAAGCATGGTGAAGTGGAAGGATATTTTGACAGGCTCTTGGCAGGGGCCTGACCCCGTGCTAACATGGGTGAGAGGGTCTGTTTGTGCTTTTCCTCAGGATCAACAAGATCCAGTGTGGGTGCCTGAACGCCTTGTGAGGAAGATTCGTCATGAAGACCTTCCTAAGGATCCTGGTGATAGTAGCAGTGCATATGTCAGGAATGACCGAGCCGAGATGGGGGATCCTGTCGATATTCCCAAAGCCGATGCCGGTCAGATATGATGCAACTGTGTTTCCACGCTTATTTAGCAGTAATAGAAGCTTAGGCTTACCCTACCTTCCCTTTGATGATCAGAGAAGCCCTATAGAGGGTAATAGAAATGTCAGCTTGAAGGGTAGTCTGTGCTTTTTAATGAGCTTCAATAGGTCAGATGATACAGAATGCATTAAATTGTCTCAGCAGTCAGCAGATTTTTTACCACAACTGAGGTTTGGGGGTAGGAGTGGTGGTTTGTTTTCAGGCAACGGTTCTCGCCTTGAAGGATGGTGGCCCACATGAGTCTCTGACTGGGACCCCCCAGACAGCCATGCTGGGCACCTTTTTGTAGAGGATCCACAGGAGAGGAAGGACCTTTTCCCTGGACTGGATGTCAGGAGCGCAGAGCAGTTTGGGTTCAACAAGTTTATTTTTCCTTTAGCCCCATGATTAGTAATATAGTGAATAAGTCTTGTACAGGAATGCTTGATATATCTACTAGGGATCCTCAGCAGACTGCCACCAATCCTTTTGATTTGTGGCTTTTGTGTGGGGTAAATGGAAGTTGCATGGACTTGGGACCTGTCATTATGCTTGGGGGAGGAATTTATCAAAGAGGTAATTTTTCCCTAAGATCCGCTACCAAATTGGATCTTTCTAGCGGTAGTGGCTCTGGTACTTGGAATTCTTTGTTTCATTCTTACCACAATAAGACCTTTTCAGCCTCGCCAGTATGTCTCTGGCCTCCTTTTCTGTGGATTGTAAGTAATGGGAGTGCATCCTTGGGTGAAGAAAAGTTAGTATGCACTCCGGACACATGCTTTTATGCCCTGGGCTGGAATGCCACAGCCTTTCCTGTGGCTGTGGTGACTAGAATGCCTCGATATGTACCAGTTCCTGTAGAGGCCCCTAATACCATGATGCTATTCAGGTTTAAAAGAGATTTTGGCATCACTGCAGCTATTGTTACTGCCATCACTATTGCTGCTGTGGGAGCTACTGCTTCAGCTATTGCCTTGTCTAGTTCTATACAGACTGCCAATGCCCTGAATAACATCTCAGCCACTGTAGCACAGGCATTGGATACTCAGACCTCTATGAATTCTCATCTCAAAGGACGCCTTATGATAGTTAATCAACGCATAGATTTAATACAAGAACAGATTGATTCTCTTTGGCAACTAGCACAATTGGGGTGTGAGTGGAAAATGCAAGGTTTGTGTGTTGCTTCCGTGCATTATCAAAATTTTACAAAGGCTGCTAATCTGTCTAGACAATTGTCAAAGTTCCTCTTACAGGATTGGTCGGCTGAATTTGAAAATTTGATGAGAGAGCTGAGAGCAACAATCGTCCACATCAATTCCACTCGGGTGGATTTGAGCCTGGCTACTGGTTTGACTTCCTGGATACAGACGGCTATGGATCATCTTAAGGAGTGGGCGGGCATAGGCTCTTTGGCGATACTGATGATACTAGCCTCTCTGGTTTGCCTATGGTGCATCTACAAGATGAGAGCCACACAAAAGCGTAATGCAGCCATGATTATACAGGCCCTTGTCGCCATTGAGGCGGGCCAGTCCCCTCAGGCATGGCTCACTGCCATGAAGCTTTAAATCTTCACTGAGCATAGTCCCTGCCCACTGAGGTATTCGTTCCATGGATATTAGGGTCTGGCAAGTCAATGACGGAGTAGACGGGTAAGTCTCGGCCACCTAAGACAGGGCAGTCCTGAGTGGGGAGGCTGACCCAGAGACGGGTAAGAGTTTGAGCACTGCCCTCCTACAGGCTCAGGCCCACCGTGAGATCCCCATATATGGGGATTACGTAGCCTTTCCAGGGACTTCTACCAACTTTAAAAAAATAATAATAAAATAAAATAAAAAAGGGGGAACTGTAGAGAGCTGCAACATGCCGCGCCCTAAAGATGGCGCCGGTTTCCGCCTTCCACCAGCCCGACGGTGAGTGCTCTCGGTGGTAAACAAGTCCATATTTGGCTAAGACCGCTGATCTGGCTTGCTTCCGCATACGTGGGCCTCTAAGATAGCACCACGTGGCTTTACTTGATTGGCTGTTCATATAGTATTTAGCCTGTGGGTTGGGTCTGCCCAGGCATTCGGAAGACTATTTTCAAGGGACCTGAATAAACTGCTTGAGAAGAGCTTTTGCAAGTTGCGTCGTCCTTGCTGGTCGAGGGGGACGCGACATCCTTTCTCATACAACACATCCTAATCACAATTTCTGCTCCCCCACCTCCCTTCCTCTACAGATCCACTTTCTTTCTGTCTCTCATTTGAAAAGAACAGGCTTCTAAAAGATAACAACCAAAAAGGACAAAATAAAACATAAAATGATGAAGCAAGAATTATCATATCAACATCAGGCAGGGCAACCTACCTGGGAAAAAAGAAACCCAAGAGCAAGGACAAGAGTCAGAGACACACTGGTTCACACAGTCAGAAGTCCAATAAAATACTAATTTACTATTTATAATATATATGTAAAGGACTTGGTGCAAACTCATATTGACCGTGTGCTTGCTGTTTCAGTGTCTGGGAGAGCATATGCTCCTTGCTTATTTGATTGACAGGGCCATGTTTTTCTGGTATCCTTCTATCCTCTGGCTCTTACAACCTTTTTCTTTCCTGTTCTTCATGATTCCCTAAGCTCTAAGGAGTGGGATTTGATGATCTGCCATTTAGACTATCTCTTCATGTAATGTCTGCCTGTGGGTCTATGCATGTGTTCCCGTTCCCATCTGCTGAAGGAAGAAATCTTTCTGATGACTACTAGACAAGGCACTGATCTATGAGTATAGTAGGATATAATTAGAAGTCATTTTCTGATACTTTATTATTTTTTAGGTCAGTAGTACTTGATTTTACCCTAGGTCTCGGTTCTATCTACTCTCTTATTCTTGGTTACACAATCAGTGGTGGGGATGGGATTCTTCTCATGGAGTAGGCCTTAAGTCAAATCAGATATTAATTGGATGCTACCACAAGTTCTGTGCCATTACTGCCCTATCATATTTTGCAGGCAAGCAAGATTATAAATGAAAGGATTTGGAACTGGGTTGCTGTCCAAGATTCTCTTTTGATAGCCTGAAGAATATCTTTCTCTATCAGTGGATAGACTTTAGTGGTGAAGGCTCCATCTTGACTTCTCCATGTTCAACACATTGGGAGGCTGTTTTTCTCAACAATGGAACCCTGCAGTCAGTTTTAGGATAGTAGCTTATTGTCTCAGCAACAGCCTGTATTGTTTGAGGATTTCCATGGACCTCCCTAAGCCAACAACTCAACTGAATGTAATCCAGTCATACCAGTGAAATCCTTGCCTGGCATCAAGAGATGGCCAGTTGTGAATAAATTGATTAAATAAATCCAGGAATACACAAAGAAAAATTTGGAAGAAATCAATATATCCCTTAAAGACATCCAAGAAAACACACACACACACACATACAGTTGAGAGAAATGATTAAACCTGTTAGAGAACTGAAAATGGAAATAGAATTTAAAGCAAACTGACAGAATTCTGGAAATAAAAATTTAGAACTTTTATCAAGAACTACAGAGGCAAGATTCACTAACAGTACACAAGAGATGTAAGAAAGAATTTCAGGTGTAGAGATAGACTAGAAGATACAATAGAAGAATTGAATACATGGATAAAAGACAATGCTAAATCTTAAAAACTCCTGAAAAAAACATCCAGGAAATGTGACAACTATGGAAAGGCCAAACTTAAGACTAACGGGAATAGAGGAATGAGAATAATCTGTGCTCAAAGGCTCAGAAAGTATTTTTTTTTAAATCACAGAATATTTTCATGACCTTAAGAAGGAAGTGCCTATAAAGGTACAAGAAGCATACAGGACATCAAATAGATTGCACCAGAAAAGTAAAACAATTGCCAAAGATCAAACCACTGAACAAAGAAAACAAAAAGGAATATTAAAAACTGCAAGGGAAAAAGACCAAGTAACATAAAAACAGAGCTGTTAGAGTTACACCTGACCTTTCAAAGAGACTCTAAAAGCAAAATGGGCCTGAACAGATGACTTGAAGATTCTAAGAGGCCACAGATATCAGCCCAGATGATTATACTCAGCAAAACTTCCAATCATCATAGATGAAGAAAGTAAGATATTCCATGAAAAAGTAAAATTTGAACAATATCTATCTAAAAATCCATAAAGAAGGTAATAGAAGGAAAACTCCAATGTAAGGAAGATAATTACACCTATGAAAACACAGGAAATAATCTCACACCAGAAAAATAGAAAAAGAGAAACACAGGTATAGATTCTCTCTCTCTCTCTCTCTCTCTCTCTCTCTCTCTCTCTCTCTCTTTCCCTCCTTTCATACACCAGTACCACCACCACAAATATAACAGAAATAAACAATCATTGGTCATTGATATCTTTCAATGTCAGTGGTCTCACACAAACTTTTTCTTTTTTAAGTTGCTTGTGATCATAGTATTTATAACAACACCAATAAGACTAATAAACTATCAATGTAGATTCTCTCAGATTCTCTGAAAACTATATGTAAGTGATTGATTTATCACTGTTTGTTAGTATAAACATGAATAATTGAGTACATGTGACTAAGTCTTAAAATGAGTCCTACATATGTATGGACGATATTCCTACCTACAAATGGTAGATAAAATCTGCTTATGGTAAGTAAAATTCTTGATTATTAAAGCAAAAAAATTCTAAGACTTTCTTCATGAATGTCCCAAGGTTCCACAGTGACAGAGAAAACACCTATGTAGTCCATTATTGATATGATGTTGTATCTTGTGTATTATACGAATATAAGTAAACATTTTGGACTCAAAATCAGCATATTTTACATATTTTATTGGTATTTATGTGGTAAGCATTGCTATTGTTAAATACGTGTATTGAGTACTTGTATAACTGAGTATGTATTTTATCACTTTATTTACTTGACATCTTTTTCTTTCCTAATTTGTTTGTGTTAACTAATTCTTCCTTTCCAGAGTAAAATTCATTGTCTTAGTTTCTTTTCTAGTGACTGTGATAAAGTATTCTGACAAAAGTAATTTGCACAGAAAGGGTATATTCCAGCTTTTAACCCAGGGGTGGTCCATCATAGAGGGAAGACAGAACAACTGGAATTGAAGAGTAGGTTATATTACACCAAAATCAGGAAGCAAAGGAGGTGGCATGCATACAACTGCCCATTTCTCATTCTCCATTAGTACAGTCCAGAATCCAAGTCAGGGAATGGTGACACCAATAGTGGGCAGGACTTCTCACTTAAATTATTATAAGTAAGATAACACTCCACAGGCATATCCACAGGCCTATCTCATAGATTATTGTCTATGCTGTCAAACTGAATTCACTAACCATAACAGGAGACATATGTATATAGAATACTTATTAAATGCTATCATTTATGTTCGTTTATTACATCATCATGATCTCAATAATCTTCACATGCTCTTGTTTGCTTGTTTGTTGTTCGTATCATCCCCTATCTACTGTCCCTCATCATATTGAAGACCTCACCTTGCATCCTGATTTGAACATTTATAACCATCTGGTCTCATTTTCATGTTCAGACTAGAATTGTTTCTCATGTCTCAGTATCTATTTCTATTTTTTTCTGAGTTATTTTTCTCTGGGAAGATAACCTTTATAACCCATTTCCTTTTCTATTGCTTTAATTTCTTCTAGTATTTAATTTAAAGGTTTACACCTAAATTCATCTTCCCTGATTATTCTCCTATTGTCTAGACATATTCAGAAATATAGCTTTAATGTGTCATGTTTATTTGTTATATCTATAGAGGTCTAGTAACAATGAGTTTATACTGTGAGAAAATTCAGGAAACATGGAACTGTAGATTAATTTTAAGTGGTGTGTGCAGATTTACAGGCCAGTGATTTTTTAAAAATGGGAATTAATAGTACTCTAGAATAAATAGGCAGCTTCTCTAGCTGTGGTCATTCTTGACAGTTTGTGTGTGTTTGGAAGCTAGGAGTCACCCCTTAAAAATATTAGTCATGAGAGACATACGATCTTCTATTGCCTGTAATTACAATGAATTATTTCATTTAGAAACATTGGAAAATGATAAAAATGTTCTATAACTCCTGCCCCTAGAGTATTGCCCTTCCCACATCCCACATCCATATGGCTTGATAATAAAATGGTAAATGGCTTATTTGCTTTTTGGTTTGTGTAGGTGCTGGCAGAGTTGACACAATGTTGAATTCCATCTATTTTCAATCAAATGTTCTCTATAAACTTGGCCTCTTTCAGCTGCCTGAGCCCATTACTAAGTTATATATTCCCTTTTCATTGCTCTATCACAGTGCTATAGATTTGAATGACATGAGTCATCTGTGGTTTTGCTTATAAAAGACACTATAGCAACTTAAGATATTGTTTTCAGATTGGACTACGTTGTGCAACTCATATCCTAGACCTGTCATGACTCCCAAAAATACATCTTAAGTAGATAATCACATATTTGCATTAGAAACATTGAATCCAAAATATTTGTACACACAGTAATTGAATGACTGCAAGTAAAATATAATTTTATTATTACTCTTGAGCAGTTTAGTCCTATAGAAAACCTGTGCGTTCTCAATATGAAGTTGTTTTCATTGAATTTTCTTCTTCTGACATCTGGTTATTTAATCTGTGCCTACATTGTGTCTATAAAGCATATTTTTGCACCTATGCCCACTGAGCTTTTAGAGTATTGATGTTTTCATAGAGAACAGTGCATGTGTGTCAAATTATATCCATTGATCTATGTTAATTTCTTAATGCTTGTGCATGTTTAGTTAGCATTATGGCATTTATTATTGTATGTTTATAAATAGAAGGAGAAATGAAAAATATACTTTTTCATACAAATTTTATTGTTGAGTGATGACTATTTGTATCAAAAATGTATGGGAATCACTGTTTCTTTACATGTGAGTTATCTTTTTGCAGTTTTTAGTATCAAATGGAAATAATACAATCTATAACTATAAAAGAGAATTCTGGTTTTCAAAAAGAATAAATCTTTTTAAACTATATTGTGTAAAGTTTCTTTGTCTTTAAAAATGACTTTTCTATATACTCCATGATTTCTTCCTATTAAATAAACATTGTCAAAACAGGACATCATTTTTTGTCCCTACATATTAAAGATTATTTATTAAAAGTTTCCAAATAAAATAGCTTTTCTGATTAATTTTTGTGTCATTTTCTAGTATTGATTGTGTCCACTCATTCTACGCAATGTTTAAAATAAAGATGGAGTTTAAATAGGTTTGGTTGAATGAATAATGACATTTATTTTTTCTTGTCCAAACTATCAAGAAGTGGTAATACATAAATGCACTATCATCATTGTTCAATTTATATGGCCAAGCTGGAGGCAGACATTTAGAGAGATAAAGATGAATTTAAAAGAATGTTAACATGAAGAATCACAATAAAGAAGCTTCATGTTGAACATTCAGAGGTGGCTGCAATTAAAACTGACTACCCTGCACCTCATGCATTGGGTGTTTCAGAGCCCCCAGACCTTCCCAGGATGCCACTGACCTAACATGGTTGCTTAGGCTGAAAAAGTGCACCTTTTCCACCCAAGATTTCTGTTAGAAACCATATCACTGGCTCTGGTCACAGTAGATCAAGGCCTGAATTCACATTTTGGATTGCTCTGATGAAGGCTCATTACTCAAGCATGCACTGGAAAGAAGTGAAACTGATACAGACCTGAATTTGAGCTAATCTTGAGATGACCAAGAGTTAACCTTTCTCCAATTAATTCACGCATTCTGGGTCTTTCGTGTATATAATAATCCTCACTGCTTATGTTTGCTTGAAAGAGTAAATATGAGAGTTTTAAATAGTTACTAATAACCAAGGGCATGTTAGTTGATTAACTATACATTACATTTCACTGATGACCTTATTTTTATAACAGAAGAGGAAGACAGTATAATAACATTAAAAGCATCTTGACACATAAAAGGGTAGCACAAGAGCTACATATTTTGGATAAGCACTGGCTATGTCAAGTGAGGTACAAGTGAATAGTGGAGACACACAGAGGTGTCTCCACTTGAAATATGAAAGATGTCATTTCAAGCAAAAAGACTGGAGGTGCTAGGCCATGCTAATTTTCAGGAGATAAAAACTTTCCATGTCAAGTCTGATAATATAATGGAGAGAATATGTACTTAATGACCTTCATCTTCTTTATTCTGTGTGCCTTTTAATTGCAAGATGATTGAGTTCTCTGTAAATTGTTCCCACTATAATGGCCAAAGCAATGAGACCAACTGAACATGGACTAAACTCCTTAAATCATCAGTCAAAATAAATTAATTTTTTCTTTATAAATTCATAATTTTCCCAATATTTGTTATGCTGGGGGAAATCTGACTAGACACAGTGTTATAACAAAAGTGTATCAATGAAGGACCATTGGCAAGGGATTTTCTTTGAAAGGGAATCATACAACATCATAAAATATTTACAATACTAAGACCAATCTCAGGCTATACATGATATTTTTCATCAAAGAAGCAGTAAACATCTTTAATTCTTACTGACTTATAAAACACAATTCTCCCTTTAATCTGGACAGATGCATATTTCAATTGCCTCTTAGGAAAGGGTGTGTGTGTGTGTGTGTGTGTGTGTGTGTGTGTGTGTGTGTGTAATAAATTACATAAGAACTTTTACATATACAGATATATTCAATATTGCATTTGTTTTATTTATTATCGAGAAGTAGAGTCTACTTAGAAAATGTTTCACCAGACTTTTGAAGCCAACTATGCTTGTCTTTCAGATTTCCATGTTGCTGATTTGAAGTTTCAGGCCTTCTGCTCTTTTGTTGACTGAGTCAACATTTTTACCTCGAATAAAATTACACCATCATTCCAGTGTTAAAAAAATTCAAACATGTCAATTCTGGTTTGGATTTAATGTGTTTTATCAATCAGAAAAACTTTGTCACTCCAGGAGCATTTTACTTCATTATTATTTCAATAACTACTTACATATGTGAAATTCTCTCAGTTCTCTTTCTTCTGTGTGCCCCAATTAACATTGGATTTTTTCTTTTGACTCTTTGTTTTATATATTCATTTCTACTTTTACAACTTGTAATGTAGTTCTAGATTCCACAAGATTTTTATCCCTTTATGTTTTAATTATGCTAAATATTTTTATTGTGAAATAATATTTATTTGAAAAAAGCGTACATTTTCTCAACGTTCTTGTTTGTCACATTCCATTCTGTCTTCATTGGTGCAATGTTGCCTCACCACAAAATATAAGTTCCAGAAAGATGGGCTATTCAAAATAAACATCCAGAACAAAAGCTAAAACAGCTGTTTTGGTTCCCACATAAAATTATTTAATGAATAAATAATGATCACAAGCACACCTGGTTAATTTTAGCAGAAGTCTTATTCAGCATCCTGATGTTTTATGTGATTTGCTGTACTTTATAGGTTTCTTTTTTGTCTTTCATAAATGAAATTTTATTTAAGAAAACAGCAAATCATGTAGAAGCTGAATCTTTGATACCACTTGTCACCTGTTCCTAAGGACAAGGTTCTGATATTATCAAATTAGAAACCAAGTGAAGTACAGGTAGGGTGTGATATTTGCTTTTCTCATCTCCTTGACAAAATACCTGGCAAAGGAACTTGCAAAAGAGTTTGATATATATATATATATATATATATATATATATATATATATGTCTCATATTTTCAGAGAATTAGTTTACTATCTGGGGTTGTAGGCCTGTGGATTCAACTTTTAGTATAGTGGACAGGAAGCAGATGAGAAAGAGACAGAATTTACAGTCTTATAGCTTTCAAATGCCAAATGCACCCTTTCAGCAATGTACTTCCAAGGCATCTATTGCCTGACATTTCTACTACTTCATAAATTCACCTACAATTGGGGACTAACCCTTAAAACCACCAGTTAGGTATATTTCACACTGAACTTCACATAAGTCATGTTTCCCTATGGACTTGACTTGTTGAACTGAATAGGAGATGTTTCTCTTATTCTCTCTTTTTGTTAACACTTGAGTGTCTTTTTCATTGGCTGTAAAGGAAAAACCTCAGGGCTTTTGTTCCATCTTTCAGAAAGTTTAGAATTTATGGGACAAACATGGAGAAGTAGAAGCCCATTCCATATTCTTTTCTTCTAGAGTACCATATTGCTTCAGTCTTTAGTGTCTATGCAAACTGAACCTTGTCTATTATTGTATGTATTCCTGATTGTATTCTCAATTATATGAACAAAATTCTAGTGAGAATAAAGGGGATTTCCCTTATTTATCAACTATATGTATTGATTCCATGTGGACCTATCTGCCATTTCTTTCCTTGATTCAACAGGGTGTTATTTTCTCATAAATTTTAAGTAAAATAGTAAGAAAGTATTTTATAAAAGTACACCACTGGCAGAGTTCTTTTATGCACCATAGCAACGCCTGTATTTAACTGTTGACAGTCTTTCAAATCACTGCAGTGCTTTTTTTCTTCAACTAATTTGTAATAGATAATCTGTTGTTTCCTGTGGACACAGCTTTTCAAATTTTGGGAGTCTTTTAGAAGAGAGGGAAGAATAGAGGGATACGGAGGGGATATGAATTCCACATGAAGATCAACAGAACAAACCAATCCAGGCCCTGGAAGGCTTACTTTGCCTGAAGCACCAACCAAAAAGTTATATAGACTGGACCTAGGCCTTGTAAACATATGTAAGTTGGTCTTCATACAGATTGCTTAGCAAGTGAAGGGGGGCTGTCCGTGACATGGACTCTGTTGCCTTCTGTGGAACACCTTACCCTAGCTGGGCTGCCTTGTCTGGTCTGAGTGGAAGAGGATGTTTAGCTCTGATGTGACTTGATGAACCAGGCTGGGTTGATGTGAAGGGGTTTCCTCATATGATGAGAAGGAGAGGAGGGAGATGGTGGGAGGGTGGGTCCGAGTAGGAAGGAGAGAGGGGCTGTTATCAGAAGGTAACTTGAATAAATTAATTAATTAATAAGAAGTGTGTAAGTCACTAAAATCTGTTTGTGAGATATGTTGAATTTATTTGTGAAAACTGAATGATTAATAGAGCTAGAAATCCAAGCTGCATTTTATTATAATTTGACTCTGATACTGTCCATGGCAAATTGAACCAGCTAGCTGAAATCTTCTCAAATTTTAGTTCTATATTAAATCCTTAAAATGAGCATAGAATAAAACCTACATAGTAGGGAAATATTAGTTATAACCTATTTGATAACTAACATAATGAATCTGTTTTCTATACTTTCACTTACAAGAGAAAGATCATATTAATAGAAACATACATGTGTCTAACCTACCAAAATGTAGACAAGCTACCTATATTTTAGTGAAAATGTCTGCTTTGAATTATTCTGTAGATTCATCATTATGGAACTTATGTTGCCTATGAGAGACTGAGATAACAGTAAAACAAGATTAAAAAGGCAGTATGAGGCATGGGAGGTACAAGTAGGGAACAATCATTTGGCAAGTTCACCTCCAGACCTTTGAAGTCTTTTTTTTGTTTGTTTGTTTGTTTTATATTCTCCTGCATCAGGAAAAACAGCTCTTAATGTGAATTTAGTTGTATTCCCTGATCATATCCACCTCTTGGGAGACATAACAGAAATATCAATAGCAATTTTGTCAGCCTATACCAAGTAACTTAATATGCCTTGTTTATTTTTAACACACACACACAATCAAAGAATAGTATCATGGAGATTTTAGTACATGTTAACTTGCCACTAGAGTCTTGTTTTGTGAATTCAGAATAGGAAAGGAAATGCAGGATAAAGCTGAAGAAATGAAGGCTGCTTGTAGATGTTGACTTGAGTTAGGCCTGGTGGTGAAGCTAGATTTTCATAGGCTAAGAGGTGGAAAACATCAGAAAATAGCTTGAGAGAACAATCCAAAGAGGACATAGTGATGAACATGAAGAAGACCTAGGGTTGTTGGCATGATGAAAAAAAAAACACAATATGTGTAGAATATTTGAATAGATCAAAGAAGTCTAGACAAAGGAAGAGATTTTTCAAGGTCATAGAGTCAATTAGTAGCAATAGGTCATAAATCCTTTCAATCTATGTGTCTTTTATGACTGTTGTGTATGGCTATGTGTATATACCAAGTAACTTAATATGTAATGTGGACATAATGCCTGTGAATGTGGACATATGTGTCATTATCCACATGTGGAAGTCAGAAGCAAACATGTGGTGTCAGTCTTCACTTTCTACCTTGTTTGAGGTAGAGTCTCTTGGGGTTTATCAGTGTATACACCAGGTTAGCTTTCCATGAGCTTCTGGGGACCGCCTGTCCCAATTGTAGGGACACTGGAACTACTTATGTATGCTACTGTGACTGACTTTATGTGGGTCCTTAGAATCCAAATTCAGGTTCCCAGATTTGAGTGTCAGGTACCTTGCACATCAAGTCTCCTCTCAGCTCATGCCTCTTAATTTTATATGCTAGCAAGGATCCACATGGCTTGCAAAAACACTTTTGTTATAAAAATAAGTCCATAGACACATATAAACTTACAAAAAATGGGAACTTCAGAAACCAATACATGGCTAGTTTTACTGGAAAATATAGTACAGACCTGATTCTGTAGCCAGGTATCACATCTTCAGCCTGAGGATGAATCTGACAGAGCCTGGACTTTTCTTTTCACACACCTTACACACCTCACAAATAACAAATCTCCCATGCAATGTGTACACGTGTACTTGAGTTCCAAATAAAATATTACAAAATTATGTAAAACACATGCATGTTTAGTCTCCATATCTGTACAGAGGCATCTCTTAAAACACAGAACACTTTAGAGAGTCTGGAATTTATCTCCACACCCTGGCTCATTATCTGTCCTATTTTGCTCACAATGGAGTCAAGCACCCGAATTAATTAAGACTTCAGAAGAAACAAAAGCAGTATAGGACATATGATGCTAAATGAGACTTGTATTGGTCTATAAATTAAGAATTGTATCATACCTCAGTGGTTTTCTACAGTTTCGAGGTCTTTGGACACCAGGAGCATCTTAGGTTAGCTAATTTGAAGCCACAGAGCAAAAAGCTCCAGAGATGCAGTGACAGGCTGGGGTTGAATTTCCTGTATCTCCATGTAAAGCTCCAAGTACAAATACATATTCAGAAGCAACAAAGTCTATGGACTGATGTCCATGGGTCACCACAGCAGAAAGATGCTCAGGTGAACTCACTATGAGCGCAAGATATCACCTCCTTCTGTTATTGTTCTCTACTATCTTGAGGCTACTGGAGGGCGCTGCCTACAGTAAAGGTAGACATTCCTCATGTATCTTAGTTGCCACATGCCAACAATCTTCTCTAGAAACACCAGTGCTTCTTCAAGGCATTTCTCAAGCTGGTTGAGTTGGCAACAAAAGTGAACAATCACACACACACATACACACACACACACACACACACAATTAATTTCTTTTTCTAATTCTCTTTCCAAATTCCATTTCTTTATTTTAGTCCCCTTAAAGTAAAGGCTAGAATAAAAGGTAGTTCCAAGAATAGTGGCTAAAGGCTTCACATCAGGGTGTGTACTTTACATTCAGTTGTTTATATGTTAATGATGATCTTCGTTCATTTCCCTGAAATGAACAGTTGTCTTTTTGCCTCCTCTGTGAGGTATTCTGTTAGGGACATGTGTCTGATGCTCCAGTCCCTAAATCACAAACAGATTGCCCAGCCCAGATTTCAGGGAATGCAGGAATTAATAACATGTGATTGACTGATGAATCAATAGAAAGAAAAATGAGTATGACTAGCTGAACAATTATGCTGATGGATGAAAGGAAAGAAACAAAAACTCATCAGTACATGCATTATCATTGCCTTTTCTGCAGTAATTCTCCCTGTTTTGTGTAAACCCACATCCTGTGGAATGCTGTGCTTGAGTTTATAAATCTGCACCCCCCTCTTCCTTCCCATATGAGCTCTTGCCTGTCTTAAGTCCTGTGGTACCTCCTGTGCCTACTTGGGGTTTGAATTCTTAAAAGATCATGTAAACATCTCCTGTAGGCTGCTGCTTGCTAGAGCCAAAGGCTTTGTCAGCGACGAAAGCCAGCAGCAGCAGCTCAGTACTGGGCTGTGTTTTTGAAAGTACAAGACAGAAAATCCATGTAATTACTTCTGACGCCCAAGAAGCTGTGCCACCTGACAGAGCAGCATGTGGAGGAAGCAGTTTGTCAGGCCTCCACTGACTAATTCCCTGCTCCTCCTGAGGTTGTGTGTGAGTGACTAGTGTGGTGAGTGTGAGTATGCCTGTGTTGGTAAGTCGCATTAACAGGACTACCAATATTAAATTGGAGGACTGCAAGCCTATCCTAATTTGGGGAAAAATTCAACAGGCTTCACCACAATTCAAAAGAAACCTGGAATTTGGAAGGCCATTTAGCTAGTCATACAACATGGCCTACTCCAGTGTGGTAGCCACACCACTCACTGCCAAATCCTGTTCCTGCTTAGAAGCCAAGTGAAGTCCCAGCAAGTCAGCACTGGTCAAATTCAAGATGTCACTTATGGAACATAACCTAGACTGTCTGACAGCCAAGAGCACCTGCTTGGCTTTGATAGCTCTGGTGCTTGGGAGGTCTCAGCAGGTGTCAGCGGTGAGGCAGCTGCTTTCAGAATGTGTCAAGTCAATCAGAGTATTCAGAAACATCTTCAGGGGAACAGCTAGCACATCTTCAGAGCTTACAGTCTAGGCCATCACTCAACACAGTATGTTGAGTTTACTTAGCACATATTTTTTGTGTCATTTTAGTGTATTAAGTTTATAACTCCATTATGGCTGTTCAGGAGGCTGAACTTCATAGATGGTAAAGTCATGTTGAATGTCAAAAGATTGTGTGTGATTAAAGAAATCTTCTATGAGTTAAGAGACTGGAGTAATCAGCTCATCTTCATCTTGCCATAATAAAATTCTCAAACTTTTGCTAAGAAATGAATTTCAGTACTCGTGAGATAAGAATTCAAAGTCTATGTCTTCAAGTCATTATGTTAGTGGCTTTCTTTAGAATAATGCAAAATTCTTATAGAATAATTAAATTACTCTTTTTCCCCTGTATATGCAACATCAAGAAGCCCCTCAAAGGACACAATGGATAATTGCTTTTTGTCAGACTGAATGAATGAACAAGACAGTTGACCATTCTAAGTCAGGAGATTTTCATATGTAAAATTATACCACCAATATTCACTTCACCAGAGTGCTGCACAGACGGCTGGCATAAAAGAGAAAGAAAACAAAATCGATATACAAGTAATGGCTTCCTTGTGTATTTTCTCAAATTAAAGACTGGAAGACTGTCAGAGCCTAGGGCCAAGAACTCTACTGAGAGATTCTAGAAATAACAGGGAAGCTACTATCATGATACCTGAACAGTATGGCTGTTTAAACAGGACCTGAACAAGGACAATATCAATAAACATGCAAACGTGGAAAGGGGAAATATCTTGTGGCCCCACCCATACACAAAAAAACTACAGGTAACTACTGATTCTCGAGGTAAGGAGAATTAATCATTCTGAGGGATGAAGCCTTAAAGAGGTTATTTAAAATCAAGTTGTCAGTCTTGAAATCATATCCATACCAGCAAGATTAAATGGAATCACCAGGTTGCATTTGTATATTTATGTATATGTACATCTATATGTATACATATGTGTGTATATATTTATGCATGAATATAAATATATGCATAAATATATCATTGAAATGTGCAGTATATATGTCTGTGTCATAAACATGTACATATAAAACATATGTATGTGCATATATATAATATATATGTATGTATATATATATGGAGAGGGAGACAGAGAGAGAGAGACAGAGAGAGAGAAGACAATATTAATCCAAGCAAGGGATCATGTTATTGAGAGGTAGTGAAGGGGGCATAGAAGGGGTTTATTGGAGGGAACACAGGAGTAGTAACAGGGAGGAAAGAAAAGTATAAAATAATCTAATTATATTTCAACATTACCCTTGGTCTGCCTGTGGTTTTTTTTTCAATTGAGCTCTATATGTCTTATGAAGAGCATGATAAAAATTACAAGAGTCAATAAAGATAATGTAGAATAATTCATAAATATTGTGGTCCTTACATCAAGAGAAAGGTATCTGTGTCTTTCTCTTGACTCTGAACCAGTTTCTGAATGATCTTTACAATTGTCCACACTGTCTTTCTTTTCCCAGGAGGGTGCAACCTAGGCAAGAACTTCCAAACTTGCGCAGCTGACTTTTTATGATAACACTCTTCCCCCTGATCCCAGTATCTAGCAAGCATTTTTAGAAGAGCTGCTGTGACCTGAATACTTCTCTCCAAGTTCTTTGTGTGGACATTATAAAGAGTCTGGGCCTTTCAGATGCAATTAAACACTAAAGAAGGAAGCCTGAGCTGAGGATTGATCTCCGTATATGAGAAAAGAAGGGAAACAGTTTGCTTATCTTCAATGTGAGGACATAGAGTACAACCCTCACCAGACACTGAAACTGCCAGCACATAGATCTTGGGTCTTTATGTATTATAACAACAAGAAATAAATAGCTATTTTTACATATGGCCTGTTTTGTGATTTTTTTTGTCACAGATGGACCAAGACATGGAACAAAGACAAGCAGCCCTTAGATGAACATTTTTACCATATTACAATCTAGTATTTTCATATCTTTTATGCTTAATTCAGGGAGAAGAACTGAATAGTATATGAGCTCTCTCATTTTCTAATTTTTGCCTAAGAAGTATCAGTGTGCCATTGTTCAAGGAAATCAATTTTTTCTGTGTCCCTTATGTTTCTTTCCTAAATTTTTAAATTTTCCTTAGATTAAATATAAAAGTAAATCTACACCTGAAAATATTAACTCTGGCTGTGTAAACAATATGTGATTTATTGAGAATTTATATAGAGAGAAAAAAGCAAAATGTAGGTTGATAAAAGATGAAAAATTATAATCATCTATTCAACAAAGTTTGTTTACCCATGCATTCAACACATAGACTACTCTAGGGTCTATGGAAACACCTTACAAGAAGCATAATAGCAATTCACAGCTTCTATTCAAGGAATGTAATTTGATGATGAAAGATGTTAAGAAATATAATTTTAAAAGGATTTATGGATATAACTCCATAATCTAAAGAATGAGATGAGAAAAGTACCATTAGCGAGAGAAACACAGTAAATTGTGAACTAAAAAAAGAAGTTGTGTTATTGTATATATATACATGTATGTATATGTATATATAAATATATATTGGGTTTTAGGCACAGGGTTTCTCTACATAGCTCTAGCTGTCCCGGAACTCAGTCTGCAGACCAGCCTGGCTCCAACTCAGAGATCTGCCTGCCTCTGCTTCCTGAGTACTGGAATAAAATGTGTGAACCACCAATGTCCAACAATATTTTTAAAGTCCTCAGAAGGTCAGAACAAATTTAATACAGATGCCATTTCATTTCATGTGCCGGAGGTACTGAGAACACACATTTTATGAAAGTTAACATAAATTCTGTGAAAGTTAGAAAAGTACAAGGGATTCACTTCATACTCTAACAGATTTCTATAAGATAATCAGGAAGATAAATGAGATAACATGTCCAGAGCATCAGCTCACTGTGTGGGTTTCTGTGAATTCGCTCAAGTCCCACGGCAGCTAGAAAATCGACATAATGCTCAGAAAGTAAGAGTATAACCATTTCTCTGTCACTCAGGGGCTGTGAACTCTTGATGACATAAACACAAACACTGTTCTCAACTTGTATCTTCTTTTCAAAAGGCAGAAGAATAACAACTATTCTAAATGCTACTGAAACGTTATCCAATGAACAAATGAGGTAGTGCACATAGAATCTCTTTTCCATTTAGTAGTACAATGCATAATTGACACATTATGTTAAATAGATTTTTTGAGGTATACTGCATGTAAAACAATCTATATATACACTTGCACAGCACAACCTGAAATTTGCAATATGAACTACCAGGCAACACTCTACTCACTCTTGATTGCCATCTAGTTACTGTTCTGCTGTTCAAGAGACACCATGACAAAGAAAACTCATAAAACAAAACAAAAACATTTAATTGGAGCCTTGCTTACAATCTTATAGAGTTAGTCTGTGATTATCATGGCAGGAAACTGACAGGCATGGCACTACAGCAGTAGCTGAGAGCTTTACATCTGATCCATAAGTTGCAAGTAGAGAGAGTGAAACTGGCCTAGCATGGGATTTTGTGACCTCAAAGTGTATCTGCAGTGGCACACCTACTCCAACAAGGCCACCCTTCTAATCCTGCCTAAAAACTTGTCCAACTTGGAGACTAAGCACATAAATATATGAGCCAATGGATACCATAATAGTTAATACACCATTATCATCTAAAGGAACCCATATCCTACCTTGTATCTTTCTGCCCTTATATTTCTATGTAGCAGTGATTGAACTGAGCACCACACATGTTAGGCAAGTGCTCGAAGTCCCTCCATAGGCCTCTGGAGGTAACTTATAACAAGTGATTACTCACATTTGCTGCAAATTTACGCAAATGGAATCAAAATATGTCCGTGGGTTTTTGTCAAAATAGTGAGATTTTCATGTAGTTCTCTGCCATTCAATTTTAGTGCATTTCTTTTTACTGAGTAGTAGCCCTTTCTCTTCACAAATTGTTTATCCATTGTTGTCTTGAGAAACATTTGGATTGTAGTTATTATGAACTCATCTATTGGGAACAATAACATCCAGATATTTATGAACAAGAACACAGATGTGGTTTTCACGTAGATAAATACCTAGGGGGAGGGTAGCTGAATCATAAAATAAATATGTTTAATATTTTAAGAAAATAACAAACTGTATTCTGAAAAGGTTTAAGAATTTTACAACCTGATCTTCAGCATTCAAAGGGATCTGCTTCCTTCCCATCTTTGTCAAAAATAATGATTATTCTTATAGCAAGGGTTGTTCCAATGTGCAGGACCTTACCTCATCAAACTTTGAAACTGCTTTTCTGTAATGACCAGTAGTATTGAACATCTTCTTATACACCCATTGAATATCACTTTTTGTACCTTATTTGTTTAAATATTCTGCCAATTTTCAACTAAGCATTTATATACTTTTATTAAGTTATTTATTTACTTTACATCCACATCACAGTTTTCCCTCCCTCCTCTAGCCCCAGTCCCTCCCTCACCCCTAACCTCTCTTCACCATTCACCCATCCTCCCCTTCTACTCAGAAAAGTGGATGACTACATGGATACCAACCAGCCTTGGCATATCAAGTTGCAGTAAGATTAGGTGGATCATCTATTGAGGCTAGACAAGGCAGTTCAGTCAGGGAAAAAGGATCCAAATGCTGGCAGTGTAATTTTCTGGACACAAGTGATTTCTTGGAAACAAGAGTTATAAATAATTATTGCTGGTCTGTAACTTGTATTTTCTTTCACGTAATAGTGAATTTGAAGAACAGGTTCTATTTTTGATAAAATCTAATTTATCAATTTGTTAATTTATAAGTTGTGATTTGGTATCGTGTGTAAGATTTTTATCCATCTCCAACCTATAAGGATTTCTATCTGCTCTACAAACTTTTGTTGAAAAGGCTATGTTGACCACAAGACTTAGTCTATACCTTTCTAAATTAAGTTGTGTGCATACACAGACAAGTCTATTTCTTAACTCTCTTCTGTTCAGTTTATCTAATTGCAATTATACGAATACCGTATATTAGTTTCCATTACTATGGCTTCATAATTATTCTTAAAACCATACCATTTCAGTTCATAGATTTTGTTTACTTTTCTCAAATATATTTTGATAATTTGGTTGCATTTTTATAGAAAAATATTAACAAGTTTGTCATCTGAAGGATAAAACATCCTAATAGTGAGTCTTCTGGCCTGTATCTCATTTTTAAGTTATTCTTTTAGTTTTTCTTGACCATTTTCTGTGTGTGTGTGTGTGTGTGTGTGTGTGCGTGTGTGTGTGTGTGTGTGTGTGCGTGTGTGTGTGTGTGTGTGTGTGTGTGTGTGTGTGTGTGTGTGTGTGGTTTTAAGGACCCAGGCCTCCAACCTCCAAGGTCTGTCTCAAATTAAAGCCTAAAGCCAAAATATTTAACTAATTTGATTTGATTACTTCATAATTTGTTTTGTTTTGTTTTTAGTTTTTGTTCTCCCCTTTCTGGCAAATAGATGCAAGATAGGTTGTGTGTAAGAATTTTGTATCACATATTCTTGAAATCTTTCTTTTTACTAGAATGATTTGTAGATTACATTACATTTTGCAAGCAGATGAACAACTTGGCATGTACCTTTCTACTCCTTTCCTTTTATTTTTCTTGCCTTATTGCAAAAGGCAGAATATCTATGTTAAGCAAAAGTGACACACTTTCCTCATTTCTCATATTATAGAGAAATAATTTTTATTTTATGAATCTATGTAATGCTTCCTCAAGCTATTGCAGCCTTCATAAGATTGGGAAGATAACCATTTACTCTTGTTTAAAAATTATTCACAGCATGCATCTTGGATTCATAAAATAACTTATTAATCCAAATGTATTGAATGAACATTTAAAAAAATTATTTTGCTAACACACAGCTAAAGCTAACTACTGATACTTTGGTCATAAAATGATGCAAAGATGATACTAAGATATTATAATAAAGTTAAGAAATTACTGTCCTTTGAGAAATTTAGCCATTGAAGTACTAAAATCAAACATGTTCATTACTTGAGTCTGTGATGAGGTTGATGTCAGTAATGCAGAATCTCTGCATTAACAGTCACATGAGAGTGTGAGTAGGGCACGTGCAGTTATGTGTACTACATATTATTTGATACAAAAACTACATTACTGATTTACGCATCCTTCTGCTGATAAAATATTAAAAATAAAACCATATGCTGTTGATTCTCTAAAAGCAACATCACATATCTTTTATTTATTATGTTTCCTGATTGTACCTAGAGGCCATGTTGTGTGACTGTTCAATTTCAGGACTTAAACTATTTTTCACTTATGAACTTGATTATGTAGATATATAAAACAGTTTTATAAATCAAGCAGCACTGAAAATGCATCATGATGTAATTTTCAAAAGCATTTTTCAGTGTACATATAACCTTACCAATTATTAAAGGATAAAGCAAATTTGCATATTGATGATGGCAATTTATTTGACCTAAGGAATTGAATCTTGAGTAAATATTTCATACTGCAAGACATTGAATAATAACAAGTATTCAAATTTGATCAATAATTCAAGTTTATGATTGTTCAAACCCAGAGCAATGTGTGTATATATTTATATATATGTATGCAATATATACATATATGTATATACACACACACATACAAATAAATATACATCACTTACTCAACATGGTCTCTGGGTACAATCAGAAGTATGTTTTAGGGAAATTTTAGAATGAGTTGGAAATTACCCCAATCCTAAGTCAAACTGCATTTAGCAATTCTCTAGAAAAGTCCAGTGAACAGCTTTAAACAGAAATTTCAACAACCAAACATTGTAACTTAATCCAATCTAAACCAGCCTAATCACCTACTCACATGTCAAGGAATGACTGTAGAAAATTATAAAAGACTTTTCTCTCTATCACTAAAGTATAATCTTTTCACAAGAACAGACCATGTTATAGTACAATAAAAACTGCAGTTAGGGGCAGGCATTCTCCAATCTGACACCAACTGGCTCAGGGTGCTTGCTGGTATTACACAGTGTGTTGTTCTATGTAGTGAAAATGGTCATTGGAGGTTGGGAAGCATGGCTGCAGGGGAATCATGCAAGCAGCCTGGCTGAGCCCTGCAGAGCCAACACAGAACTTTCTCACTTAGGTGTGAATTCAGGTTTGGTTGCTGAGCATATTGAAGCATCTTAGAATTTGAAAATTGTTTCACAGTCATACACTCAGTTAGCAGGACCCCCCATGTAGCAAGGACATCCAGTTTAACAAACTGAGACTCATCCAATGTGGGGTTTTACAAGTACACAGGTTTGCCTTGAAATGCCTTGACTGGCATTTGCATGGTGAGCCACCTATTTATTCCTGCGGTGAGTGTGCCTTTCCATAGATGTGTTGTCCTCTCTATTCATTAATGGATTTAAGTTGATAAGATTTGCTTAACTTTGTTCAATTCTAAATGTTTTTTGAGGTGTACAAAGATTTGCAACTTGTACACCCATCTGATCAATTGAATCCTGTGTTATTCAGCAACATTTAATTTCATTGTGTCTTGAATATCAATGTGGCCCTTTTAGCCTAGTTTTGGTTACTCTTAACACAGAGTTAATTTTCTATATAATTACTCAACTTATTTAAATTATGATTTTTAGGCAGGATAAGACTGGGTCTTGGCCTGGTAACAAAGTCATCTGGGCAGTTTTGGTATTTATTGTCTCTTGTACAAAATTCTTAGGGATCATTTTCTTTTTTGATTGTTCCCCGCTAACTTTTTATACGTTTATTTTATTACGGCAAGTTACATCCCCATCACATGCCCTCCCTCCACCACTCCCAGCCCCACCCTCCCACCCTCTCCCCCCTTCCCACCTATCCTACTCCTCTGGTATGGGGTGCCCCCACATATCAACCTCCCTGGGTTCATCAGTCATATGAGGGCTAAGAGCTTACTCTTGCACTGGGTGTTTATGCACATGGTACGTATTCACTTATAACTGGATTTTAGCCATATAGTACAGGAAAACTATCCTACAACCAACAGAATGAAAGGAATAGGAACATAGATTTTGTTAGCTGTTAGTGGGACACTTTGATCTAGTGGAGCTGCCCACCCACTTTTTAAAAATGTGCATAAATTGCCCATTTTTTAAAAAATTAGTTGTTTATGTTTTAGGAAAAATCTATCACTTATCTCTCCTGTGCCAAAGTCCTCCAGGTTGAATATATTATTAAACTATTATGAAATTACTAAAATTAAAATATAAGGAACTTTTAAGAATTATCCCTCTCAGGTCTCTGAGGTGGTTGAAGAATAGACAGCTAGAGTCTCATAGTTAAATTTTGAGTTGTTTAGGAATCAAGAGGGTGTTATAGATCTAAGAAAATACTCTTAAAAGTGTGTTGCAAGTTAGTATGAATGTTGAGTCAGATATAGGCCTTTAAACTCATGGAGATGGTTAGATAGTAGAATGTTCAAGTCAGGGGCCAAATATGTATAAACTGGACATTGGGAAGGTATACTGGGCCATTTAACTCTCATAAATGTGGCATATTTATATCTGTTGTTTTGTATAGTATTTACTGTTATAAGAGAAGGAACCATCTGTTGGACTGAAAGGGGAAACTTCTGGGGGGAAGAGGGTGGAAGGGCGGGATAGGAAGGGGGAATAGGGAAGGGTTTGTGACTGAGATGTAACTTGAAGAAAAAAAATAAAGCATTTTAAAAAAAGAATTGTGATGGTAATTATTGGAAAACTAAATAAAAGAAGCACATAAATGGAAAGAAAAAAACCAACCAAATCTTTAAAATACCTCTTTGTATGAGGCTTACAAGGCTCATGGAGGCTGGGGATGACAAGGGCATGTCTTTTCTTACAAACAAGGTGTAACCTGAGCTCTGTTTGCTGTAATCTATTTTTACACACTATACCTCATCAAATAATTATTTTTGACAATAAATGTATGTTATCTGAAATGGTTTGGAAGTAACCTTCTTATGTAGAGGGATGCTATGGTGGTTTGAATGAGAATGGTTCCCATACGCATGTATGTTTGAATGCTTAGTCTGTGATCAGTGAACTCTGGGAAAAAGTAGGAGATGTGTCCATGTTTGAGGACATGTGCACTGGGGGTGGCTTTGAAGTATCGAAACCCCAAACCAGGCGCACCTGCGAATCAGGGTGTAAGATCTCAGTCCCATGCACGCTGCCACACTTCTTGCCAGGATGATCATGGACTAATACTCTGAAACTATAAGCCAGCCTCCAATTAAATGTTTTCCTTCATAAGAGTTGACTTGGTCATGATGTCTCTTCACAGCAGTGGAATAGTAACTAAGACAGAACATTTTCATGTGACATGACCCAAATCACACAGTAGGTTTGAGGATGATGCTGAAGACTCCATACCAGCATTAACCTTGTAAGTCCTAGAAGAATGCATCTTTTGGTTACTTTGGATATCCTTCGATTCTACTTTACCTAGTTCATTCATAAGTTTTGAACAATGTAATATATTTATAACCTCTAATCTACACAGTAACTCAGTCAGATTTATTGCTTTATTCCAAGTATATCTGGCACATTTTCAGATGCATACTAAATATTCAATGATGCATTTCTCTTCTTTGGGAACATCAGTTTTATGATAATCACATACATTACCTTTAAAACGTGTTTTCTTTGTAATAACATGGAAAAATACTGAAAATCCCTCTGCTGCCATCAAGTTCTCAATAATCTTGATAAAGTGTATATTAGAATTATGTGCATAATGGTTCATAAGCATGGAAGAATAGCAAAAGCCCCAGGCTTTGTATGCAATGTTTGTTTTTCTGCCGTGTTCTTATCTTAGCTTTAGCTGTCAATTTGCCACATCAGAGAGCTATCTAAGAAGTGAGTCTCAGTTGAGGATTTCCCAGGTTAAAGTGACCCATAGATATGTTTCCATGCAATTTTCTTGATTGTTAATTGACAAAGGAGTGCCTAGCCCCCTGAAGGTAGAGCCAGTCGGTCACTGTGTGGTGTAAGAAAGAAAACTGAGCCTGAGCACAGAAGGGAGTCAATAAGAAACATTTCTCTATGGCTTCTGCTTCAGTTCCTGCCTTTGATTGTACCCTGAATTCCCTCAATTGACAGACTGTGATCTGGAAGTATAAGAAAAATCATTTCCCCGTAAGTTACTTTTGATTAAATACCTGTATCACAGTGATAGGATAAAACTAGAATGGTCACATTTCCATGTGGCATAACCCAAATCAGACAGGAGTGTAGAGGAAGAACCGAATGCATATTCTACCACTGGTTTCTATTTGTTGTTCTTTGTTTCATGTTGTCCTGATTTCCTCTTGAACTTGTGGTCATAATAGCACCAAGAGCTTTCCTTTTCCTTGGGGGTTTTCATTTTCTCCCTCTCTTTTTGCATGGATTTCGAGCAATTATTAATTGATTTTGACAAGAGACAGAACTGGGTGGGTGGGTCAAGGAGAAAGATTTTTCCCAGAGATGGAGGAATGAATTTTGCTCTGCTTTCCCGTGTTTCCACATATTTTTGCCTGAAGGTTTTTCAAATCTCAGGCTGCCAGGGACTTGTAAGTGGTCTCAATTAATTGAGATTTTTGAAGCTAAAAATCAATTTCTTAAAAAAATTCACATTAAGGATCAAGATTATTTTATTATTACATAAAATGAGCTTAGCAAATTGAAAACTGTTCATTCACCCAGCACAAGAAGGACTTGAAATCAGAACAAGGAGAGCATGATGCAGAGGTGTTTAAACTATGGAAGTGACACTGGCCAGGAGGAGGTTGTCCCTTCTAGACACATATGCCCTCTCCTTCGTCATTGTGAAGATAAAGTCCCCTCATTTTGCATGGAGCATTTGCTCAAAGAATGCTTACTACAATGTTTTTCTATACAATTGCAAGATGACTTACCACTTAGCCTACATCCAACTTATAAGCTTGAAAATGGTTTTCTAGAATCTTTTACTATATTAGACACTAGGATTATTCAAAAAATATTAGAAGTACTTCAATTTATAAGTACAAAAGACTTATAGAATTCACCTATAGAGCTTCAATGTTCATGTTCAGACACGATCCATTGGCAGATGTATCATTCTAATCAGCAAAGCACAGCAGGTGTCCACGTAGGGATACAATCATTAACTCATATCCAACACAGGACTCACACATGAACCTGGTAGAATGTAGCCTTCTGGCATGATGCTTTTTGTAGCTAAAGATGAAGTAGACAATATCCAATATTAAGTCCAGGACTCCTTCCTTCCTTTCCTTCCTTCTTTCCTTCCTTTCTTTTCTCTTCTTTTTTTTTCTTTTCTTTCTTTCTTTTCTGATGACCACAGTGAAACTTATTGATGGTATTCAAGAGAACAGGGACTCTAAAGCAGTCTGCTTCCTCTGGAGATCTGGGATGAAAACTGTGACATGAGATGCTCAGTGTTGGGGACTGATTTGGGACAGGAACTCCTCAGCAGACAAGAACAAGGCCCTCTCTCCCTATTAAAGTTGCAGGAAGTAACCTAGTTCTCAGTGTAGCACACGGTGGCCTTTAATGGACCATCCAATACCTGCTTCACCACTTCTTGATATTACTATACTTTATAGCTTTCTCCAGAAGGCATGACAGATCCAGTACTGACATATTAGAGTTTGGAACACAGAAGGCCCTGCTAGTGAGGTTCTTGTTGAGCCTGTAATAATCTTTCTGACAGCCTTTGAAGCAAGAGTAGATGGAAGAATGAAAGTCTGGGAGACCTCTTGGCTATCATGCCACAGCTTCACAGAAGGGCAATCCACAGGAATTTTGGTGGTAGTGATGGCATGGACAATGGACTGTGAGTCCTTCCGCAATGCCAAAGTTGTCATGGGTGACCTTAATCTGGGTGTGGAGGCAGTTATTGTTGACAATTTTGAGTGAGTTGTCATACTTCTCATGGTTCATACCCATCCCAAACATAGTCACATAAGTAGATAAGCAACAGATGATGACCCTTTAGGCCCATTCATCAAGCAGACTCACCATCATGGAGAAGGCTGGGTGATGAATCCACCTTTCTCCATGTTGATGAAGACACAAACAGACTCCAAAACATACTTGGCACCATCATCACCATATTTGATGTTGGGAAATGTCTTAGTTAAGGGTACTACTACTGTGATGAAACATCATGGCCAAAGCAACTGTGGGAGAAAGGAATTTATTTGAATTACACTTACATATTATAGTTCAACATCAAAGGAAGTCAGGACAGGAACTCAAGCATGGCAGGAACCTGAAGACAGGAGCTAATGCAGTGTCATGGAGCCGTGCTGCTAACAGGTTTGCTCCACATGGCTTGCTTACACTATTTTCTTATAAATATCAGGACCACCAGCCCAGGGATGACACCACTCATAATAGGCTGAGCCCTCCCATATTACTTATTAAATAAGGAAATACCCTACAAGTGGATATTATGGTAGCATTTTCTCAGTTGGGGTTTCCTTCTTTTGAGATAGCTCTAGCTATCATGTTTTGTCATGTTGAGATGAAAGTAACCAGGACTAATGACCCCTTGTTAACTTGATCCACAAACTCAACACTTTAATTAGAGCCCCTCCTTTCTTATTTGTTCCAAACATGGAATGCTAATATTAATATCACAATGTAAATTATAACTTTAAACATCCAAGTCTTTACAAATTCACACATTCAAAGTTCAGACTTTGAAAAGTTCAAAATCTCTCAATTGTAAGCTCCCACCATATCTGAGACAAATTGCATCCTTCCTTTCTTATTAGAACAGCAAGGAGCTAGGGCAAAGTCACAATCTAAACAAAGCAAAACAAGACTACAACTAAATGTCCAGTTACCTGGGATTCAGTCATAATCTTCTTGAATCCTCCAAGTAGTTTGGGTCATTGCTCTAACTCTGCCCACTGCAGCTTTTAGACTCTGGCTGGCTTCACTCTACTGCTGTTTCTGTTCTTGGTGATCATCCCAAGATGTTGGTATTTCTAAAGTTGCTGGAGTCCCTTGCTGCATCTGGGCTATACTCTCACCAATAGTGTCTCCTGAACTTTCTTCAGTGACTCCAGCCCTACCACATAGGGCCTACCCTCAGCCACTCTCCATGACCCCTTCACACTTTCAAAACCAGAACTACCTGGGAGAATACTACTAAGTTCAGCTGCCAATAGAAGGTATGTCCTTGGCAATTTCTAAAACACAGTTTATCCATGTTACCTCTCAGGAAATACTTTCCAGAAGACTTAAATTCCATGATGCTAATCTCTTGATCATCACTAATTTCTCAGTTTTAGATAACCAGCACTGAATATCCCAGAAAATCAAATATTTCACTTTAGCAGTCCCGGTATTTTGTTATCCAAGTCTTATTCTTGAGCCTCATCTGACTAGAACCATAGAACTTTAATTTAAATTAAGAAATGGCCCCAATAAAGTCTTTAAACTTCCATCTGAACCTTCATAAGCCAGATTTCAATTGTCTGTATTTCCTTCAACTTTCTTAACTTCTAAGCTTCTACAGAAACAGTCTATTGAGATCTTAACACTAAATGACTTTTCTTGACCAAAGTTCCACAACCCTTCCTAAATTCTCTTGAAACACATGTTCAGGTCTCTCACACAATACCGCAGTATCCTGGTCCCAAAAATAGTTAGGGTTTCTAATATTTCAATGAAACACTGTGACTAAAAAGCAAGCTTGGGAGGAAAGGGTTTATTCAGCTATGCTTCCATATTACATTTCAACATCAAACGAATTCAGGAGAGTAACGCAAGCATGACCGGAATCTGGAGGCAGGAGCTGATGCAAAGGCCGTTGAAGGATACTTCACACTGGTTTGCTCCATGTGGATTGCACAACTTGATTGATTGTTTTCTTTCTTTTTTTTAACTTTTATTCTTCTATCATACATTGCAACACAACCATAGTTTCCCCTCCCTTCTCTTCTCCAAGTACCTTCCCCTATCACTCTTTCCTTGATCAACTCCTCCTCCATTCCATTCAAAAATAAATAAGCAAATAAGAACAGACCTTCCAAGGATATCCATTGAACATGGCCTAACAAGATTAAATAAAACTGGACACAGACCCTCCTACCAAGTCTGGATGAGGCATCCCAGTAGGAGAAAAATGGTCTCAAGCACAAGCAAGAGATCCAGATTCACCTGCCACTCAAATTGTTGGAATCCATGAAAAACAGGACTACTATCCCAAAATGGGCTGGGCCCCCCTGTCAATTACTAAGAAAATGGACTCCAGGTGGGTGTTTTGGAGTCATAGCCTCAATTGAAGTTCCATTCTTTCAGATAACTCTATCTTGTGTCAAGTTGACTTGAAATTAGCCAGATTTTGATTATGGAAAAGGATGATTGCTTTTCTGTTGATGACAATTTTCCTGTTCTCACCTTTGACTGTGCCATGGAACTTATCATAAATAGATTCATACTGCAACATGTAGACCATATAGTTAAAATCAATGAAGGGCTCAGTGATGGCAACAACATCCACTTTGTCAGAGTTGATGGAAGTCCTGGTAACCATGTGTCCATTATGGCCATATTCATTCATTCTATCCTTCAGAAATGTGCTTTTAGGACTAGGCTAACATTACATGAGAATATGGGGCAGTCTCTATAACAGGGATAAATGCAGAGCCATGTTCAGGACTTCTAATCCAAGCTTGTGACAGGTGAAGGGAGGAAGATTCCTTAAGCCAACTTCCCTGCCAGAGTAGACTACTGGACAAGCTCCAGGTCAATAAAAAGACTATGTCAAACACAAGCTGGATGGCACAGAAGAATGACAGGAAGTTTTCTTGTGAACTCCACATGCATGTGCACACATATGGTTTCATACCTTCACTCACACTTATACCCTCACAGCAGCATTAATATGTGTACATACATATACACATATACATATGAACATGTACGCATATGTACATATACATTCAAAAGAAACATATGAGGTAGAAATTCAGCAATACCATAAAGTGTTCCACATCCATTCAGGTGTTTAAACACCTTTGTCTTTAGGAGATATTTGGTGGTATTCCATAAAAATAAAGCCAGGATTAGTAGGAAACTTTGAGACATTCATTGGCTTGATATTTTTTCTATAGAGCTAAGTCAATATCACATTGTCTAGTGAGAGACAAAGAAAACCCATACTACCAGCTCTATTGACTGTAATCTCTGTGTCACACCTGAAACTCTCTTGAAATTTGTATCTGCTAGCATATCTGGCTCCCATATGGGACACTACAATGTCTGATGTAGACTCACAGTACTTGGAGGGAAGACAGGACACCAAATCACCACTGATAGACTTGCCAATAAATCGCCATGCAGTTTGATAAGGAGTGATTAAGGGAAACATTCCCTCTGCCTTACACACAGATTATAGTTAGATTCAGGAACTGAAGGCTAGGGAACTGAATGCCACTTTCTTGTCTCACTGAACTGCATCTGGGGAAGGCGACTCCCACCTCTAACCCACTGGAAGTGCTTCATTTCACATCCCTGATGTAGACAACCAGAATGGAATCAAATTAATGAGGAAACCTGTGTCCAGGTGGTGGAGAAAAGCTGAAGGTCAGGACTGTCAAGTTTCCATTTTATTTTCCAATTATTCAGTGACATATTTGATTTCTCCTTCTTATTCTATCCAACTTCCTGTTAGTGCTTCAGGGAGACAAACACATAGTAAAATGTACAGGTAATTCCATACAACACAGCACTACAATCCCAAATACCATATTTTATGAACCAGTGTTCAGAATTTAAATTCACTCCCCTAATTAGACATTCATTTTCATTGACTCAATGCAGTCAAAGAAGGGATCAATGGAGATAGAATGGATTTATAGGTTTAACTTTAACAATCAAACAAATGTCGATCTAACTATGGTTACAAAATGCAAGATTTCTCTACAGCTGAAGCTGATCAAAAGAGGATGGTCAGTGGTCTAAAAAGCAGTTCTTTTAACAAAGAAGATTGAGCATTTTTCTGAAGTGCTTTATTGGCTTCTTTTTAAAATAATCATTTAATTTTTTTTTGGTCTGAATGTTTTCCCTACATGTGTGTATGTACACACTTTCCATGAATTGTCCATGGAAGATAAAAGAGGACGTCGTGCCACTTATACTTGGAGTCAGAGCAGATGCGTGAGCTACCATGTGGGTGCTGGGAAAAGAACCAGAATCCTCTCTAGGAGCAGCTAGTGATTTTAACCACTGAAAATTCTCCACAGCCCTGTTATCAAGCTCTTCATTTCATAAAGCTAGATTACCTTTATTGGTATTATCAGTTTATTTTTGCATTTTATAAAGACCATTTGGAAGTTTACTTGTCTTAAAAATCATGGTTTTCATTTATGTTTCTCTTGATGAAATAATCCTACCACTAAGTACTGTATGGACACAATTTTCCATAGCGTAGTGTTCTTAAAAAGGGGATATGTAATCTTCTGATGAATGTATTCTAGTTGTCCTAAAGCCAAGTCAGTTTGATAGCGTTTCTGCTCATTGCTTCGATTTTGTTATTGAGGCCAAAAGAGGTTGAATTATTTTCATAGCTGAACAATCTATGAACCCAATTCTTACACTCCCTGACCAAGTTCATATTATAAGTGTTTTAACTTGTTCATGCATTCTAGTCAGAAGAAATAGGATTTTGTTATGTTCAATATGCGTACTGATATGGTTTGTACAAGCTCAACCCTTGAAGAATATTATTGGACTGAAGGAAGTAAACACCATGGAGAAAACAAGATACTTGACTATTTTCTGCAAAGCATGTTATTGCTGCAGTTCTGCCTATCAAATTTCTGTGTCTGTCTGTAGAGCCCATTTGGGTATGTTCCGTGACATTTGTCACATATTCAATGAATCAGACTGCTGATGGCTCACTTACCAGGATCCCTGGTAAGATAACCTTTGAGTGGACAGAGGGTAAATTTCACTACCATTTTCTTATCTTGGTCTCACTGGAAGTAACCACCTTTTTGAGAAAGATTGACTACAAGACAATCTGCAACAAATACCAATAATTTGGAGTTAAACACACTGGTACCAGTCATAGGAATGTTCTCTGCATCATTTGTAAATGTAAACAAAATTGTGTAAAGCCTTTTCAAGTACAGTAAATTTCTCATAAATTTATACACACATGGACTGAGAGACATAGGGTATATATTAAGATTTGGAGCTTACCTACACCTTTAGCATGAATTGGTCAGCTTATGTCTACTTTTTGTTAATTGAGACTGAAATTCTCTTTCCCACCAATGAATGATGTGATAATTGGCATTTCATTTGGATTTCCTCAACAACATGACTGTCGGGTAAAAAGAAAAGCAACTGTACCCATGACATTAATGTTCAGCTGCAGGAAATATCCTCCTGTTGATGATGAGATTTTGACCTTGATGTGCATGTGAAACATGATAATTTCTCTAACTCAACATCTTTAATCCATCCCATGCTCATACATCCTTTGCTTTGTCTTCCTGCATGATCTCTTTTCCTGGAGCATGAGGTGTTCTTGCTTTTCTGTCTTTCCTGTGATATATCCCTTTTCAACAATTACACTCCAAGCTTGTCCATGTGGCAGCATCATGCAGCCACAGAAATGAGTCCAGAAAAACATCTTCTGGATTCCAGTGCAGCTTCAGACCACCTTCTTGTCAGTTTCTACCACAGAGCCAACTCTGCAGTCTAATAGACAAACCCAGACTTTTCTTTTTGTGCTATCACAGAGGTCAGCTCCACACAGTACCCTTGTCACAGAAGATTATTAATGTATGCTTGCAGTAGAAAAGACAAAAGTGATAGGTGTAGAAAATACCCCAATCAAAGGCAGGAAGAGAAAGCAGTCATGACAGGAGATAATATTCTGAAAACACTGTACTTACAACAGATGAACTGTCCAGAAAATGGTAGCATATTCTATAGCTATTTCTGGTATAAGAAGTAAAGAGAGAAGAGTGGAAGAGGGAGAGGAGAGAGATAGAAAGAGAGAGAGAGAGGAGAAAAAACAAAATATAAAGAAAAATAGTTGAAGAGGAGAACTGAGGAATGATGTAACATGGAAAGTAAATCTGTGATGGAGTATAATACACACACACACACACACACACACAACACCACTGCCACTTGCTGTGACCACCAACAGTGCACCTTAGCCTCATTATTCCCATTGCATCCCACTTCTAATCTGAAATGTGATTCACTTAGTCTACCCAGTATTATTGGAAAAGAAAGGAATAAAAATGTCTGTTGAGGGGAAGTTTAAATGTTTAATTATAAGATCTGTTGTGATGCACACAGTTATTGTGAAGAATAAATTCAAATACAACTAATATCATAACATGGTTGCATATTGGTATAATGGAGGACTAGACTGTACCACTGCGGCCTGATAAACAGTGTTCCAGATCCAAACCTTTTTGTAAACTTTTTTTAAAAATACACATGGTGTGGTCTAGAACTGTGGGTGATAAATATTTTGAAATTTTATTTTAATAATACAAGCATTGAAAAAATAAATAAGATCAAGAAACAATACTGTCATTCATGTATTTATGAAGTTATATGAAAACAGATGAGTATTATATATGTATATATATAATTGTTGAGATTATAATTACATCATTATCCCTCACCTTTCCTCCCAAAAACCCTTCATATGTAACTCTTCCATTGTTAGGCATGTGTGTTCGTGTGTGTGTGTGTGTGTGTGTGTGTGTGTGTGTGTGTGTGTGGGTGGGTTCTTAAATATGGACATAAAACCTGCCTAGTCCTTATAGTAATAGTTGTATGTATGTGCTTTCAGGGCTGACTACTTGGTATTGGATAACTAAATGGTGCATTCTTCTCTGGTGAAGACTATTTTTCCTCACTCTCAGTATTTTTTTAGTTGCATGTAGCACTTTGCCAAGGGTTTGGGCCTCTATGAACATCCCCCTTTCCAAATTAGCATGATTATTGTTCCATCCTTGGTCAGGTCATGTGTAGGCATCAAGTAAATTTCTCTTTGCAACAGATGTGGAGGATTACAGAAAACCACAGCCTATCAAAATGCAGAATTGTGGAGTTAATTAATATTTATTTGCAAACAAATTTTGCTCTGTTCTCAACAGGAAGAGAAAAAAAGGATACAGCAAATTTCCTTTAAGAATCAACTAGAAGTAAGGAGAATTTAGTTGTCTTTTTAGTATTAGTTGTTTCTGGGTCAGAATGCTGAGTCTGGGAGTGTCTTTCCTTCTTTCCCTTCCCCTTGTATGAAAGTTAATCCTTTAAAGGTTTTGTTTTGTTTTTCCTAAGATGAATGTACGAATAGAGGAGGAAGGAAGAGGATTGAAGACTTACAAGGAATATCAGATTAACAGCTAACACTGGCTGGAAAGACTCACACTTGCAGGTGGTAGGATCCACTGAAATACCTAATCAGAAATCAATTCTACAAACAGGAGGAGACATTTCTTTTTGTCTGACTCAATTACTTTGGAAGGAAAAGACAAAGTGTGGCAATGATGTGGACATGATCTCCCTGTGCAGATAAATAGATTAATGCCAATGTCCAATTTAGGTCACATGTTTCCCTCTTCTTGAGTTTTCAGATGTAAACACATGAAATCGGTAGTTGAAAAGATTCATAGAAAATATATAAACAAGACCAGTGTTTTAATAAAAAATTCAGTCAAGTAAACTCAACAATATATGAGCATCCTGATGCTGCTGGGTGGATGATGGGCTCTCAGTGGGTCAATGTGGACCCACAGTCTTTTGACAAGACAACGAAGGCTGCTTCAATAGTGTGCTGTAGAGTAAAGCCATTTTGATATACATGCCATGATCGTCAGATGCATTCTTCAGAGGCAAAACAACTCAGATTAATAAATGTTTCCAGCTACAGTGAAGGTCAGTATTTGCGACTTAGCCCATCAAAACTTGTTTTTCAAATATTTTATATCAGGCATCCAATCCTTCTTGATGCTTTTTATTTTTGTAAAGGAGGAACAATAGTGATTAAGGGTGGAACAGTGATTAAAGGGGGTTTCTATATAAGAGTGAAACCCTGGGTTCAAATCTCAAACACCACCACTTAAAAAGTCAGTGCTTCATAATTCCTGCTCTACAATTAATGTCTGTCAGAGAAATGGGGCCAAACAGCTGAAGATTAATGCTGTATGTATGGAGAGAAAATGGGAACTGTCCAGGCATCCACTGGTATGTCATTTCTTAGTTTTGGAAGCTGCGGGCCCTGCACTTCCTATATAATCAGATATATTTATCCCTCTCAGGTCTCTGAGGTGATTGAAGAACAGATAGCTAGAGTCTCATAGTTAAATTTTGAGTTGTTTAGGAATCAAGAGGGTGTTCTGGATCTAAGAAGATATTTTTAAAATTGTGAGGCAAGTTAGTATGAAAGCTGAGTTAGATATAAAACTTTAAACTCATGGAGATGGTTAGATAGTAGAATGTTAAAATCAGGTGCCAATTACATATGGACTGGACATTGGGAATGTATGCTAAGCCATATAATTCACATAATTGTGGCCTATTTATTTCTGTTGTTTTGTATTGTATTTATAGTTATAAGAAAAAGAACCATTTGTTGGACTGAAAGGGAGAGCTGTTGGGGGGAAAAGAAATACCTTGAACTAAAAAAAAAAAAAAAAA
>CAJQZJ010001006.1:788276-870088 GCA_907164525.1 Lophiomys imhausi
GGGGGGAGTAGGGAGGGGATTGTGATTGAGATGTAACTTGAAGAAAAAAATAAATTATTACAAAAAAAGTCAGTGCTGACAGAGGGATGTAGAGACTAGAGAAGTGAGGATTTATGGGTTTTCTGACTGCTGGCTTAGCTCAGGCTTCAGCAAACAATCTCATCTCAAGAAAATAAGATAAAGAGTGATAAAGAAGAAAAACCTGTCACCCTCCTCTGCCCTCCACAACTAGACGTGGTAGATGTATTAAATACAATAATGTGCATATACTATTTATATATGACATATGCATATGTACATATGCACCCATGTCACACTTGTCAAAAGTCAAAAGTTTCAATAGCCGGTACTATTTAGAAAGCTTCTCACATCAGAAGACACCCAAGTTAAAGTCAGCAGCAACTTCAAATGAAACAAGTATTCATTATATCTGGTCAGGTTTCTAGGTGTCTTTGACATGGGACAATTTAACAGAATTTTTCACTGAAAGAAGTCTGAGTTACATGAGAAAGCTTTGACCATAAAGAAAATAGTAGACGGGACATTCTTCTGAAGATCTGGTTTGCTGGGCTAGATGGAGCCATGTGGGACCTTTGCAGAAAATGAGGTTTATCCAGAGAATCAACCAGCTCTTATTCTTACTTTCCTGTGTCAGTGACTGTGATGACACAGTGAAATCTGAGAGAAATATGCCTTCTGGAAACTAAATCAAATGAAATAAAGAATGTAGAAATGTGGTAGAAGTTAGGCCTATGTACTAAATTATTATACAGTTCAGCTTGCCATCTGGAAACACATAAAACTTGGGGGTCCCTTTTGTTGTTAAAATGGACAGAGCACAGATGAGACCATAGTTCTAAGAACTTCCCTGTTGAAGGGACGTGGCTAAGAAACCAGACCAACTGCAAGAGGAAGTCAGTTGGGAAAAAAAGAAGAAACCAAGCAAGAGGAAATCAGCTGGAAAAAAGAAGAAACTGGTTGGAAAAAAGGAAGAAACCAGGAAAAACTGCAAGAGGACATCAGTTGAAGAAAAAGAAGAAACCAGAAAAGCTGCTAAAGGATGTCTGTTGAAAGGAAGAACAGGACTGCTCGAAAGAGGGTTCATTAAAGGCTCCAGAGCACTAGAAGAGTGAATGAGATGGACAGAGTTTGAAACCTGTTCGAGCAGCCCTCAGTTTGGTGGTTGGAACAGACTGTCTTTATAAAGTGGCCACAATTTGGTGGATGAAATAAACTGGCCTTGTGAACTGGGAATATTAGGCCCAATGGAAACCAAGCTTAAAAAGAACTGCCTGCTTGGACTGCTGTAAATCAGATTACCCTGAATGGACCCACATTAAGAATGTTATTATCCTTCTAAAAATATTAATAACATTTTAAGAATAAGTTACAGTTATAAGTATTAGTTAGGTATTAGGTGTTCGTAGATAGGTGTTTTATCAGTAACCAATAAATATAAGAAAGGTTTACAAATAAAAAATATTCTGTTGCAGAATAGAACTATGGTCTCAACTGTGCTCTACCATTTTATCAACTAAAGGGACACCAAGCTTTACGTGTTTCCAGATGTCAAGCTTAATTGCATAATAATTCATTACATAGACCTAACTTCTACTACATAGAAAAATATTGTAAATGCTAAATTTTGATGAAATATTTATTATTAGATGTTTTATAAGAAAATAAAATCAACACACCCTTTAGAACTTTGGATTTGATGCTATAAACCCACTTAGCATCCTATTCTCTTTCAGCTTCACTAGTTGTGGCTAGGATAACTGTTGCCTGTTATCATGATTCTCTCAAAGAACTCTATCCCAAGGGAGGATTGCTTCTAGGTTCTGCGACCATAGATTGTGGAAAAATATTACTGTAATATTTTGTGAATTCATTTTAAGACAATGCTAGCTTATTAATATTATTAATATAGATTATTAAAATATACCTCTTGTTTACATATAACCTTTGCTGGTATCACTTTCTCTGACCACAATACATGACACTCATCATGTAATTGAATGTGGGACCCCAAGAACTATAGGCAGAGCCTAACAAACCCTATGAAAGAAGATAATGTAACCTCACACTGACGGACCATCTCGATTCCAGGGCTCTGAAAGCAGTTGAAGGGAAGAAAATGACCCCAAATTTCCCAGTTTTCACTTTTAAAAAGTTCATTTGAGGTAATGATGATGCTCATCATCAATAAAGGAGCTTTATTTGAGATGAAGATAATCTGGAGAAGAGGCAGACACAAGACATGAAAACTCTTCCTACAAGGGCAAATTCACAGATGCTACAGGATAGAGGAGAGATCAGAAAACAGTGCTTTAAAGAGGAGGGGATGTTTTGTACAGATTGAGGACAGAAAGAAAACAAACTCATTTGGAGAGGAATGAAGTATCGATTTGTCATAACCAGTGGATACAGCAGAGTCATCTGATGAAAAAGTTTTCAGGTTCCATGCATGAAGTCAGGACCTCCATGAAACAGGCTCAGAGGGGCAACTTGTATGGAAATAATTGTATGTGGTTTATACATGGAAGATGGAGAGACCTGGATAAGGACCAAATGATGACATCTAATTTGATGTCCCTCATTCAAATGTGAAAAGTACTTATTTGCACCTGAGTTTATGTTTGTTTTTGGTTTATGTTTTGTTGTTGTTGTTTGGTTTATGTTTTTGTTTTTTTGAATTTTTGTTTGTTCTTTTGTTTTTTGAGTAAAGTCCTTAGATGTATCTGTGACAGGCTAAACACACACACACACACACACACACACACACAATACCAACATTTACCTAGCAAACCTTTTCTGTTTACTTACAGAAATATATTTTGTCTTTATAAAAATATATCAAATTTCAGATTTCTTAAAGTGTTCATGCAGAGATGAGGAGAAAGAATGCATTTTCACAAAGCTCATCTTAATTTCTTTTTGGAGAGAAAAAAAATTATCCTTCAGTGCACCAAGTCATAAGGAGGCTTAGCCAGCAAAGGCTGCACAGTTAATGTTCCTCATGGACCCCTATGGAGCGGAAGGATTTTACTAGAACTCTATGAAGTGCCTTGAAATTAATTTTCCTATAATAGAAACTATTTAAAAGAATTATCTTGCTGTGCAGCAAATCAGTTCATGTGGCAGATTTATGCTTTCATCTAGAATTTTCTTAAAGGGGGCAAAGGCAACAAAGAGATGGTTTGGATGAACTTAAAATCAGTCTGCTCAAGCCCAGAGTTTTGTTCTTAGGTTTAAAGAACTTCAGAAATGTTGAATCCTAAAGGAAATGAAAAACTGTTTTGGGCAAACTTCAAGATATTTTCAAAAAAAAAAAAAAGAAACAAAAACTCAAGCTAAAAAAGCTTCTATGGTCCCAATTATTTTAAAGATGAATATTCTGAGCTTGTGGGAGGAGAGTAGAGGGCTGGACAGCAATGTACACACACACACACACACACACACACACGTGCACAAACACAGATATGCACTAACATGTCCACCTGTGGACACATATCATCTCTGAGGATATTTTCAAACACACTGTTAGAGTATGCTCTCTGTTTCCATGTGTCTGGACTAGGCATCACATGATATCAAGCCAGCCCAAGCTTATGCCAACAAAGTGTCCTTAATGTGTAGGAAGTCAGTTTGATGGCTTTGCTTGGCTTTTTGTCCCATAGTGATTCAGAGAATGAGAAAAATCTCTGTCATTCTACCATCTCATAATTTCAGTAATACTGATGGTGGGCGATGAGAAAACTAGGAGTGTAGAAACATCACACAGCTTGTTTTGTGCTAGGACAAGAAAGTAGAGGTCATTCTTCTGCCATTGGTGATTACAGGATGCTAAACTAAGAGTAAAGTTTCCTGGTAAATGTGTGGTGTGTTGTTCCAAGAAGATGTAGCCCCTTTGAGAATTTGAGGGGTCTTGCAACACAATGAAACCCACATTTGTCCATTCCTTAACAGTAACCTTCCTCTGACATTGTGAATACCATCCTCTGTCAATAGGAAAGATTCAAAGGGTGATAACATTTTTTAGGAGACACTTGCAACTTATGCGAGGATATTTTGTGAGAAAGACTAGAGTCACATTTGTTGATGAAAGCCAGAACAATGCAACCAGTAGAGGAGAGCATATGAGCCAAAACACAGTAGCCTGGCTATGGCTGTGAAGAGAGATGGCAGGGCATGACAGGGAGCAGAATAGGAGAAGAGCCACACATGGCCTCATAATGTGAACAAATTCTGAGCAGGTAGACCAATTAAACAATAGCTGTTGATTATCAAAGTCACACAAAAGGATCCCTGACCGAATTGCAAAGGTGAGCTTAAATGACATAGGAAAAGAAGAAATCTGTAACTTGCTGCTGAACAAATGAAAGGAAGAGAATGCACAGAAAGAGAGAGGAAGAGATGCGGCCAGATCTCAGAGTTTGAGGTTAGCCTAGTCTACAAAGTGAGTTCCAAGACAGCCAGGGTTACACAGAAAAAGTCAGTCTTGAAAACCAAAAACAAACAAACATAGTTAAAAATAAATCTTTTGATCAGAGGGCCACTTAAACTTCCTTGAAAAAGTAAAAAGACATTATCTGTGTTTTGTTTTGTTTTGTTTTCATTTTAATGGAACTGGTCCAATCATAGAAATATCGACCATGTGATTTTGGTACACATTGCACATGGAAAGAAATAGAAGAGGGTGATGAGGGTTTTAAATATAAATCTTGTGATCTGTCTTTGTGTGTTCCAACACAATAAGATGTTTAGCTGTCTTCACAGAAACCATTATGAGTCCTCCATATTATTTGACATATTACAATAAAGCTTTTCAGTACCTCTTACAGAATAACATGATTTTCTTACAATACACATATAGCAATGCAAGTCTTTTTATCTTTCCTTGTCCTTTGGAGCCTCCCTAAGGGTATCTGGCATACTTCTATTCCTTTCCTTTAATAAGTTTCCTACCATAAAAAAACTAAAACTCCCATATAATCCATCTGTACCACTTCTGGGTATATTCCCAAAGGACTCTGTATCCTACTGCAAAGGTATTTGCATAGGTTCATTTCTGTCTGTTCACAAGAGCAAGAACATGGAAATGGTCCAGCTGTGCATCAACACATAAATAGATAATGAAAATTTAGCCTCTATGAACAGTGTAGTTTTATTCAGATGTACAACAAAATTAAATTATGAAAATTTCAGGAAAATTCTTTCATCTGTAAGTTATTATATAATGTTGGATGACCAAGACTCAGAAAACCACATCTTCTCTCTCATTTGCAGGACCTAGATTACTGAGTTACATACACTTAAATACACAGATTATATGAGTGTGGGTAAAGATATACATCATGAAATAAGAAAGGGGATCATAAGGTGGAAAAGAGGTGTTGAAGAAGATGGGACAGCAGAACACATGTCACATGAAAGTGAAGAGGAAGAAACTAAGGGTGGAAGGTTCAAGAGAGAGAAGGGGTTGTTGAAAAGGGAGGAAGATCAATATTAAAATGAAAAGGAAATTATGTTTGCATAATAAAAGCAATTGCTTTCTAGAATTCTTAAATTGTAAAAGTAAAAGGAAGAGTTCTAAAACCAATGAACCAACAAACAAGCAAAACCTTTGATTATTTCTGGAAAACTGTCGGAAATGACTTGGTTTTGAAGACATTTGTGTGTATGTATGAGTGTGTGTGTGTTTCTGTGTGTGGTCACAGAAACATAGAGACAGAGAGAGAGACAGACAGATAGAGTGTATATTGTGTTGAATATGGCATAATTTGGCCTTAATTGAGCATTATTCAATGCACCAGGCCCTACTTCCCCTTGAGTTGCATCAAGAGGACATTTTAGCTTATTCCAGAGTCTAACCCTGGAACATATCTGACATTCATTATCAAGAATAAAATATATATTTCATGTACTATACTAGGGACCAATTTTTCTTCTCCTTGTGAAATTTTTCCGAAGGGTTGAGAAGCATGCCTTCTTCTTTCCGAGGGCTGGTTTCCTAGCCAAGTCTCAGCAAGCCCTCTGTAAAGCCAGACTTGTTTATGTTTCTAAACAATTACCTATTCTACCTTTGTACTTCCTTGCAATTACATTTTGGTCAACAAATATTTTAAAATGGTTCTCTTATGCTCCAAATAACAGTATTAGTTAAGGGTAATTGTCTCTGATTTGTTAATAGGCAATTTGTTAAATTACCCAGATTTTTAAATGATAAATCTGGGTAATACACATTTGATTATTTTTCTCCATCTCATAAATTGATACTTGATACTATATACTTTACTCTCAGCAATCCAACACTGTTCTTTACCATTCTGCTTGAGAATAATTACTAAATATCTTACTCAGTTTCTGCTCCAACTTCTATTCTCTTAGTTTACTGTGTTCCTAGTCAACTAAAATCTTCTGCCTGATTTGAGGAGTTAACATTTGAAAATATTTGCTAAACCTGGCTCCCTGATGAGAAATGCTGCCCAGTAGTATCAAATGTATTTGTGAAGCATAAACACATTTTCATTATCTATAATCAAAGCATATTTTGTTGCTTTGATAAATATCCTATTTACTTTGGAAATAAAGTGAAGCATATTTTTGTATTTATTAATTGTACATGATCCTGTACCTGACAATCTCCATTTGAGTCTTAAGTAAGTTTTCTTCTCAAAAAGGCCCCATAGAGTTACCAATCTTGATGGCTCTGTATTACCAGTGGGCTCTAATCTTTCGAAGATGCATTTTCACCATCAGTAGCCCTAATGTCCCCCTAGGGGGAAATTTGTCAAAGGAGGAATTTGTAAAGTCACCATCTTCACAAAGGCCCTAGAGAAGGAATCTAGCTGATATGTTTCAAGACCACTGAAGGTGAAAAACGGGGCTGAGTAGACTTTGGTGCCACAGGGACTTTTCCTGGACGTGTTGGCATTCCTTAGGTGAATTAAATCAGAGCAGTCCTTCTAGGAGCAGGTTGTTTTCCTGAGAGGACTGTGTGATATCACATGAAGCCAAGAAGCAGCTGTTTATACGGAAGGACTCACTAACTGCCCCTATTTACTCACTTGAAATCACAAGTGATTTGAAAGAAGGAATAACTTAGGAAACCTTGAATTTTTCAAACGCAAATAATTAAAGGGCTCAATGGATGATATTATAAGTCTTAGAAAAGAAACTGACACTGAGTTCTAAAAAGAAGAAAGAATTGCTAGATCTCCTGAAGTAAAAAGATGATTTGTGTCTACTCCAAAGAAAAGAAAATTTTCCTTGGGTCTAACTCTGATTCTGTAGTCTTTATTTACATATAGAGTTCTAATGACTAGACATTGCATAATCAGGATTATATTTTACTCTGTAAAGTTTGTGTGTGTGTGTGTGTGTGTGTGTGTGTGTGTGTGTGTGTGTGTGTGATGTAATTTCTACAATGACCAAACTTAGTCAATGAAAATAGTAAAATCCTATGATTTTAATAGGGAATGCCCATTTGGTATTATATACTGTAATCATGATATATTTAAATGGAGAAATATGTAAATAACAGCCAAATAGATAGACTTTGAATCATTCTTTTATTTGAACATGAACTTAGAACATTGGATAGCTAAACTGGCAAGCCCTCCCTTTTTCAAGCCACATTTGTGTTCAATACTGGATTCATCAGGCAATTTTATTACTCTCAATGGTGGGGCCAGCATAGTTACATTAGTTGGGGTTTAGCTTGTTTTGTACAATTCTAGTAAAACACGAACCCTGAGGGAGACTGGATTTTACTCCAGCTGAGTTCTTTCCAAACCTTAATTTTACAGGTTGAGGACACATAACTACTAGTGTTGTCTCGTCACTCCATTTGCTTAATAGTAAACAAGTGTAATACAGTGCATAAATATTTGATATCCAGTCTTAAATGAAAAAATATGTATTCTATAATGAATACTTAATTAGGACTGCAAACAGAATGTAAGGAATGGATCCCCTACTGGTTCTGAGACAAAGCAGAGTAAAATGAATTACTATCATGCAGGGAATGATATTAATAGTGTCCAGTTTTATAAATGAATCCAATTTTAAGCCACTTTAGTTGCTATCATACTGAGAAAGAGTGGGACATGCCTAACATATCATTTCCTCTCTGGCAAATGACAAGATTTAACCGAAAACAATTTTAACTTACTGATGTTTGCTTGCATTAAATATTTCTAATTACTGAGAACTCGCAGCCAAGCATCACTTGGAAAACAAACGTCGTCAGTGCTCTTTTCAGGAGCAGTGTGCTGAGGGGTGCTGTGTTTTTTTGTTTGTTTTGTTCTTGTTTTGTTTGTTTGTTTGTTTTAGCTTTGATTTTGGTTCATCTTTTACAAAAGAAACAAACTCATGGAAGGAAAGTTGGGGTGACTTTACTGTGTAAATAAAATTCTTGGTTCACTCCTGTGAGTGCCTCTTTGAGGGAAAGAGTAGGTGTTTTACTGATTTGTTGATTTATTATGTTGTGTTTGTTATTCAGATTGTTTACAGATGGATAAAGTCACAGGAAGAGAAAAAGCAGTCACCAGGAAAGGTTCCAGTAGACTAGCTCACAAAACACCATTTTCTATGTGGTAGGAGCAGAAGCTATTGTGGTGATTATTATGGAAATGAGAATAATTAGCCTATAAAAATTGGACATCAGATAAAAAAGTAATAGGCTTTTCTAATTTTTTTTCAGAACTCCTCATTGAAACATTTAATCCATTAACTGATCACTTTGTAATTTTCTACTGTATGTTTGGGCAGTCCTAGTCACTGATTAAACAGAAAGTATCAAGGTGTCAGTATTCCAAATTTAAGATGTACTGTTTGACATGCCAAGTAAGAACATCTTGCATAAAAAAAAAAGACATTGCTTAATTCTGAGTTAAATTACCCAACTATCCCTTGATCCACTTGACCACAGTCTCGTAGGGCAAAACCAAGTCTCATATATACTATATTTCCTTATTTTTATTTGTATATATATCATATATGTGTTAATTATATATGATGTGTTTTACATACACACAAATAGAGAGACGATAGATATAAAATGTATATAATTAACACATATATAACATGTATAAAATGTTTTACATACATATAGATAAATAGATAGATGGATAGATAGATAGATGATAGATAGATAGAGATAGATAATGATATAAAATGTGTTTTACATATATACAAATTTTCCATTATTAAACTTTGCCTTTGCAGACAAGGTATTTTATATTTTCACTGATGCCTCCCTTTTCTATGTATAAAAAATATATACGAAGAGTTAAGAAAGTAAAATGTCCTCACAAATACTAAATTAGACCATGAAACTCAGACAGATGGACAAACATATGGATGGATGGATGGATGGATGGATGGATGGATGGATGACTGCATGGATGCATGGATGGATGGATGAGAGGATGGGAAATTTGGAAAATGGATAGATGGACCGATGCTATGACTGATGGGTGAATTTGTAATGAAAAGGGTAGATGGATAGGCAGAAAACTGAATGATTTGGAAAGTAGATGAGTGGGTGGGGATAAGTTGATAGGGACTGAAGAATGGACAGTAGTTAGGGAGATAAATGAGTGAGTTAAGAAAAATACGAGGGGGGAGGAGAGAAGAGACTTAGTATATGATCATCTTCCTGGATTATTTTCTGAGCTTTATTACTTCTGCAGCCTCCTGAAAGGTAAACCCAGCATTGACTTACTTGGGAATCTTTTCAGGTTACAAATTCAGTTCCCATATCTTAAGCTAAGTCCTATGCAAGACCTGATGATAAAGTATTAGGCTAAATTCTAGCAATAGAAATTGTTTTCACAATTTTTCAGTTACTCTTCACAATCATTTCATGAAGTGCCATTTTTCACGTAGCCTGCAGGTAAGTAGTAATGAAGCTGGCAGTAAGATTGTCCAATACCTTGCCTGAGTTATGCTGGTAGAAAGTAATGAGTGACCAGATACTTGAACCAAGAGAAAGGTGGCTTTTGCTAACTGTCCCTTAATAGCTGTTTCCTGGATATAAGCCTTACACTCCTTGACATGTTCAAAAGAAGATGAGGATAACACATGTAGTAGAACTTTATTCCTCATTTTCTTCATGATTTTACAAACTATGTTCCCCACATAGAAAAGAATCTACAAAGTGCTGACAGACTTGGCTCCTTACAACATATGAGCTCAAGAAGAGGTAAGATAGCCTGGGTAAGATTGGAATTGTGCAGCTATGTTTGGGAGGAGTGGCTGGGAGAGAACAGATGCTCCCATCCATGGGCAACACCCCTTCCACTCCATGATATACTGACACCAAAGACACCGTACGTCACACCGACATGCACTGAAGCCTAAGCTGCTCAAAGCACTTCTGAGTTCTCTGTGGGACCTGACTGAAGTCGTGATCTATGAAAGGTACCAGGGCAGCTTTGTACTTGGCTTGGCAATGCTGCAACAGTCCCACAATGCAATGCTGCCTTCACGAGGAAGAGGCATCTCTTCACAAAAATGATTGATGTGTGTGAGAAGATTATGGAGCAGAAACAAACAAAACCCATCCACCCTTTGTAGCTCTGTTTGTCTAAAAGAAACTAGCATTTTGCAATAGGAAAGAAACTAAAACACCAAATGCGTGAGTTCTGCTTTTCTGAAAGCTGCCTCTGGATCCCAAGTAAGTCATGCAATAGTCTGCATTTCTGCTCTTTCCTGTGTACATGAAGGTGTTTAAAACTGATGCGTTGTTTTAATTTCTAAGTTGATTTATTCTTTGACAATTTCACCCAAGTACACACATTTTCACTGCTATTATATTTGTTCACCCAACTCTCTCCTATGCTGACACTCTAAATCTCTGCAAATGTCCTATATCCAAGTATAACCACAGTGTGGTACTAAATGTGGGTACCTTCTCTGACCTTCTGATATTTTCTGTAAGTTCTCTTAAAATTTCTTAGAAAGAAAATTTACTATTAGGAAACATGTTGGTACCTTTCTTGTCCTGAGCAAGGCAGGCAAGGAAATGTGTAAAAAAAAAATTTAATTTAATTATATTGGGGGCCATTTGTAGAAATAATTAAATTGTTTAACAGTATTTATATTATAGTTAATTGGTTGGGCAGCTGTTAATCCTTATCCCGCCATTATGAATGAGCATAAAAAGACACCACATGGATTTTACAAGTCGTGACATGAATTGAGCAATCTCAGCCCATCTAAGCTAGCTCTTAATTTTTTACCCAAATATTACCCCATATATACATACATCCCCTTGGACTGCCATTCTCCACATTATGCCAATGTTCCTGGCCATGTGGAATGAGGTTCTTTTTTCTAACCCATGGTGTGTGTCCTCCTTCCTGCTGCTCCTGGCTGGAATGCCTTCGTCTTCCTGCTGCTGGCTGGAATGAATTAATCCTCTGTCTAAAGCACAAGCTTCCTGTTCTTATCTTAGGAAGTCCCACCTTTTCCTGTCTTTGCCCAATCTCAGGCCTCAGCATTTATTTTAACCAATCAGGGTCAATGTAAGTAACAGACAGCAAGCAGGACCTATAATTAACATTTAGAATGCTTAACACTACCCCATCATTAATGTTCTATAAACGTTTGTTGAATTAGAAGAAAGTGAAATTTATTTGTATAGTTACAATGAGAATAGTAGCCTGAGGATGGTGCCCTCTGCTCTGAAATGTGCATTTGATGAATTTGTCTAAATTTCTCATTAGTTTTACTGCAGTTACTTCTATGAGAAGTCAGTAAACAAATGAAAGCTCCTCTCTTGTGCTTAAACGATTATAAAAACTAGGCTTAGTCGGTCCCCAGCAGTGGCCTACAGTCATTGGTACAGTCATCTGGGGCAGATCCTTATAACTCCTGTTCCAGTCACCACTACAAAAAAAAAAAAAAAAAAAAAAAGCAAAGCCATCATTTTCACTAGTTAGAAAAATAAAGTTGTAGGGCTGTGGCTCTAAGAAAAAATTTAAGCCTCAGACTTCACTAAAGAAAAAAACTTAAAATAACTGTTTATAGTGCTATTTTATAAAGTAAAAGTAAAGATGCAGCTTAAAATATGATTTCAGCTTGTGCTCAATTATCCATAGCAGAAACACTAATTCTTTATTAAATTTAAACTCCCTCTTATATGTATAATATAATATACACATGTATGTGTGTATATTTGTGTATATATATTTATGTATATACACACATCTATATATATGTATATATGTATATATATATTGCCATTCCTACTGTGTTCCATGACAAAAATGCTTGTTTGGAATGACATTGTATAGGTAAATCTCGAGGACAGAAAAAAAAACACCCCCTCAAATATGCCCTAACACCACCCACAATATTCTTAAAGCATATGGTGACGTGAAGTCAAATAGTGACATTGGATCTGATCTGTAGATAAATTACATTTATATTATTTGATGTTTGAAGATTGCTTGGGGGATGTTTTCTTTCATTGATGTAGAATGTAAAAATAATATGATGTATTGGAAATGTAAAATGTTCTTATAGCCACATTAAAAATAAGGTAAATACTTAATATTTAAAAATTATTTGACAAAAGTGCACACATTTAATATTTATTATTTTTGCTAATTTATAGAAAAGTGTGAATGAAATCCTGAATGTTGATTTCTTCATCCACTTTAAATTTTGATAGCCTTAGTTTTGTTTTGGTTTTTTAAATTTTATTTATTTATTGCTTCAGGTTACATCTCCATCATAGTGTCCTCTTTCCACCCTTCCCAGTCCCACCCTCCCACTCTCTACCCCCTAACCCTTCCATCCCACTCCTCTGGAGTGGAGTGTCCCTACATAACAGTCTCCCACCCCAGTTCAGCAGCATATGAAGGCCAAGAGTCTCCTCATACACTGGGGACCTACAAGGCAGTACCACCAGAGAAAAGTGTCTCATTGACAAGAGAAAACAAACAAACAAAAAAAAAAACAAAAAGTCTATGCATGTTCCCTTTGGTGTGTTGGTTGTAGTATTGATATCCTGTACTACATAGCTAAAATATGACTATAAGTGAATAGATGCCATATGCATCCTTCTGAGTCTGGGTTAGATCACTCAGGATGAGCTTCTATAGTTTCATCCATTTGGCTGAAAATTGCATGATTTCATTGTTTCTGATGGCTGAGTAGTATTCCATTTTAGATGTATCACAGTTCTTTAATCCATTCTTTGGTTGAGGGACATCTGGGTAGTTTCCAGTTTCTAGCTATTACAAATAAGGCTGCTATGAACATAGATGAGGAAACTTCCTTGTGATTCGGTGAGGAGTCATTTGGATGTATACCCAGAAGTGGTATGGCTGGGTCTTGAGGCAGAGCTATTCCAAGCCTTGATTTTAATCATACTAAAAGGGCATCTTAGTCAGGACCAGCCTAGGGCAGTTGCTTAGAAGGGGACAGACACAACACCTCTAAGGGGCACCACAGCATGCTTTGTCATGATGGTGTCTGATGAGGGAAACATCACTGTCTGAGTTATTTGTTGCTTATATTTTCTTTCTGTGCATTTGGCTTGTTTTTGTTGCTGTTGTTTTTGTCTTTGTTTTTGCCATTTGAGACAGGGTCTCACTGTGTAGCCCTCCCCTGCTTAGAACTTACAATATAGATCAGACTGGCCAGAGACTCACAGAGATCCATATTCCTATGCCTCCTGGGTGCTGTTATTAAAAGTGTATAGCACATGCTCTGCCTGCTTTTTATATTTTCATTTATCTGCTTATTGTATATATTGCATCAATTTTATAATTTTATCAATGTAATACACAGCTCTGTTATCTTTCCTTTACTGTTTTTTTCCTCACCTGATTTTCTTTAACTACATGAACCTTAAATGCCCTATAATATCAGAAACAGAAGAAAAAGGGTCTTCTATTATACTGAAAGATAACTTTCCCGTTCGTGCCTTTGCTCTATTTCTTCCCTCCTCTCTTCCTCTCATACATAAACTATCTCGACTAATCCCAGACTTGAAATTTTCTTGAAAATCTAGAATCTTACCTCAGTTTACTGTAAGATACTTTTTATGTTCTGAATGTCTACTATGACCTGGACTTTTGCAGGAAGTAAGTCATGGGAGGGAATAAGTGGGTATGCTATTCTGTTCTTGGTATCCATAAGGAGACATGTTTTCCTGCAGAATTACTTTAAGATAGTCACATTTGGTGGTTATGGATCTGAAAACAGGCTATAATTTCATAGGGAACTTGGATCCAGACAGTCAAAAATCATATGTACTTTCATCATTGTCCTGCAATGTCAATCAATTCAGCACCTGGACCTGCTACTTTTAATTTATACTAGCTTGTTGAAGTCTAGAATATTTACTGAAATATTCAGAAGCTAGCATTCAAACACTTGCAGAAACCTACTCAAGATCCCACTTGGGCAGATGTTACTCCAGAACAGTGTTCATTCCACCAACATTATGCTTTATAAAATTTAATTTTGTAACTATATTTGAACTTTTCACAACTTTGAAATTTAATGGGATTTAATTAGTCAATACATTTAAGAAAGCAAAAAAGAAATACCTTAAACTAAAAAAATAAAAAGAAGGGAAGAGGATGGGGGATTGAGGGGGAGGAGGGTGGAAGGGTGGGACTGGATGGGGGAGTAGGGAGGGGATTGTGATTGAGATGTAACTTGAAGAAATAAAAAATAAATTATTAAAAAAAAGAAAGCACAAATTGCTTAATTTTCCCTTTTTCCAGACTAATAGCTTCCTGGAGAGAGCATTACCAAGGCACCACTCCTAGGTTAATATTGTCTAACTTGTCAGGCTTTTCTGTCAAAGTGTATCCTATAAGGACTCACCAAGAACACTTTTGGGGTGTGCATGGGGGGACAGTCCTACTCTTCACTGAAACATGTCTTCGTCTTCTCCACTAGACTAAGCACAGGCTGACAAAGAGCTGCTCTGCTCTGTGGCTGCCCTGACAGTACTCCTGGAAAAGTACAACCCAGTCTTGGTGTGACTTGACTGACAAGGTTAGATAGAGTGTGTGATTCTAAGACTTACAGCTTCCAGTGACCTTCTTAGAGACCCAGTAGGAACACTTTCCGTACCAGCAGAGCCACTCTTCTCTGTGTCTCTGTGTTTGAGAAGAGTTTCTAGAAAGGGGTTTCATGGAAGTAACTGCGGTTGTGTGTGTGTGTGTGTGTGTGTGTGTGTGTGTGTGTGTGTATGCATGTGTATGTGTATTTGTATATACATACATATTCTTGCATATGTATTTATCTATATGAGTATATATGTTTATATATATGAGTATATATAAATATATATTTATATGAGTTTATATAAATGTGTATGTAAACATGTATGTTTATGTGCATAGGTGTGGTTTTATGTGTGTATATGTGTTTGTATGCATGCATATATATATGCATGTGTGTGTGCATGTATATATGTATATTTGTATTCACATGTTAATATATGTGTATATATGTGTATGTATGTCCATATCCGTGAGAATTTTGGAATTTTGGTTTCTTTAAAATACACAGAAATATTTAAGAATATGTTTTCATTTTAATCCCAGATGTAGGATATGGGGTTTTTCAAATTGTCCAACAAGACCTGACTATGATTTGCCTCGTGCTCTAGCAGAGGCATGATTTTGTCAGCTGCTGACAGTTTCTGCTGTTGTGTGACATTTGGAATTCTGAGGACTTTTCAAAGAGTATATAAATGATAGAGCTCCAATAGGTAGGCTGTTAGTTGGTTGCTGATTGCTTTTGGTTGCAGTTTATTAAGTATTTTCACAAAGAAAAAACAACAAGAAGTAATTACATATTGTGATCAAACTTGCCTCAAGGAACTCAAAACACCTGATCAGCAGGAAGTATCCTTCCTTTCTGGCCACGGATCTCTTTTCTTTTCTCTTTTTCCATTTTCTCTACTATCTAATGTTAGAGGATTAAAAAGGTGGGGATAAAACAGATGGAGAAGGGTGAAAGAAAGAAGAACCCACAAAGAAGCAAATGCTGGTTATATGTGTGTACATGCATGTATGTGTGTATGTATATATTTTTGCATATGTGTGTATACAAGTGTGTATACATGTATTTGTGCATGAGTGTATATGTATGTTTATATATTTATGTATCTGTATACATGTGTATGCATATGTATGCGTATGTCTACATGCATATGTGTGTATTTGTATGTGTGTATGTATCTGTATGTGTGTGTACAAGTCTGTGTGCATATGTATATGTGTATGCTTGTATGTGTGTGTACATGTGTGTATTAAGTGTATAGGTATATGTATGTGTGTGTGTGTGTTTGCATGTGTGTATGTCAATGGGGACTGAACCTAAAGCCCTACTCATTCTTGGCAAGCACTTTGTCAATGAGATATAGCCTCAGCTCTTTGATTATTTTTAAGGAGTATTTCCAGACAAGGTATTGCTCACTCTAGTCTATACATGCTTTCAACTAGTGGTCCCTTTGCTTTAGTATTCCCAGCAGTTAAAAGTTCCTGCTGTGTCTAGCACGACTCATGCCACAGAGTAAACACATCGTCATGAGTGTCCATTTGATTACAATAACAATTGCTTAGGAGAGAAGTAATCACTTCTCTGCATCTGGAGAGTGCTTGCAGAGATTGTTGGTATAAGGGATAGTCACAAAGGAGGAAGATCTGCCATGAACTCAGGTATCACTGATTTATGCAGACCTAGATAGGAGAAAAACAGGAGAAGGCAAAATCCTGACATATCAACTCACCCCACCCCCCTTGGTCTCTGTCTCATGGCCACTAAGAGGTAAACAGCCATTCTACTGCCTCTCACCCACAGTGATGTAGCCAGGGCCTGATGAACAGAATCCTCTTGAAGAGTGGCCCAAAATAAACCTTCCATCCTCATACTGACTTGCTCATGGTGACTTGCTCAGTCACCATGGGAAAGCGGACTGAAACAAATGCACTTTGTTTCACTGTTAGGCCCAGCCATACTTCTCTGCCTCTGGCAGGCTGTACTTATCCCAAACACAAAGACTGTCCTACATGTAGTAAACAGGTTTGCCAAAAGATGGAGGTCAGAAACACACTGCACTTGTGTTTCCACTCAACATGTGGCTTTCTGAGTACTCTTTTGTGACTATGAAGTAGCAGGTGGCTGTCTGGATGAGCACACAGGATGGCTGCTATGGTGTAGTTAGCAAAAATGTGAAGACAGATCTCACATGGCCTGACACTGAAGTCTGCACTTGGACTTGACCTGTTACTCAGTCCCATCACTCTGTCACTCGAAGATGGAACTGTGATCTGAAGTGTATTTCACAAAAGGTCATCTCGTCGTGCAGGAATGCCAGAATTGCCTGGGGTTGTGCAGCATTCTTAGGAGGAATGTCAGCAGATGTGTATTTTCTCAATGAGGAAATGCAATGTTCAGTGAAGCCTCACTGAGTGAAACTAGAACCGACAGAGAAGGTCATGCAGACAGGAGACAGTAGAGTCTTCCTACCCTGTAGACACACCCAAGCACCATTTAGGTGGGCAGTGGAGGATCCACCTGTAACTGAAGGTTTTCCATTTAGTAGAAGGTCCAACTTTTAATGGAGCACTCCAACTAGACATCTAGAAACTGCCTTTACACTCTTTCTGCCTCCTAATACACTGGGTTGAAACTTGTCTTAGTGATTTGAGCTTCCTAATGTATAACAAATCTGTGTTTAACCATGAAACATGGGAAATGGCACAATTTGGTCTGAAAACAAAGCTTGATAAAGTGTTCTATGTGGTTCTGCTTGGCTGGGTTGAGAAGTGTTATCGAATGTCGGCTCTGTGGGGACCATTCCTATTGGGTGGATTTCTCCTTGCAAACAAACACAGTTGAACTCTGTAATAACAGAAGTAAAAGCAGAGACTTGAGAATCAACTAAAAATCCAACATGTATTTATATTGCCTCTGAGACTTGTAGAAATGTTTGTAAATAGGAAATTATATGAGGGAGTTTGAACCCTCTACCCAATTAAGGTTAGTGCAAGCACTCTGTATCTCAGAGGTGATGGAGCCTGGGAGTTCACATCACAGCCAGAAACCCAAGGGCAGCTTTTTCTTTCTGGTTGTTATTCACTTGTTGGCTTCCATTGCAATGCGTGGGGCTGAGGGAGGTGAATACATAACATGAATGGCCTTGGAGGCCAACAAAGAGCTGAGCTCTACAGACCTGTAACAACTGAGACATCCACAGAACTGGAACTGCCCCAAAGAGGGTACAAGAGGTTATTGATGCTCTCAGGATAACAGCCACCACAAAGAATTTGAATGCACACCAATCCTGAGGTTCCTGAGACTTTTACTATGTTCCCATCTGGTAGCCTTAGATAAGACCACAGCCACACATTATGTCATACACTGGACAGTGTGGTTGGGGACAGTCAGAAATACCTCTGAGAGAATTTGGAGGCTATATTAATTATCATTTACCCAGACTCTCATCCTGTTTTGGATCTGTTTTCCTCATACCTGCAATAGAAATGAGTTAGAATCACTCCCATCCTTACTACTCAGATTCAGTTAGCTATTCAAGAAAGCCAGAGCCTGCAGTCCACTGAAATATCTTCTGTAAAAGGCCAGTGTCCAAGATATCAGTTAAGATCCCTAGTTACACCTCAGAAGTACTCCAGAGGAAAAGAAGAACTGATTGTTGTATCATCTCAATCGCAGAAGCCAGAGTCCTGCCCAAAGAAGCTTGAAAAATGGTTGCACTGATTCTGCCCTCTGGTTTGAAAAGTGTTAAGAATGTTGGCTGTGTGGAGACCATTTCCATTGGGTTGCCCTCTCCTTACAACCAAACAGTGGAATTCTTCACTAGGGCCAAATACAAAAGTCTTGTGTTTATGAATCCCATAGTCTGAAAGCAGCAGTTTCCCCAGAAAACACGACTTCAGCCCCTAACCAGAAAGGCCTTCCTCACGTTTGAACATTGACCTCTGCCTTTGTCTAGACCTCATCTCAAAATAATGTATTCAGATGCCCCAAACAAGCTGTAAAATATTAATGAATATTTGTTTTATTTTTGAAAGTTTATTCTGCCTAGATGCACCATAGAGGCTTCAATCTACTGAAGTAGTACATAATGATGAAATACTAGGAACCTATGCATGTAGCCGAAACCGTGGTTCAGGAATTACACATAAAATGAACACAGAAAACTTTCTTAGGTAGGTCAAAGGAAAACAATTCATAATACTTAAGATCTCTGTTTTAGAATCACTAGTACTTGTATGAGAAGAAAACGGTAACCCTTAGTGGTCAGTAGCTTCCTTCTGTGTATAGAATTCCAATCTACAAAAGCTCACAGTAACCTTCAGGGACCACTTGGCAGACATAGAACTAAAAAAAAAGAATACAAGTGTGACCCCTTAGCATAGAACTCCATTGCATCTATGGCTCAGCACAGGGCCTCAGAAGCCTTAGGGAAATGAACTCCCATGGCTAGCCCTGGGCATCAAGCAGGTGCTCAGACCAAGTCAGGAGGCTGACACCATATCTGCATAGTCCATCTAGTGTGTCCACATACAGTGAAAACTAATGGAGGTGAAGCCATATAAAAGTGGAACAAGCCGTGGGAGTCAAAATCTCTACAGGAAATAATATACTGGGATCAAAGTGTCCTACCCCAAAATCTATCTATCATGTATCTATCAATCTATCTATCTATCATCTATCTAGCTATCTAGCTATCTAGCTATCTATCATCTATCTAGCTATCTATCTATTATCTATCTGTCTGTCTGTCTGTCTTCTATCTATCATGTCTATCTATCATCTACTATTTATCAATCACTCATCTATCATCTCTATAATCTATATCTATCTAGCATCTACCATGTATCTAGCAATCATCTATCTATATATCTCTAACATCTATCATCTATCATTTATCTATCTTCATTATCTATCAAACAATTGTCTATTTATAATCAATCAACCATCTGCCTTTCTGCCATCTAAGTAGCTTGCTATTGTCTATCATCTATGTGTAATCTATCATATATCTGTCATTGATCTATGATCTATTTTTGGTGTATGTATATCTATCCATATCTATCAATCTATATATTTATTCTCTCTCTCCCTCCATCCCTATCCTACCATTTTCTCTTAATGTGAGTGAGCATTTCTGCAGAATGAGGCTCTATGAGAAGTTTTCTTTAGGAACTAGCACATACAGTGTCACCTACCAGGAGTTTGTAAAGAAACCTTTAACATTCATGGACCCTTGATTTTCATACTGCAGTCCATGCCCACATTACAATTTTCAGGGCCCTGTGATCTGACTATGGTTGTTTTTAGGGATATATAGTCCTTTCCTAGAAATATACAATAAAAACCTGCTGATCTTATGCTTTTATTTGCTTGCTTATCTAAGGTGTTTTCTGATGACTGATTACAACCACTCAAAACAATTGGGACACTGTAAAATCCTTTCTTTACCTTTTGAGAGGTAACTTTATTTCCCTTAAAAGGAAGTCAGTCCCTTTACTGTGCTGTCCAGGACATATTTTCATGACTTCTGGTTTTGCTGCATTCTGTGTGGCTATGGGGAAACTCTTATCTACGAAACCATAAACACTCTCAGAACACTGAGGAGTAGTTTCTGGTATTCTCCTTTTTTTTCAGTGAGTTTTTCTGTTGAATTGCAATGACCACTGCTTCTTCTCGAAGGCACTTTATGCTGCTTCCTGTAACTGATTATTTTTATCATCTCTCTCTATTGGTAGATGTCTTGAAAGTTACTGCCTTGGCCCTTTGCTCCATTTTCTCTCCAGTCACAAAGTGCAGTATTTCTTATAAAACCTGGTCAGAGACATGGAATATGGATCTATTACAGCTCAATTGGAAACTGGGAAAAAAAATCAGAAGTCATTCTCTGATCGTTAATGGCATTTGGTATGAGATTAAACTGCATGAAATGGATCATTTTGGTCATTGAATAGATGTGGAAAATAGTAAAACACAATAAACACACTTCAGTCTTCACATCCAAAAAACTCCACAGAAAAGAAATGCTTTGCATGACTACCACAAATATGTAAATATTTTTCCATTTCTAAGTATCTGATTAATCTCTCAGTGCCTAGGGCTCAAGTACACCCCACAGCATCATTGCCCACTGAACTTCTGGCAACTCTCATATTCATTAAGGATGACATAATCTATATGTTGCTGATTTTGTTATCCTTAACCCATCAGATTGTTATTTTTTGGAAACTGTTTGCTGGCCCTGGAGCTCTGAGTTATTTTAACAAACTATTTCTACTTCTGATTTTCTATGCAAACAAAAGAATGCAATTGACTACAGGATATTTTCTTAACTGCCATCTAATGTAGGTTGTGCTTTAGAGTCAGAGACCATGTAGAGCAAGCCACAGGCACATTCCTTCCAATTTTTGAAATTACTTTGTATCTGATAGAAACAAGACAGTAAGGCTGCTTTCATAAGCTGTAACAAGAAGACAAGCTTTGATATCTTTGACCTTTTCCATACTTACGCTATGAATAGATCCCTGGGTGACAAACTTGATGAGCTATGTGATGCTCAGGTGATGTCAAAAGACCATTTGAAAAAATATAGTTTTTTGTCGTCCCCCCCACCACTCCTACCTCTTTCCTCTCCATCTCTATCTTTGCTGTCCCCTTTCCCTCTTTTCCACTTTTTTCATCTTCCTCTTCCTCTAGCAATCATATGAGAGATACGTGGTATTGCCAGAAATTTTCTTCATGCCATGATAAAGTCTTATCTAAACTTATTTTTATGATCTTCCCCACCTTTCCAAAAGAAGTGCCCTGTGTTGTGAAAACTGTGAAGTTGAATCCTTTCTTATTTCAGAAAGAGCAGTATACTCAAGGAACAGTGAAGACAGGGAGAGACCTACGTGCTAGCTGTATGAGCACAGAGTGATCAGAACTACCTGACGAGACTGCAGTTTCCCATCCCAGTGGAGATCAGTTCTATTCTATCCACAGACGGGACATGAAAGAGAAAAACAGGGGTACAATTATGAAAATAACCTTTTCAATTCATTTTTGTTTTAATGTGTTTTCATTTTCTTTTTTTTCAAACCTTCTAAAGCAAAACAAACAAACAAAAAAGATGTGTCCACTTAGCTGCCTTCCTGTTTCATAGATCTTGGTATAGCATACCGCTTTTTTGGTAGGTAATAAATACTGGTGATCTACTTAAGCTCTGAAATACTCCTTAGTAATTCTACTGCATTCTCCATGAAGGAAAGGCTCTTAGATGGGATTCCATGACCTGATTATCAAAAAAAAAAAAAAAAACAGATAAAAGGAAAGGTGCAGGCTTCCACTGAAGAGTCCTGTTGTTCCCATCATACAGATCTGAAAAGAAGACCTTTACTAACGAAATCAAAAGAGGATTTTGGATTCCACAGACTGGTATGGATATAGTCCACATTCTAGAAGTTTCAAAGGACCCAGTATTGGGATTAAAATATCAAAACTGTTAAATAATTTTTCTTTACACATCCTTTGCTAATGGCTTCCATGCAGGCTCCAGTGGTGTGCATTCTCTTTAGCTTCTTTGCTTCCACACAATTTTCCCATGGAAATCTCAAGAACAAAATCATGTCCTCTGTTGTTTACCTGCGGTGTGACTGTTCATTTTGTCAGGATTGGTATTTTAAGTGACAACATGTCAGAGTCCAGGCCTTGGCCACCTACACCAGCTATAACAGTAACTTAAATACAGCATGAAATCCCTGTTCTCTTATCTATGCAGCAGAGTTGTAGCATTACCTACTCATCGGGTTATTGTAAGGATTAAAGAAGATAACATTAATGCTTACAAGGGAGTCTTGCACATCTTAAGCCCTCCATAAATGTTAGCAACCATCATTTTTATTAAATAATTATGTTTTAATGTGTAACACCTCCCAGGGGACTTTAAAGGGATTTCAGCTCTTGAATGCAGAAGTATTGATCTTTAATGGTGGAGTTTCAACCACTTTAAAAACCCTACATGGCTAAAAAAGGAAGACTTTTCCTGTGCAGTAGAAACACAACTCATGGGTCCATGTTCAAACTTACTCTTGGATTCAGCCTAAGATGAATTTTCTTTTTAGTCCTGTCTCCCCAAGGAAGACTATTTCTAGTCTCTTTGTGATTTGAGAATATGTGAGCTTGAACACAGGGGCATTATCCAGCTTCAAGCAACATGAAACTTTAGGCAAATCAGTGCACTGAGCCCTGCTCCAGAGGCTGCCTTCCACTCCTCAGGAAGGGGCATGAATTCATTCTCATGCAAGGGATGCTTCCCCCTTCACTAATGAATGCTTTTAATCCTTAAAATATCACTCTGAATTAGTCACACATGGATGCTCTCATTTTGTTTCAAAACTTTAAAAAAAAATATTTTAACTAAGGTTAACCCTTTCTGATTTCTGTTAGAACAAAGAGAGTCCAGTATTTTTAATAAAGGCTAGCCACGGGCTTCATACTAGATGCCTTAAAATGGTCATAGATCTTAGGACAAATGCTCTACCTCCCTTTCATGTTTGTATATTAATATCTACATTTTTCATTCCTCCATTCATTCGCTGATTTTTTTATATTCATTGGTTCTTACTGCATTTTTGACATAGAAGGGCTACTCAAAAAGGAGAAATGTACACATGAAAAAACAGAGGTTTTATCATAGGGACACTTAAATAAAGTAATAAAAAATTTAACACAATGAGTATCATTAAATCCATATCCAGAAAGATGAAGCTAATTTAGAGGCAGAATGAAAGCTAAAAGGAACCATGTTATGATATTATAGTTTACTTATTTTATTTAAGAAAGTGCTATAACAACAAAATAGAAAATTGTAGGATAGTACAGAGATGTTAGACAATTTACTATTTTGGGTTTTTTGTTTGTTTTGTGTTACATTGTTTTGTTTGAATGATCAGCTTGTTATTCCTAGAACCAACCTTTTTATCAGTACTTTACTTGCTCTGTCCTGAGCATCATAGTCCTTCCTCTGTGTACTGAAACTCACAACAAGTAAGGAGTTATCAATTGCAACAGAGAATGCATATCCATACATGTCTTCAATGCTTTCTTCATCCATTCAACAAAATCACAGGTAAGAGATACAGGTGAGCATTTCTAATACGCAAGAAGTTCTAACAAACCAATCCCAAGAAATAAAACTCTCTATTCAAAAGGTTTCAGTAATATCAATTTCAAGATATTTGCATTGACCTATGATATATTTTGTGAGTCCAAAATGTTTTAAATTGCAGAGTTAACATGAGATTGAGATGGGGAAAGAGAAAAATGCAAACTGGTCTAGGTACTTGAGACTAACCAGGCATCTATTGATTTGTTTTTTAAACGATTGAATCTCCTTTCTTTCCTTCTTTCTTTCTTTCTTTCTTTCTTCCTTTCTTTCTTTCTTTCTTCTTTCTTTCTTTTTCATTTTAATGTCAATATTTCTCTCATCATTTCCAGACAAAAAGCTTGAATCCTAGAGGAGTATTGTAATTTCTTACAGAGATGTCAAATGATTTTCACATCCAGAAGTCACAAGCAGCTTCAGATACTGTGATATAAGTTCCTGATTTGATGGTGTCAAATACTCTCACTTAAGGACAACATATTATTCTCTTGAATGTGCACTGGTTTGCAACTTGTACTTGCTTGAAATAAAAATTCAAAATGCATTTGTTCTATTAAGATGGCTTTTAAATAATTAACCCTTGCATGCTAACTTGAAACATCAATTAGTCATTGTATCATACTGGGAATTCATCTTATTACCTGTTTTGACAAATACCAGAGAAAGAATTAGTGCATTGCTGGCATATAAGGACAATACTAAAAATGACATATGAAAAGCCTAAAGCAAATTGCACCATTTTAGCCTGGGCCATGAAACTTGCCCTTCCCCAAATATGATTTCTCCTTCCCCATCACAAATGTCTAATAGGTCCCTGAGGAATAGTGACTTATAGTCGAAGAGAGACTAACTGTCATTTCAGTGTGGGTTTTGGAAAACATAAAAATTTCTCTTATATTTGTGTAGTCATCATTTTCCAATTTCTTGTGATCCTGTTATTTATGAGCATTTTACTGTGGCAGCATGGGGCTGAGTTCAGCCTCTAGAAAATGTGGTGATAGACCATGATGCTTGCTGCTTAAAGAGGCACAGACTTGCTGCCTGTCACTCACAGGGCTGCTATGGAAACGTATCCCAGCCTTACCTTGAAAGATGCTCTTTTCAGATATCAAACTTTCTGTCCTTTCTCTGACTACTTGGAAACTTCAAGAAAAATGATGGAATGAAATGGAAAGTGAGAGACCACCTCAAACTCACATGGTTTAGGATGAGACAGGAGGGGTGGCAAAGATGGTAGGATGGAAGTCAAGCCAGGAGAGGAAGAGGGAGTATGGGGGACTCAGGGACAGCCATATGGAAGTATGGAGAGTGATCAGCTAGGCTACATTCCATGAAAGTGAAGCACATTTGAAAAAGGAGAGTCAGTCATCACCATGGGATCTGTGACACACCTTCCCTTAGCCCTCCTTTCTCTAAAATGTGTCAATATCTTTCTTTATTTTCATTTTCCCTTTTCTGAAAGGAATACATTAAGTAAACCAATAATGAGGCGAAAACCACTTCGATTTTCCTTTAAACTGTAAAGAGATTACTGCAAGTTTGTAGACTCTTAAGTCTTAATATGTATACAGCACAGTGACACTGGGACTGACCCTCTACTGGTGGGCATCCTGCTCAGGGATCCCTTCATGCTCCAAGTCATTTATTTCCTAGGCACACCTAGGAACCTAGGATCAGTGCATCCTAGGAAGAGACAACAGCCAAATTGGCTTATACTTTCAAGGAAGGCATTTTCCCTTTGGAACTCATTGTAATGTTTATATGGTATTGCATATTCTAGAGAGCTGAGTGAACATGTAAAGAGAGGATAAAGTTGCAGTGAAAGTGTGTCTTAGAGATAGGCATAGTCATGTCAAATACTCAATGCCCAAAGTCTCTTCCCTCTTAGTTAAGCTTAGGGGGTTATCAAAGACTTCCTCTTGTCCAAGTTCAAATGTTGACACTGTGTACAAGTATGTGTGTTTGTGATCAATTGACTAGTGTGTGTAAAATTAGCTACTGAAGCTTCCTTTTCTCAGATTTGCAACCTGAGATTGCTCATGCCTACAGAGACCTCCTACTGAGCCCAGCTAACTTCTGCAGTAATAAACCCCTAAAGTTCTAGATTGGTGCTTAGGAGTTGCACTCCATCAGAGCAAGGACAATCACCTCACTGGAGCTTTTCTGCACATCTTTCTTCATTATTTTACCACCAGAGTCAGGTACTCTAGTGACGTCCTGTGCAGATAGCAGTAATATATTTATGTAAGTCCTTGGATGCTCTGGTAAGAAAATGTATTTGTTGATATGGATTTGGCTTATTTTCACTAATGTGATGAAGCACAGTTTCATGCAGTCCTCCAAGAAAGGACACAATTTCATTCTTTATGCCTGACTAACACTTCAATAATTGTGTTTCCATCATGTCATCTTTAGTGATACATCTATGGTCTACACCTAGGTTGATTACATAACTCAAGAGCTGTCAATAGTGCAGAAATCAACAAGATGCATAGGTACCTCTATTGTGTGCTGACATACTATGTTGGGTCTCACCTAAGATTTATCTATAGAATTTGAAAACCCCCTTTCCTATAGTGGTTGGACCAAGGTATATTTCCACCATAGTCTTTTTTTTTATTATTCATTTATTTCTTCAGGTTCCATCTCCATCTCATGGTCCTCCTTTGACCCCTCCCAGTCCCGCCCTCCCACCCTCTACCCCCTCTCCCCATAGTCTTTAAGAGTATACTTTTAACAAGTAGTCAATATTGGTTTACTCAAGAGACTTTTAGCAAAGGTGTAAAGTGGTTAGGATAAGCAACTAGCAATTCATTACAACAGAACTGCTAACAATGGGATCCCATGCCATGACACCTTTCAGCCAGTAGAGGCTAGAGAAATAAAGAAGTTATCAGACTATGATGAAGGAGTTGGGAAGAAGAAAGTGAAAGGGAGAAGATGAAGAAGACTGGTGAAAATGAATCATGGCTTTCAGTTCAAGAACACAGCTGTCTTTATGGACATATGCTGGCTTGATACAACAGATTGGATAGCAAATAATGTAGGTTCATTTCTTATGATTCCTGCCACTAGAATAAGGCTCTGGCATTTGGTTTCGAGTGGCAGTCTGCTTGGCACAGACAGAAACATCTGGGTTTCTTCATACATCAAAAGTGATGGAAGGGAGAAATGGAAATGAGCATCACATTCTAACCATGTAGAAGGCTGAAGAGAACAAAGGGGCCTAGGCTAGCCTTCCAGCCAATTGCAGAATGACTCAGTTCACGAGGGCAGAGCATCCTGGTGTAGTAACTCTTCAAAGGTTCCTTCCTGTATGCATGAGAACAATGATCATGGAGTTTAGGACATGCATTTGAGAAAATTTGACCCCACAACAGGGATCATCAAAAAACAGGTATATATACCTCTTTGGTTCCCCAGCCTTTGACCAATCACTTTTGACTCTGTTATGGTTTAGATCCACAGTGTCTCCCTAACAGTTCCTGTGTTTAGAGCTTGGATAACACTTGCTGGTATTCAATTAGGGAGATTCTGAGAACTTCAGACCTTAATGGAGGAAATAAGCCAATGGGGACAGATATTTTGTCCATGGAACTCTCAGAAACACATCTTCCTATAAGTCAAGAAATGAAAATCACCTTCTGCTACATGGTAATTCTTACTACCATTATAAGCTGCTTAAGAGCATGAAGACTGAATTCTCTGAAGTTGTGAACCAAAATCAATAATTTCTCTCCATCAGAAATTCTGATGAGTAATTTGGTCACAGTTAAAAGAAAAAGAACTATCAAAGCCTTTCCTTGGTCCAACTCAAATGGATCATATTGATAAAAATGTCTTTAAAAGATGAATGTTAGAAAGCAACAGAGAGGGACAAATCAGAAATCAAGAATAAATCAACTAATAATCACATACTACTTGTGGTGATTTTAATGTAACATTAAAGGCTGATTATCAACACTGTGTAGCTGACAACTTATGAATTCTGACAGAAAGAACATGAGAATCTTAGAACCTTAAAGAGAACAGCAGAGGGCTGGAGAGATGGCTCAGCCGTTAAAGGCTAGGCTCACAACCGAAAATATAAGAGAACAGCAGATACAGAGAGAAAGCACCAATAGGGAGGACAGGTAGAGTAGCACAGATACAAAAACCAAACTTCATTTGAACTTTTTTTCTTCAAAATGTTTTTAGAGTCAGCTATCAGCAGTGAGGGGAAGGTGACTAGAGACCGTGACACTCTAAGCTGTGTTATTTCCAGCTGGCCCTGAAGCCTGAGTTTTATCCCAGATCTGCAGCATGCTGTCATGTTCAGCGATTGTCATAATAGCAGCAGAGATAAGCGCTTTGAGATAGATTACAGGGGAGATGAGCAGACTAGATGGTTTCCTTGCTCTTTTTCCCATCACGGCTTTCACAGGAACTCTTGTTTCTAAGACATCCTCGCCTTGGTCTAAAACACAGTGAAATATTAAATAAAAAAGTAAATTGTTTTTATGTGCACTTTTACCTAAGTAACAGGTACATTTAAGCTATTTTCATGGGCCAAGGCAGCTGCATTTACTTGGATCCTAACTTTCCCAAAGTAAATACTATTCACTGTAGCATGTAGACACATCTTAAGACAGATTCATAGCCATGACCTGAGTGAGTCTGGGTCATTCTTTACTGACTTACATAACACGTTAACATTTAAGTAGTGAAGTAACTGTACTAGCCCACAAAATACACGTGTTTAGTAAATGAATGCAGAAACATGATCTTTAGGCATCTTCAGCCCCTCTCTCAACAAGGTAGAATGCAACCCAATTCCTGACTATCGCATCATAAAACACCAAGCTACAGGAAAATTTGAACCCCAGCTGACTCAGTTATTGCTGACCAAAGACTTGGAATTGGGCTCTGTCACAGGCAACTATTCTTGCCATTGCACAGAGCCATATTTAGATTTCACAGGTTGCCCCAGCTCCCAGAGAGAGCAGCAGGAGGCAGGCTTCTGCTCACAGGGTTTAGGCAGATGACTCAAATGTATCAATCAGAGAAAAGTCTGTGTTGGGATGTAGGACCTGTAGCAAATTGAAATGCTTAAGCATTAAACTAAAATCTAAAAAACAAAACACAAACAGTACGGCTTTGCTGTAGGAAGCATTAAGTAGTGTCAGCTTGATTTCGTCCTCTATGAAATTCAAGGTTCCCCACAAAACTTTTCTCTAAATATATATCATCCTAATGGACAACTTTCTTTTCATCCTCCCTCTCTTCTTCCTGCATTCTCTCTTGCTTATTCAAGTGGCATAAGACCTCTCACCACTGGCTTCTTTATTGATATTAGCAATTGCCATTGATATTTCATTCTTTAAAGGCTGGCTACACACTGCCTGTACAGAATGCCAGGATTGATTACATATATTTGATTACAAGGGTTGTAATCAAACAAAGTGTACCTCAGTTTATAGCAAATTCTAGTAGCTAGATGGTATGCAAAGGGCAGAGCCCAGGGGAAGTCTTGCTACTTTATGTCCTTCCTGAAGCATAAAATTCAGCAAGAATCAAGTCATGTTATTGACTGCCAAAGGGGATAGCTCCAAGAGTTAACTAGGAAGCCACAGCTCCTTCAGAAAAAAAAAAGTCAAACCAATTTTAGTACCACATTGACACACAATTCCTAATGACGTCACACTTCTCCTCTTAGTTTGTTTGTGCCCTCATGCTAAGCCTCAGAAATGTGGCTATGCTGCATTGCAACTAAATTAAAGTTTTGAGACCAAGAATCTCCAAACTACCACCAGTTATGTCTCTTGAAAGGTGTGTCCAGTTCCTGTGTGTGAAGCAATGATAAACTAAACATGGTAAGAATCAAATTCTCCCTAAGCAGTTTGTCACATGGTTGAAGTGAAAATGAGCAATTACAGCATAACCATTGGGTATAAGACAATAGTTTATAAGTCATTAACTCATTCAAATAAACACATTTATGTGATGACTCCTTAATGCTGCTGAAAATACCAAATCTTTAATTTTTATCAACTCAAATAGTAAGGAGTTTTGGACAAGCTCATTTAGTAAAGTGGTTATTTTGCAGGCCTGATGCCTTGTGTTTGGATCCCAGTACACATATGGAAAGTGAGGAAGAGCTACTGCTTTCCCAGATGTAAGCAGCATTGAGAAGTTTCCTCCTGTCCTTTAAGAGGTGTGTGCCTTATTTCCATGTTCAAAGCTGTATGTGTAGGTGCTTGAGTGATTCAATGAAAACATTCAGCCATGATAGGAGACATATCCTGTTCTTGAATGATGGGCAGCATGCATTCAAATAGGAAAAGGACATGGAGGGCGTCCTAGGATAAAATAATCAAATAAGACACATGTGGAGAGTCACCTGACTAAATAATTCATAATAAGAACGACAAGAACCATGTTTACAAGAATGTCCCATCACATTGTGGAAAGCATCCTTGAATTTGGTTCTCTTCCCCCTGATACTGTGAGTGTCCTTTTCCAAATATGCTAGATATCTACTTCTTATTTGTATTGCAGTGATCTAATGTGAAATTATTGCAACAGTATGGTTAATAATTATTGATAGTGATACCTACACAATAGTACCTTTAACCAACCAAGTGTTCCACAGTCCATGTCTCAACTACTATCTAAACAAAGCCTCCTCCAGGAGGTGGGCAGTGTTAGTATAGTATTTACTTAATCATAGGGAGAAAAATGAGAAAATAACATAAAACAATTCTTATTTACAAAGACATTGAACCAAATTTAGGTGGTCAAAAATTTTATAGCTGTACCTATAAAGAAAGACAGTGTTTACATGAGAAAACAGTAAGAAGCAAACAACTCTTGGTGATCTACTAATAATCATATCAAAACTGCATTCAATTTATGCTTTTATTTTGTAAACTTTATATATAAATACTATAGTCTGTCAAGGATTGCTTTCTTTTCTGATTTTGATTTTCTTTTCAAGCTCTGATAATTTATTTTTCACTCTTCAAGACTTAATTTGGACTTGATTCCAACTCAGAAGTAGAAGCTCTCAGGGAAGACACCCTTCCTTGACTTCCTTCATTCTCTTGGCAAGAAGTTTAGCACATTCTAAGCTTCCTCCTTATTTTTGTTAATGTTTTGCTTCTTCAGAGCAATACATCTATGTCTGTGTTGAAAGACGCAGAGAGTAGCAGGATGCTGCATGTTGGGGGCTTTGCGGCTCGGCCTCTTAACTTCTTTGTTTATAGCTTTCTGACAATAGAGTGGTGGACGTCATCTTTAGAGAGATTGAAGAGCTTTCAGATTTTACTTGCTGTTTTAGGGCCCCAGTAGCCCAGACACAATAGTACCTGTCAGTCCAGGAATATTTTTCTCTCCTTTTGGAAACATAAGCAAGTCAAGAACACTCAGATTGACATCCACCGTGCATCCCCGAGCAGACTTGAGCTTTCTCTCTCCAGTTCTCCTTGATCTGGAACAAGAGTGCCCATGACTCAACAGCAGGTACACTATGCTGTGTGTCGAGATACCTTACTTCTTCTTGGGAAAAACTTTTTATAATCCCACCACTGATTTGAACCACATTACACTTCCAACTCTTTACCAAGAGCATCAGCAACTTCTGCAGCCATGAACTTGCATTCTTTGTCCAATTCAATGAGTTTCTGACAACTAGTGGCTAGAAAGATAATAAGCTTCATCTTTACAAAGCCTATGGGATACCATTGGAAAAGAATCACGTATTGTTATTATTACTATTAATTGTCTGTCTGTCTGTGTGTGTGTGTGGGGGGCGTGTGTGAGTGCATGCATGTGTGTGAACAAGTACAAATGCCCACAGGGACTGGATTTAAGATTATGATCCTCTGCCAGTTTTGAACTATCTAATATGACTGCTAAGAACTAAGATCAGGTCCCCTGAAAGAGCAGTTGGTTCTCTTAGGGTTGAATCATCTCTCCAGCTCAACTTATTATTTCTCAACTCCCATCTCAGACTTAACTTTATTCTGTCCCAGAAGCAAGCAAGTGAAGGGGCTGATAGGTTAATATAAGTTAGATTTAGTGAATACCTAAATTTCTGATACAGTCTCTTAATTCGGGGCATGAAGATCAACTGCTGTGAGCAATTAGCTTATCAGCTTATGGATGAAGTCAGGTGAAATGAGGGGAGTCTCTTTGGACTGAAAAACAAGGTTGAAGCCAGGTGAAACAAGGAAAGACTTTATGACCTGGCATTGCTTTCAACTGCTAAGTGGGCAGAGCCCAAATTAAGCTGAAGCAGGTGGAACAAGGAGTGATCCTATTTAAGGACAAGTGGATGAGCCCAGAGAGCGCGTGCTAAGGGCCCCCGATATGAGAGAGCTCCGAGAGTCCTGCTGGAGAAAGTTCTGGTAGACCAATGGCCAGATCTCCCTGAGGCAGAAGGAAGCTGGTGAGCAGAGAAAGCCTCGGCAAGACAGCAAAAGGCCAAGGACTAAACCCTGTGGCTCAGCTTTTGCCTAGAGGGGTTTGACCTGTCCGAACAGTGGCCTGAACGGAACTGTGGCCAGCTTTAAAGACTGAGGCAGAACGGCAGAGTTGCTGATACGAAGGAAGTAAGGTGGCCTACAGACGCTGAGGTCTCCCAGAGAGAAGAAAGCCTCAAGCCTTATTTAAAGTGAGACTTCGATAGCCAATTTACCCTGACGAACCTGCGTGTGAGCTATTCCAGAAAAAGGACTGCTAAGTGCGTTAAAGAGTCTACCCCCGAGACTGGTTTCCTGACGACTGAGGACCTGCCCCAGAGACTGTATCATTCTAAAAGGGTATGAAAGTAGTTGTTATGATTATCAATAGGTTTAGTGGATAGGTTAAAGGGGTTGTAGGAATTTATAGGATTAATAGTTAAGAAATTGTTGGTGTTTGTTATAAGTGAATTTAGTAATAAATAAATAAGAGTTAAATAATAACTTAAAAGTTCGGTTTCAAGCAAGGGTCCATTATCTTAATTCTATAATACTATTTTACTAGTCACTTAATATGTCCTACTTTGTAGATATAAATTTTAGGTCAGTTTTAGGAAAAGTTATATAAACCAGAAAAACAAAACAAAACAATACCTATTATAATAAATATAATTATAACAACCCTTGGTCTGTATCTTAGTTCAGTGTGGCTAAAAATAAAAAAGAAATATTATTTTTTAATATCCAAATAAGATAGTTAAAGAGGGAGAGGACTGAGAATTCATATTATTCTGTTAGGAGATAGATATGATATAGGATTCATTACCATATTTATGAAATTACAATGTTCATATGGAAAGGCTCCAGTGCTAAGCTGAAGTCTTTATTTCTGGCTGTCTTTATGGAAAAGATAAAATATTTATTTTCACATAATATGTTGTAAAGAAAAGGAGTATTATCTGCTCAAGTAAGAAGGATAATTAATGATGAAAATGATCATAAATCTGGTATAATAATTTATTCTTGCTTGTCTTCTCATATTTAACAGAATGAGTGAGCATCGAAATCATAGTGGTAGGTTAATACGTTCTCATAAAATATGGTGTAATCTGAAAAAAAAAACTCTTATTTGTGCTGTGAATAAGTTAAGATTGGCCATTGATTTTTTTTTTTATAGAGGATGAAGAAGAATCCTAAAACTCTTCTTCCCAAGAGCAGGAATCTAATGATGCTCTTTTCTACAGCCTTCATTGCTATTTGGCAAAACTTAAGACAAACTTATTGCATTCCAGCACGTTCCTAATGCTGTAACTCTTCAATACAGTTCTTCATGTTGTAGTGACCCCCAACCATAAAATTTGCATTGCTACTTCATACATGTAATTTTGCTACTATTATTAACTGTAATGTAATAATCAATATGCAGGATATTTGATATACAACCTCTGTAAAAGAGTTGTTCTACTCTCAAAGGGGTTGTGACCCCACAGTTTGAGAACCTCTCTTCTAGAAGATACTTTCGGACCAATTTACTTTGATTTTGAGGACAGAATGGGGCTTTTTCCTGGAGATTACATTGATTTTGAAAAAATAACCAAGTACACACACGTGCACACATGGAGACAGAGGAGTATAATATAGATATGTCAAATAAATAACAAGAGACAGATACTGAGAAATAATAAGAGAGCATCTAAAGATGAGTACACCCGTACGGATTTCTGTACATATGGGATCTCCTATTAGACAGCCCCAAATGATATGATTTCCTAATTTGCCATACATTTCCCCATATTCCCAACAAGTTCTTTCTAAGACAAAAGAACAGAGCTAGATGATGTCTTGGCCACACTCCCATTTTAACACTAAGCATAAATTTATAGTTTGAGAATAACAATGAAATACTTGTTTAAAAATTGATACTTTTTCAAAGGTAATACTTTGGTAGACAATTATTCATGTTCCTGAAGGGAATGAAAATTATTAAAAGACCCCCTAAGTCGGCAGTAGAGCCAGGCCAGCCGCCAGGTGATTCCCGGAACTTAGCTGACCATAAACAGGTTGAAACCAAGAATGAAGGTCAATTGGGCCACGGGCCCCCAGGGCTTCAGGAACTGGCTGACCACAAAGTAGATAACAAAACAAGATTAGATTCATTCCTGAGACAAACAGATGTAGGATGTTTCCTGCTGATTAACTAATGGGCTGGTACATTCCACCTGTATTTCTCCTCCCCCTTGGGTTGTGGTAAACGATGGGTTGGGCTGGTACATTCCAGCTGTATTTCCCCTCCCCCTTGGGTTATGGTAAACAATGGGCTGGGCTGGTACTTCCCACCTGTAATTTCCCCCACCCCCTTAATCTGTGGTGCTCCCCTATTAAATATGCTACTCTCCTCCAAATCGGGGTCACAGCTCCTACCCCTGTGTGGATACGAGTGGCACCCCTCAGTGCACTGAGCCTCCCTTTTACCCCCTTTACCCCCCACCCCGAAATACACCTCTTGCGATTGCATCAAGATGGTCTCTTGCGAGTTTTGGGGCAGCCGAGATATCCTGAGTGTCGGGTGAGGAACTTCCCTCCCTCGGATCTTTCATTCCCTCTTCAGAACATGGATAATTTTTGACACACTCACAGAATCTCCACCAGAGACAGAATTGCCAACTCTTTCCACTGTAAACCAAAGTGGGGAACAGAATTCTGATACACATACTTCCAATAAAATATTAACCTAATGGAATTAATACATGAATTGACATTCTATTGATTCTCTTCACAAACACAAAAACACTGACAAACACACATATATACCCCCCCACACACACAAGGACACATGCTCTCACACACAGAATTTATCCAAAGAGAGCAGAGTCTTCCTGAAGAGATCAGAACAAAGAGATTGTTGTTCACTGTCTGGTGTATAGGGCCAGCTGTCCAGCAAATGTGAGAGGAGTAGTATATATACAGAGAGTGTGCTCCATGCTGCTGCACTGATTTTTCCAGGACATGATACGTTGCACTTTTAGAAAAGCTACAGCAGGTAAAGAGTAGGAGAAACAAGGCCTGCCATTGAGCAGGAACAAAGCCTGCTACTAAACAGCACATGTGTGGCTGGTCTTCCACATGCAACTGACCTGAGAAAACTGCTCGGCATGCCTCAGCATGCCCTGCCCTCATGAGACCTGTCTGGACCTGTCTGCAGATTGATGATGTCACACTGGGTAATGAGACACGAGTCAATGAGGAAGAGCCACAGCAGTCTGCAGTTCGGGAGCCAATGGGACTCTGGGCAAGGGTTATAAAGGGAGCCCCCTCTTTTTGAAATAAATGGATCTGCTTTTGCCACTTACCGGACCACCGGAATCTGGGTTGTTGATTCTGCACCAGCTCATCCCCTCCCCCACGAGTCCTGGGCATGGGCCCCAGTAACATCTGGCCCCCAACAGCAACAGTAAGACTTAGTCATTATCCAAGTCCTGCACGCAAGAAAATATTGTGCTAATCATTAATTCACTGGCTAAATGTGATGTGATTGTTACCTCTATGCAATGAGATAAAAAGCAAGTTGTCTGACTATTGAATTCTATATATAGAGAGTATACATATATATAGTATTATATATATATATATTAATCTTTCTTTGAGCTCTTCCTGTCAACAGGCTCCCCAGCTGGCTCTTGTATTGCCATCCTCTGATTATGGGAACACTCACTATGTCTTTACTCATCCCATAGTATAGGTAACCTTCAGTTCATATTTGGACCTTAAAGGATACATGAATGAATCTTACAAGTGCAGGGATAAACATTTAGACAGCTTAAGTGGTTTAAGTACTAATGCCAAAGTTAGAGGAAAAAACAAGCTTACAGACTCCTTAACCATTTATGTTATAGTATTGGGGTATTTAAGCAGAAGAAGAAAATTCTTCATGATTATTTCGACTTTTCCTGACTCCACTCTAAGTTCAGGGATGATATTATTATAACTATATTCCTTAGTCCAAGAATGCCACAGAGCCCACATGATTGATTCTAACAGGTCATCATTTGTAAGTCTCATATTTCCATACCAACCATACATGGATCTGTCCCATATCTGTATGGCTTAATTGGCTAGACTTTGTGTCTTGGTTGCTTCATTTCTAGAATAGTACTCCAAAAAAAAAAAAAAACAGAAAATAAAGTGTTACAATACAGTATTTTTTCATGTATCAGCATGTAGGAGGCTGCTTTGGGCTAATATGCTATTTTCTGTTTACTAAGATGCTGAAAAGCTAGTACTGAATAGGACCATCTCATTCAGAAGTTCCCATCATTAATACCTACATGGAGGAGAATTGTGGACTCAAAACACAAGTTAAACTCTGTTATGTGAGCATTTTTCTGAATTCTAATGCAATGTCTATCCAGTAAGAGCATTGTTAGCATTATAAATTGTAATGACAAAGAGAATTATATGGGTTTTCTATGTTAAATCAATCATTAAGTAGTGCTATAATTATTTGCTGTTGGGAACACTTTTTTCTATTGTAAAATTGACACAATCTATGAATGTAATTGCTGTTTTTTTTTTTTTTTAATAGGAGAACCCTTCAAGATGGGAGTCTGAGAGAAAGGTGACACATTTAATCATGACATTTCAGAGGTACTATCCTGTTAGGGATCATACCTATCACCATGTAATTAGTCAGTGCATTTTCCTGTGGTCTGTGAAACTCGTATTTCCTTCTTCATCTGAGAGATAGAGAGCTGGCACGTTCAAACCTTCTGTAGCTTTAATTACAATGTGGTGTTGGGCCCAATTATAGCTGAGACCAACGTGACCTTTTCAGGTTAGTTATTCAAACCGCTTCTCCGATTATGGGTAGATTTTAGGCATCAATGTATGTGGGCTTGAGATCATTGGATAGCTGTTTCTTCATTTCCCCAAGAGAAAAAAAAATCAGCAACAGCATCAACTAGTAATGATGGCATTAAATTTTAAAAGGTGAGAAAAAAAAACCCTTTATTAGCAAAATGGCATGTCTTCATCTTCCACGTGATAAGGCCAGCCAAGCAAGAACCTTTGCTAAAGTTCAATTTTGTTCTGCTTCCCTCTCCCCACATCTGCTCATGTACATGTGTCTCTGATGGTGCACACGTATGCATCTGGCATCTCCAATCACTGTCTCTATGAAATACATGTCAAACTCTCTTGTTCCCATAGTGAAAGGAGAAAAGTTAATTGGCAAACCCTGTATAGATCACCTTACCTCAGCAATATCAGAGGGTTTAGTGAGGCAGATGAGACAGAAAGATATGTGTTTTTATTCTTGCATGGACTCACTATTAACATTAATGTCAACAACAAAAATGTGATATCTCTGTGTAGTGCTAGGACTTTCAAAAACAGTAGGTAAGCTTCCCCCCACCCCCAAGAATATTACCAAAGCTAGAGAGACTTTTATTTGTAAAGAGGTAGCACAGGAAGTATGGGAGATGTCCTGTGTGTTCCCAGCTTCTAAGAATAAAACAGAAAGACAAAGCCAGTATCAAGAATAAAATGTGACAGGACCATAGGAGAAGTGAAAATGTGAACTCAGGTTGGAAGAAATATGTCAGTGGGAGGCTTAGTATGGTTTTGTAGAAATAGTCAGGTTTTCTTCAGACCTGTTCTGTAGAAAATAAAGAACCAATGGGATTTTTAAACTGGGCATATCTGTCTTAGAAGTGAAGATTTATGAAATTAAGTTGAAAATGGTTACTTTTTTGTTTTGTTTTTGGTTTGTTTTTGTTTTTTTAATTTATTTATTTATTGTTTCAGGTTACATCTCCATCATAGTGTCCTCTTTCCGCCCCTCCCAGTCCCGCCATCCCACCCTCTACCCCCAAACCTTCCATCCCACTCCTTTTAATATGGGGAAGAAAAGGAAAATGAGAGTACAGGTAGCCTGTCTCTGTATGTTCTTTTCTTTATGCTAAAGGGCTCTGTGTTGTCTTTTGGATCAAAGACTAGTTGAATCAGAAATAATTAAAAAAAAAAAAAACTGACTAAGAACTAAGGCCAAACACTACAAGCAGATAACAACCACACCAAATGTTACAAAAACATCCAATATGTAAAATTACACAAGGTGAATGAATTTTGTATATAATTTCTCTCCTCTCTTCCATAAGCATCAGTGTTATAGTTTTGCATACATTTTGTGGTGTTTGACTTCAGTGTGTTAACTGTTTCAATTGCTGTTTCCTCATGTTTTAGGCATGGACACTAAAAGTCAGTTTTTCAAGTCAAATCAAGAACAAAATTTGAAGGTAGTATTTAAGCTCATGACTACTGACACTGTATGTAATATACTTTCCACTGAGTTTCTAATCCACAAATAGGGGGAAAATCTAGTTCATTTATAAAGTCTGTATATGCAAATGTGAAAGTTTTCATCCTTAGTTATTCTTCAAATCCGTGCTAATGAGATAGATTGGGAAGCAAAAATATGAGCTTAATTGCAGTTCGCAGGGTGAACACGCACAGTGACTGCAAAGGCTCCTGTGTGTGGCAGGTGCTGCTTAATGATTCATCATCCATTAAGGAAAGACCATGGAAAAATACAATGAGGCTGTGACTTTCAGGAATCATAATTCAATTTCTCAAGGAAATAGAATAGATAGTGTGGAGTCTATGAGAAATTCAGAAAATATTTATGACTCTGTATTTGGTTGCCTTTTATTTATTTGCTTGCTTTTCACTTCAACAAACCCCACCCCCGCTTCACCTTCACAATGCATGCATATTCATGTCCCTCTTATGCCCTGTCAGAACAGTAACAATCTACACAGAGAAGGGCTTTGTTCCATGAAGTCTTTGAAGTGTATGCACCAAGTGTATATCTTTCTGTCCTCTCTCTCTCTCTCTCTCTCTCTCTCTCTCTCTCTCTCTCTCTCTTTTCCAGGACTTTGAATGCCTCAGATCCACTCTTCACTCCATATGTAAGCCTGTCAGTCTCCCTTTCTTACACCTTGAAATCCTATCCCTTTACAGACCAAGAGTGTGGAACACTAGGAATATTATTGGAAACTCTTCAAAACACAAGTTATTTTACTGCAAGGCAAGCTTTACTATTAGTTGGTAAACCTCTAAACCCTCACCATGTTATGATGGCTCAAGTCCTAGTTAAAGCTTACGCTGTGAGCATTGAATCTGACCCAAGAGCTTCGGACTCTAGTGTGCAATCTAGCCTGCTCTGCACTTCACATTTGAAATGACCTTCTGTCTTATATCTTCTGCACTTCTCTGACTATGTAAATGGAGTATCCATACACACAACAGGTTGATGTCATGGATATATAATATATCTATATATTAATCTACTTGAGTGTGTAGTTGTTTGCTTATGCCAAACTTTTTGTCAATGACCTAGAAACGTTTTTTTTTTGTTTTTTTTTTTTTAAAGTTCACTACTTAAATCAGTTATTTTAGCTTTCTTGTCAGGTCTCATCAAAGGACTATGAAGGAAGACATGTTGAGTCTGACAGTCATAGTTTTACTTATAGAGTGACCAGAAATCTGTCTGTATGTCTATCTGTCTGTCTATTCATCTATCTATCTGTCTGTCTATCTGTCAATCATCTATCTATATCTATCATCTATTCATCTCTCTATCTATTTCTATCTGTCATCTTATCATCTACCTATCTTCTGTCATCCATTATCCTATCTATCCACATATGTGTGCATGTCTGTATATGACATAGCATCAGCATCTTGAGTGTAAAGATATTTCTTTTACATATTCAGCTAACTGCAGAAGACTGATATGTAAAGACACAACTGTGTTTTTATTGAACTTGCATACACTTTTTCTTCTCCTTATTCCCGGAACAATGCAGTATAACAGCTATCAACATATAATTTGCATCATATTAAGCATTATAAACAATCTATGGGTATGAGAGAATATGATGCCTCTTTCCTGGAGCCACTTAAGTTTCTTCACATTTAATATTTTTCGGGGCTTTGGAACCACCTCTCCAGATATCCTCAGGGCTAACTGTATTTCTCAATGCCTCTTACATAGTTTTGACTTTAATGAAACAAAACTCCAGTCCACAAAAAAAAAAAAAAAGACCTGTAAAGGGTGGTGGTGAAACCTCTACAACATCAGCTGAAGCCTTGTGATCATGACTTCTCCTTATCTGGAAGGTGTTGCTGAGTGACAACTTGAATATGAGAAACTGGAAAAATGGAAAGGATAGAATTTATTATCACATTTTCTTTCAAATCTCAATTTCCCTTTCAATTCTAGTTTACCACTTAAAGCAGGTAAATTCGCTCTACAAATACAACCAAGGGGTGTTCATGCCACCTTAATAGATTGCACTAGTTTTGTAGTTCTTACAACTTCATTATTTAGAGCCCAATTCCCCTCCTCAACATTAGCATATTAAGGCAAAATCTAATTGGCAGTAAGCAGCTTGAGGCCACAAAGCCACAGAAAAATGTAGGTGGAGTCAGGTGAACACGCTGAACTTCTGTCTCAGACATGTATATAGTATTCACTTGTACATAGCATTTTAGCTGTGTCAGTAATAGATTTTTTTGCAAAAGTAATATTACTTAAGTAATTTTTTTGTTTCTAAATAAAAAAATATACTTTGAGGTTGAAGTAAAAAAGAGAAATAAAGCATGCAATTCAGAAAAGTGAACACACTCCACATTATTTTGTCTTCCGGATGTTAATTTTAAAATTCACAGTCTGATATTTGTAAGCCGTTTCTTTCTGAATATCTTTTGAATGATCTAAGATGACCATTTCACCTCCCTATCCATATTGATGCATATTTATATATCAGAATATATCCCCAGACCACTATGTAGGAAGGTCAATTAAAAGGGAAATTGATGACTGTTAGAAAGGTTTGTATAGAACACGTTTATGGGCGGGCTGTCTGCCAGACTTGATGGTCATAACTGGAAGAGAATTGTCTGTCTTCTATCTACAGATTTATATAAACAGACTTTTCTATATATTCAACAAATATTCAATCATGAGTCTATTTACAATGAACCAGAAATGGCTAATACCTTTATACCAGACCCTGAAGTTGTTGAAGAAATAAAGTCAGAAATAACCAGGAAGCAATCTCTGGGAGAAAGTCTATTCTAAACTCTCTAGAAAGTAAAGTCAGGTGCCAAATACATATGGACTGGATATTGGGAATGTACGCTAAGCCATATAACCCTCATAACTGTGGCCTAATTACCTCTGTTGTTTTGTATTGTATTTATTATTATAAGAGAAATAGCCATTTGTTGGACTGAAAGAGGAAACTGTAGGGGGAAATAAGATATACCTTAAACTTAAAAAAATAAAGGGAAGAGGATGGGGGATTGAGGGTGGGACTGGAGGGGACTGCAATTGAGATGTAACTTGAAGAAATAAAAAACAAAGGAAAAAAAGAAAGTAAAGAAGATAGATAAACTCATGATGAAAGACACATTTGTGTGCACATGTGTGGCTTCCATGTGGGCAGTCATGCAGTTGTTTCCCACTTTGTTTTTAGTCGGGGTCTCTCAATGAAATTGAAACTCACAGATTCACCTAGAATGACAGGCCTGCAAGCTCATGGGAAGCTTCCCTCTCTTCTTTCCAAGACCTGGAATTATAGGGTTGTTTTTTTTTTCTTTTTTTTTTTTGGCCTTTCTTTGTTGTTGTTATTGTTTTCACCCTCTGCATTTAACTTTTAATAAGTGCTAAGTTTGCGAACTAAGGTCCTCATGCTGACATGTTAAGTATTATACTCACCAAGCCATATTCACCACCTTAGCAAAGAACACCTCTTGTGACTAGATTTTTGGAGAGAACAAATTTATTCAACATTTTATGGAGCCAGTAATATGACAACATTAGTATGCAATAAAGTATTTTTCTTAAAATGAAATTTGAACTCTAGTTTGAAGCTCCAATGATGGATATCTCAGAGGAAACTGCCGGAGGACTGATTGAATCATCAACTATGGGGCATTTCCAGCCAGTTCTAACATAGTTTAATTGACAAAGAAATCCAGATTGTGAGTGACCCTTAAATAGATCATTAATAGGAAGGCTGAGAGAAAGATGTTAAAGAAACTTTTATATTCTAATCACAAGAGTTTAAAGTAAGCAAGGTCTATGTTTAGACGAGCCATTACACATTAGTTGAAGGAACTAAGGTAGCTTCAGCAAGTGGTTCATTGCCAACATGCAACAGTCTCTCATCTGATCCTCAGATTTTGAACCACAGGTTCTTTCAGAGTTTTCTCTGTGAAGGTACACCAGTGCATGGTAAAATGAGGTGGCTACATGGACAGCATCTCTTTAAATCTCAGCTCCATGTTTTGTCACTTATTATCTATAAAACCAGACATGCCTGCTCACTTGTGTGAGTTGAAGTGCATAGATCTTCTGAAATACTGTCATGTTTACTAAACCCAGTAGTATACTTAAGTAGGTATACCTAGTGCCTCAACTAGAGTAGCCATTTAATAACCACAGACTAATATAATGATATAATCTAGTCTGACACTCTTATCATTACATTTGTTTTGCAGACAAAGACATCTCATTTTGAGGAGTGCTCAGCCTGTTTCAATGACTTAAGCATTTCCCTCAGTAAGTCATCCTAATGGTTTTGTTAGAAAGTAATTTAATCTATTTTGACAATGGATCACTTGTGGTCAGTAAAGAAGTGAGAAGTCTATCTGGGAAAGGTTTTGAAAGTTTTGCTCACTCCTACAAGAGAATACAAAAATAAACCAGTTTATCTTCTCCAGGAGGTTTTAGTCCTATGAATGGCACCTAAAAACTGAAATAAGCAGATTAAAACCAAGAAGGACATAGGGCAAAGACAAAGGCAACATGTGGTGACAGAACTCAAGAAATGAAGCAACCTGGATTCATTGTGATTCTAAGCATTCTTCATTATCTATGTTAATTTAAGGAATATGTTCTCTTTACAACATCCAAATGCAGTTAAGGGATTTATTACAAGGTATGTTTTTCCAAGTCCCACCATACAAATCTGTACACATAACAAGAACATAAAGCATACTATACCAAAGAAGACAACTGATAAGCAGGCCAGTTTCATATCTTGTTATATTAAATGGTCAGTCTACTGACTAGAAGTTCTATTTTTCTTATTAGATTTTGATCAACTTTGAGAATGTTAATAAATGACCATAGATTCTACAAGATAAAAAGAAAAATATTTTCTTGAACTAATAAAGAACACACAATAAATGCACAGCTATCATTCAAGAAATGTGCAATATGTCTCTTATGACAGATATAGAACTATAGAGGAGAGATGGCACATAGGGTATGACCTCTGAGAAGTAGGCATGGCTAATGGTGTGTGATTTACTGCACTTGCTTTATGATAAGATTGCCCCTAGTAGTCCAACAAAAATTGTACCAATTTTTATGGACAGTAACTATCATCGCCTTCCTGTTTCTTCTTTGATCTTCAATGTTCCCATCCCATTTAATACTTCAGTTCCAGAATATTAACACTAAATTCTCTGGACTTTCTTTTGTATCTTTCATCCAATGAAAGGATTAGGTTTGGGGTTACAAAAAATTATTTTTCTTCTGGGACATCAGTTTTTAATAGGTTATTAATATCATATATTCAACCCCAAACATATAGATATTCAAAATAGCACTAAATGGACACATTAGGATGCTTGTTTAAAAGTGTGTGTGTGGTGGAGGAGGTAATAAGATAATAATTAAAGAAGACATCATGAATTTGAGAGGGAGTAGGGGTGGCATTAGTGGAGTTGGTGAAAAAAGAGGAAGGGGTGGAAATTGTATACTGTAGTCATATATAAATCCTCCAAAAAATTAAATTAGAATAACTTTCCTTTCTGCCACAGGTTTTGAAATCTAATTAAACTAACAAAAGCTGTACTGATCTATTCCATTGCATTGATGTGGCCTCCTATACCTACATCAGAAAAACTATACTACAAACACTCCCAAGAGGAGAAGAAGGCAGGAAATCATCAAACTTAGGGCTGATTTTAACAACTTGGAAACAAAAAGAACAATACAAAGAATCAATGATAGCAAGAGTGGGTTCTTTGAGAAAATCAACAAAATAGACAAACCCTTAGCCAAACTAACTAAAAGGCAGATGGAAAAAAACCCAAATCAACAAAATCAGAAATGAAAAGAGAGAAATAACAGCAGACATTAAGGAAATCCAAAGAATCTTTAGGTCCTATTTTAAAAATCTGAACGCCACCAAACATGAAAACGTAACCAAAATGGACAATTTTCTTGATAGATTCCACCTACCAAAGTAAATCAAGATCAGGTCAATAGATGAAACAGCCCTATAACCCCTAAGGAAATAGAAACAGTCAATAAAAATTCTCCCAACCAAAAAAAGCCCAGGACCAGATAGTTTCAGCACAGAATTCTACCAGACCTTCAAAGAAGAGCTAATACGAATAGTCTTCAAGCTCTTCCACAAAATAGAATCAGAAGGAACACTGCCAAACTCATTCTATGAGGCCACAGTCATCCTGATTCCTAAACCACACAAAGACCCAACAAAGAAAGAGAACTTCAGACCAATTTTCCTCATGAACATAGACACAAAAATATACTTAATAAAATACTACCAAACCAAATACAAGAACACAACAAAACTATCATACATTATGATCAAGTAGGCTTCATCCCAGGAATGCAGGGATGGTTCAACAATGAAAATCCATCAACGTAATTTACCATATAAACAAGCTGAAAGAAAAAAAAAAAACACATGATCATCTTGCTAGATGTGGAAAAAGCTTTTGAAACATCCAACACCCCTCAAGCTAAAAGTCCTGGAGAGAACGGGCATACAAGGACCATACCTAGAAATAATAAAGGCAATATACAGCATGCTTTGGAAACTGAAATGAATGGAAAAAAATGATGTGGAAGGTTGTTGACCTTAAAGGACTTTCATCAAGATGAAAGAAACATAAACTGACATAAAGTCTTCAGGAACATCCACCTTTGAGTGTGAACTAGTGAAGACATAAATGTCCTGGGTACAGTAGATTACCCGATAGAGGTGCTCGGAGGAACAATAATTGTTGAGTATCCTTGGGAAAATTATAAATTTGTACAGTAGAAAAGAACTTCTTGTGACAGTCTAGGTTGTGTAAATGGCCTACAGAATCATTTTAGGCAGCTTTTCTCAAAATGTTTGCTGAGTGCAGTACAGTTTTGCTTTATTCAATAATGCATCATATGAAAATTAGCAAGAAGTCAACTCTGGGCAAGAATGATGCTAAAATCTATGAGCAACAGTCCTATAGGATCACTCTATCACTCTAAGCAGAATGTCAGAGTTGCATCAGGTTGAGCCTATGAAGATGGAAGATGAAGTAGGAATAACATAGATATTCTACAAAAGCTTTGAGTTGTTTTGTAGCTGACAAATTTGATTTCATTCCAAAATGAGAGACCCATCAGTGAATGAACCTTTGTCAGAGTCCACTTTGCCTATGTAAGCCAATATTTTCATGGTTTATGAAAGCAATTGCATTCTTTGGCTCTCTTCAGTTCAAAATAGATACTTTCTTACCTTCATTTGGTTCTTTCTCCCAGGCTTCCACAGCTCTTTAGGCAGACATTTGAAGAACTGTCAGAATCAAGGTACAAAGAGCCCAAAAGGCCAACCTGGAAAGCAGAAGGCAGTGAAAAGCAAAAGAGAAGTGCTGGTGTGGCCAGTCACTGTGGCACTTCTGTGCTTTCACACCTCTGAATGAGTGTTCAAAGTGTTTCATTTTGGGAACCTCAGACAGTGGTGTGTGGATTGCAATGGCTCTAGGCATTTCCGAGCACAGCTGGTCACTTGGCTACCCATAGGGTCCATATCAGTTTTCTACAAATAAGGAAAGTAAAATGTATATTATTTTCAGTTCTGATGGGTGAACCTCACTGCTTCCTAACATCTGTACCATCATGCTTTTTCAAAAAGAGTATGCCACACCATCAAGGAGGAACATGATTTGCCTTACAAACATTATAGAAAAAAATGGCAAGAGACACACTGTTTGTCTTTGTTAGTGTTGTAATTACTGTAATGAAACACCATGACCAAAGCAACTAGAGGACTGGGTTCATTTGACCTATACTTCCACGTCACAGTTTATCATCAAAGAAAATCAAGGCAAGAACTTAGGCAGGGCAGGAACCTGGAGGGAGAAGCTGATGCAGAGGTTACAGAGGAGTGCTGCTTACTGGATTGGTCTATGTGGCTTGCTCTGTCTGCTTTTTTAATTGAAGCCAGAACTAAGTCAAGGATAGCACCACCTATAATGCCCTGGACCCTGAACCTTCCCCAGGAATTAAGAAGTCCTACAGGCCTGCCTGCAGTCTGATCTTCTGGAGACATTTTCTCAGTTAAGGCTCTTCCCTCTCTAATAACTTGATCTTGTGTCAAATTAACAGAAAATAATAAGTATGTTGTTACAGACAAACAATAAAGTATGACTGTGGGCTTTCACATGGTCCATCATATGGAGAAGGGAAGATAAACCTTCTAAAACAGAAAATAGTGTGCAATGTAACCATTGAATGAATATTTTTGTAATAAATTATTGTTTATTAGGTCTTTTAAATGCTTATTCACATTACTTTCAGGATGATGAATGTGGTAATATTTTTTTTTAATGTCTAAGCATTATCCGTTTTTACTATTTTGTCCCCTACCTTATATACAGAACCAAATGGGTGTTTCCACATGAGGCTACCTGGGCTCATCACATTAAAGGTCATTCTATTATGTCACATAACATAAGCCTGGTAACATGATAATCATGCATGAGTCTTGCTCACCCAATCAGCTATACCCATGATCGGGCTCCAACTCTTTCCCAGTATCTCTGGCTGGCACCATCTTAGATATTTCTCACAACCCACATTCATTTTCCCAGCCACGAGTCATTTCTCATAAGCCTCCATTCCCCATGTCCCCACATCTCCCCCTGTTTTATTTATTTAAATAACGGAGAGGGGGGAGACTTGTGGCAATAATGTTCTTAAATTCTATCTTCTCTGGGTTTTCTTCTGAGGAGAGAGATGTTTGAAGATCTCAACTCTGTACTGTCTCTGCTGCTAATTGAATATTGAGTACTTGACCAGCAGTTTAATTTCTCAAGAAACTCACATTCTTTATCAACATGTTGAAAATCTCTCTCTTTTTTTTAGAACATAAAGGCATAGCATGGACTAAAATATTGAATATTATTATATTTGATTCTAAAGATGAGAAAGTTGTCAAGTTACTGAGATGGTTAGTAGAATACAATGATGAATGTTGGATATCTTAATGATTAACCTGCATGATTTTTTTTTTTTTTTGGTTTTTCGAGACAGGGTTTCTCTGTGTAACAGCCCTGGCTGTCCTAGACTCGCTTTGTAGACCAGGCTGGCCTCGAACTCACAGAGATCCGCCTGCCTCTGCCTCCCGAGTGCTGGGATTAAATTTTAAAAATATTTCTTTCTACTTTAGTTATTGAGATTATAAAATAATTACAATATGTTTCCTTTCCTCTCCTGTTTTCAGACCCTCTCACATCCCCCTCCTGATGCCCCTTTAAAGTCATGGCCTTTTTTCTTCATTAATTGGTAGTGCACACATTTATGTATATACCTATATCTTCCTAAATATAGCCTACACATTCTATACAATGTTATTTATATGCGTTCAAGGCTGACCATTTGTCACTGGACAATCAATTAATGTGCTCTTCCCCGGGGAAGATCACATGTCCCACCCACAGTTTTTCTTGGTTGCCTATATTTTTTGTATATAGTGTTAAAGCTTTGTGGAATTTCCCCATTCCACTTTGGCATGGCCACTGGTATAATCTTTTCAGCATTTGAATTTAAGATTAGCCTTCTCTTTCTAGAAATCTAATATATTTATTTCTATGCCAATAAACAGTACTCTCACATGGTTGTTTTCCAGAATAGGTTTCATTTTGGAATCTTTACACATATAACAATGGCATCTACACAGTTATGCGAGGCATTAAGGATATCTTGATTTCTTCTGACTTACTTCACTCTGGCAGCCCTGAGCTTGTCAAAGTGATGTTCATTCTTGGTACCAGCTAAAGGATTAATCCATCATCACAATTTGATTGGCCGATTTTATGGACTCTGAGAATCATGGATAGTTTATAATATTCGTAATGTTCCACAATTCAATTGGATTAGCACACACCACAACTTTACAGAGTACTATTTTATAAGGTATTAATTCAGGAGTGAAAACCCAGCATGAATGTGTGAAGAATTATCTCATGCACTCAAGTTCCTGGATTGAATAAAAAGTGGAAAAGGAGTAACTTTTGGGTTACTATCTGAGCACCCAAATTCCTTTTTCTCTGGTTATTGGTCTACTAAAATGTAAATAAGCAATCTTATGATCCCAGGTCTATGAAGATTCTCTATAGTCATGCCTTTTTCACATGATGGACTATCTCTCTATAAACTTGCACAAAACAGACAATTCCTCCCTTAAATCTTTTGTCAGACATAGGAACTCAGCAACAAAAAGAGTAAGTAATTCTCTATAATAGGAAAAAGCAATAGAGTTTCCTCATAGAGTTGTTTTTGTTTTTTTGCTTTGTTTTGTTTTGTTTGTTTGTTTGTTTGGTTGGTTTTTGCATTGCATTGAAATTAAATTTTAACCACTAGTTAAAAGTTTTGGGGACATTAATGTGATCTGTGGATGGCAGAGATGAATAAGTGAGACTGCCTGAGAACTTTGGATCCAGAAGTTCATAAGTGGGAGTCTAAGATGTTAGACATTGGGTTACCAGAATCTTCATTTTTGTTTTTCTTTGATTTGGTTGATTTTATGTTCTAATTCTTCAAATTTGAAATTAGAAATCATGCAATTTTTTCCTTTACTGAAGCCCAGTATCTTTGGATTTTTTAAGGGATTTTGGTCTTTTAAAGTGTTGAAATTTTTAAATACTGTGGGACTTTTAAAGTTGTACTTTGTTTTACAATGACAACATAAGTTCTTGGAATCAAGTAATTGAAAGACTATCATTAAAAGTGATGTTTTTGCTTGTCAAATTGGGAAAGAGTAGAGTGTCTGAGGTAGTCTTGACAACTTGGCTCAGGCTTGTGCCATCTGACGGAAGAGCCTTCATGAAGGAATCGCCTCTTAAATGGTCTGTTGGGAACATCTGTGGATAATTTTCTTGATGTAAGAGTGATGAGTGTGTAGGTAAAACTCTGTTCTATTAAAAAAAAAACCTAGAGAAACATGAGCTTCAGAGTCGGCCAACAAGTAGAATTTCTCATGGCTTCTGTTTCAAATTATTGCTTGAGAGTTTTATCACACTGACAAAAAGAAAACTTGAAGAGTAGTACACAGTTCCATTTTATTTCTTTTTTGAAAACAATCATTGATCACATATAACTATTTACTCCAAAACTCTGCAGCATTTTATAGCTCTCATAAGTAAAATAATATATTACTTTATAGTTCTTGTTTTATACATGCTTTTTTTTTTTGCAAGTTGCTTCATGGAATTTTAAGAATGAGTAGTATTCCTTTTTCAGTATGACATTCTCTGAGTTCTCCTACAACATTTGATAATTAAAGTTCATAGTTATTAGACCAAGGCAATGTTAGCATATGCTGAAAATCTTGAAATAATCCTGACTTGACATATTTTAACTTATTAAAGCTCCTTACCAGATGATAAAATATATGATCATTGCAATGAAATGCATATTATTCCAAAAATAGTTTTAAATTAGTTTCCAAGAATGAGAAACCCTCCACTTAGTTATGTGACTATATTCATTCTCTACTTTTTAAGACATCTTAAAGTTTTGAAGTGCAGAATTATCAGATGAGGATTTCCACAATTCAGTCTAAGAACAATTGTGTTGATTTGAACAAAGATGGTCCCCCAAAGTCTCACAGCGTGTAGCATTATTTGAAAGCATTAGAATATGTGGCACTGTTGGAGTATGTATGTCATTGGTGGAGGAAATGGGTCACTGTGTAGGGGAGCACCAAGATTTAATATGTTCAAGCTAAGCTTAGTGTGGCAGTCTCCTGCTGTCTGCAGATCAAGATGTAAAACTCTCAACTTCTTCCACTGCACCACATCTGCCTGCATGCTGCCAAAATGACAAATAAAGCTCTGAACCTGTAAGCCAACCCCAATTAAATGTTTTCCTTTATAGGAGATACTGTGGTTATGGTGTCTCTTCATATTAATAAAACCCTAACTAAGAAGTCGATACAAGAAGTACAGCCTTGCTGTGATAGGCATTACTGTGATTTTGTTGGGAGGAATGTGGACTTCGGGACGTTGGATTAGGAAGGCAGCTGAGTGCTATAAGTGGGGTTTGGTGGACCGTACTAGTAGGAAAATAGAAGCCAGAAGTCCTGAGTGTGATTTGAACCATGGAACTTAACTCAAGATATTTCAGAAGGGAAAAATTATTACTCTTTGTCCTAGAGACCATTCTTGTGATATTTTGTTGAAGAATGTGGCTGTTTTATGTTCTTGTCCAAAGAATATGCCTGTGGCAAAATTGAGGAGTCATAGATGAATAGCTTTGAGAGAGGAGAGTTTCAGAAAGCCTGGCATTGACTGTGTTGTTTGCTTTTTAGTGGCCATGCTTATACACATGTACAATGAAAAGGAGTAAGCTAAGCAAGGGAAAACATACAATGTACAGTCTAAGGAGAAAAGGAGTACTAGGAAGTGTAATGGAGTCAAGTCCAGTGCTCAAGATGATACAAAATGTAAAGAAAACCTGAACTCGAAAGAATGATGAGCCTAAGGCAAGTCTCCACCAGCTAAGATTCTAATCTGTGGAAGAGAATTAGAGAAAATAATAGGGCTGAGTGTGGAAGCACACACTTTTAATCTCAGCACTCAAAAGGAAGAGGCAGGCCGATCTCAGGGTTCAAGGTCAGATCTATAGAGTGAGTTTCAGGGCAGGCAAGCTTAGGCAGTAAATGAAGTCATCAAAACCAGAAAGCTGGTGAAAACATATCTGAATGAATGTACTGTGTTCCAGCCCAAGCAATCAGCAGAACAGGGACGATTTGGCCACAAGGTTCTGGATTTATAGTCAAAGATATGAGAAAAGGGTTATAGAATCTCCCTCTGCAAGTAAAGAAAGCTGGTGAGACCAGACATATTATTAGGGATGACCTGCATGGAGGCCTAGAAAAGCCATTGCATGAAGCTTTAAAGGTGAAGCCTGGATTGTCTTAGAGACCTAAAAATACTGGAGATGCCAGCCAGAGTCATGAGATACCTGCCAAGGAAAGCTACTAACATGGGGGGCATGAGTGGTGGAACTATCCCAAAATAGAGAAATGTGCTTCAGTCAACAAAACTGAAAGGAGTTGGAGATCTGCAGAGTATTCTGACATCAGATATGGAGATACAGAGTTCAGAGTTTGACTAGCTGGCTTTTGGTCTGCCTTTGGTACAGTATTTACTCATTATGCTACTTTTCCTCCCTTTTAGAATGGTAATATATAATCTTTATCATTGTACAATGGAAATATGTGATCTGCTTTTTCATTTTGACTTTATGGGGATTACAGTTGAGAGACTTGAGATGAGCCTCAGAAGAGACTTCAAACTTTTCACTTTTATGCAATTGAGACTGTTATAGACTATGGATGGAGATTTTTGAAGTTAGACTGAATGCATTTTTACATTATGATATGTCTACAAGCCTATCAGATTAGGTAAGTGGAATATGGTGATTTAAGTGAAAATTGCCCCCAAGGCTCACAGTGTGTGGCATTATTTGAAAGAATTAGGACATATGGCCTTGTTGGAGCAAGTGAGTGTGGCCTTGTTGGTGGAAATGAGTCACTGGGGTGGGCCTTGAGGTTTCAGAACCTCAGCCCAGATCTAGTCTCTCTCTCTCTCTCTCTCTCTCTCTCTCTTCCTGTTGCCTCTGGAGCCAGATATATAACTCTCAGTTACCTTTCCAGCACTGTGTCTTCCTGCATGATTATAATGGACTTAACTTCTAAATCTATAATTCGGTCCCAATTAACTGTTTTCCTTTATAAGAGTTGTTGTGAGCATGGTGTACTTCACATCAGTAGAAACCCCAACTAAGCCATAATGGAATGTGTAATGGCTCTTTCTGTCTGAATCATTCCTAAACTGAATTAACCTATGGTACACATCTAGTCATAATGCTAAGAAAGAGAACACATTTACAGAGAATTCATTGTCTATATTTAAAGACTTGTAACCCAGAATTGACAATTGTGGAGCACTTCCCTATTGGGTGAGGCCCTAGGTTCAAACTCTGTGCTACATACACACACACACACACACACACACACACACACACACACACACACACAATGTTAAGTTTGTAGTGAACTTGGAATTGCTTGAATCTTTCATAGACTCCACCTTAAAAAAATCTATGTACCCTTTGCTATGAGTTTAAGATATACACATGCCTGCCATACATTACAAAATAGCAAGTGCTGTAATTTGAAGTATTAAATTTCCAATGTAAATGATAATGCAGGAGTGTATTTTCTTTAATCACCACTGTAGTCATGGTAAATACAAGAAAATGGGAAGAAGACACTAGCCCTAACCATTAAACCCATAAGTGGAGGACATAATTTTGTGTGTGTGGATAAGGAGAGTTAGGGTCAGGGTGCCAGGACACAAACAACAAGGTTCTAATGTTAATGAAAATGCAAGAAGTGGTGAAAATTTCCCAAGTGGTATAGCATAGAGGCTGCAGTTCAATGGGCCAGAGAAAAGTGTGGAAAGAACTTGGGGAAGGCACCTTCCTGGATGACAGAGTACCATGCAACCAAGTTTTAAAGTAGAAAAGACCATTGGAAAATTAAGAAAATTGGAGATAATATTAAATAGAGTGAAAGTCAGCAATGGAGCATAGAGTTTGTGAAATTTATATACAATAATGACAATATTAGGTTGTGTGAAATTAAGACAATGTCTTTTTTTAAAAAATGGAAAACCCCCTCATCTATGTTCATAGCAGTTTTATTTGTAATAGCTAGAAACTGGAAACAACCCAGATGTCCCTCAACCGAAAAAAACAAAAAAAAAGACAAAAAAAGAAAAAAAAACTGTGATACATTTATACAATGGAATACTACTCAGCCATCAGAAACAACGAAATCATGCAATTTTCTGCCAAATGGATGGAACTAGAAAAGCTCATCCTGGGTGAGTTAACCCAGACTCAGAAAGATGCACATGTCATCTATTCACTTATAATTGGATTTGAGCTATGTAGTACAAGATAGCTATCTTACAACCAACACACCAAAAGGAACAAGAACATAGACCTTGTTACCTGTTAGTGGGACACTTTGCTCTAATATAGTTGCCGCATAGGCCCCCAGTGCAAGAGAAAGTTCTTAGCCCTCATATAACTGTTGAACTGAGGGGGGCTGATATGTAGGGGCAACCCACTCTGGAGGAGTAGGATAGGTGGGAGAGGGGGAAGAGGGTGGAAGGGTGGGACTAGGAGGGCTAGAGAGAGTGAACTGTGGAGATGTAACTTAAAGTAATAAATAAACATAAAATTATTGAAAAAATGAATCTTACAATTGAAGATTCCTCCCTCCTCTCCTCTCACTCCCACTTTCCCCTTCTCTTTTCCAATTCCCTGCCCTCTTTTTCTCAGAGAAGGGAACCTCCCTGAAGCCCACCCAGGTATTTCATGTTGCATCAGGACTAAGTGCATCCTCTTCCACTGTAAAATAAATAAATAAATAAATAAATAAATAGATAAATAAATAAATAAATAAATAAATAAATGGAAAAAAGAAAAGAATCTCTAAAATTGCCTCAATCTCAATGAAGTTACTAGAGAAAATACTTTCTCACAAGAAAACCAGCTGTATTTACTCAGCACAGTACCTCTCACTGTAGAGTTTTTTAGCTTTGAATATGCATTCATGACAAAAAAACAAACAAACAAAAAACAAAAACTAGGAGATAGCATTGAAGAGAAGGCCAAATTTAGTCTTTCTAATGTAGTCATCACAGGGTCTGCCTACTACTCATCTCTTCTTTTTTCTTTTCTTTGTGTTTTAAAAAAATTAATAGAAAAGGCATTTGCATACTAATTGGATCTTTCTTCCTAGAGAGTCCCTTTGTTCTTGTGAAGTCTTCCTCTGCTGAAGCACTTAATGCCCTGCTTGAAACATCACTGCTGATTGCAGTGGACAGACTGTGATGTCACAAATGGGGGATTAGAACTTCACAGGGGGAATAAGAGAGCATGGCAGCTTCAGGAGGCTAAGATCTTTTATTTATAAGTATGCCTCTCTTAATCAAATGGGGAAATGAAATACCAAACGTATAAAAAATGACAGCAGAGCTGTAGCTAAATAAATGATCTTCAGAAATATCCTGGCAATGTCACTTTCTCTTTAGAGGATTCGTGAAAAATGCTATAGACGGGATGTACTTGAGATGCCAAATCTCCCCACACCTAGTTCCTAAAAAATATCCAGCCCTCGGGTAATTGCGACTTCAATCATGACCAAGAACAAGCTCCAATAGTGTGCAGCAGAGTGTGGCCTGAGAGTATAACTGAGTCCCACCACGGTTAGCCTGGTGGTGCCTTGCTAGAGATCTCTTTTAGCCCATTAGCTTTTTTTCATATGACACATGTTACAATCTTGCTTTGAACAGCGGGAAAACTTTTCCATGAGCACCATTTTTTTTTCCTTTCTCAAAATGTCACTTTGCTACTTTCAATCTAAATATCACATCATATTTTAACACAATAAAATTCTCAATTCAGGCAATTATTTTACAACTTAAAACTTTATTGTTAATAATAAGTGAGAAATGCTACCATTTATTCAGCCTCATATATGTTTTCATGGATCACAATAAAATATACAGTTATCTTTCCTAGCTTTGCCCTTCTAGTGGCAAATTTATTTTAGTACAAGTGGTACCTATTACCAATCATGTCCTTCAGCCTCAGACAATAGGGAAGGGGTGGTATATGTTTGTTGTGTAAGTATACGTAGTATTCCAACTCATATTTTTTTATTGAGTGATATATATATATATACATATATATATATATATATATATATATACACACACACATATATTTCAATGTGCTACTGATAGAATACCAGTATCAGAATTGTTTAGGTCTCTTTAGGTCTCTTCTTACAATCAGATATTCATAGGCTTAGCAGAAATGTCTGTAAGATCCTGAAGTGGCACCAAGAAATCTACAATTGTTACCAGCTTATTCCATTAATTCCATTAATTATTCCATTAATTATTCTTTAGCTGAAAGTTGAAAACTAGGGTTTAACATTTTTTTGTGTGGATAAGGAAAATCAAAACCAAACAAACTAACAAAAACACCTAATGGTAGGAAAATCCCAAGTAGCTACAAAATTAAATGGTCAACTCATGGAACTGCCCTCATAAGGGAAATTTTAGCTTCTTCCCGTTTGGCATGTTGTGGATTTGCTTTCCACATCCTGCCTTGTCTCACTGACAATCTCATTTCTTTGTAAATCTCTAACTTCATAAAGACTTTTCAAGAACCATAATTAACTCTTCATTGCTACTTTCTCTGCAGTCTACCTGTGATTCAGTCAGTCGTAGTAAAATAGAGTATCTGTGTCATTTTCTCCCTGAAAACCTGATTTTATTAAGGTATAGTGCATAGCAGCTACCTAAAAGACCATAAAGATTTTGCTTGGTGAATTTTATCAGGAAGAATAAAACTATGCAGCCAGCTTGGTCCAGAGTAAATAGCATAATGGCAACCCTCCAAAGTTCCTCTTCCCCCTATGACCACTATACCTGCCAGACTAATTGCCATTTTGATTTTGAAGTTTATCAAAATCCAATTGTATAATATATAATCCTGTGGATACAACTACTTTTTTGTTGACATGATGTGTGGCATTGGAAAAATACTGCTCCATGATCACTATGCTCTTCTTCTCATTGCCAAATAGATTTTAGTTGTTTCAGTACACCTGACATATAATTTGTACTTGTGCGGATTAACCATTAAAATTCTCATAGTTTGGCTACAGTGAACTTGATTATTATTAATAACCTGAAGGATCCCTTTCAATGACATGTGCAAATTCTGCAGGACATACTTCAACACAGCATATGCTCAGGGTTAGTATAGACTCATATGTGGTGGTGTGTGGTGGTCTATAGGCATTGTTTTTTCTTTTTAATCACAATTATCTCATGAATTATTATTTCAATATGTTCTCCAATTCCATTAGAGTATTTTTCATATTTAAAAATATTATTTTAAAATACTAAAGCAGTATCATACATTAGTAAATATATTATATTTTGTTCTTGTTTCATTTACTTTACTATTCCTTATTTGCAAAAAGTAAGCTACTACTATAAGCATATTAGTGTAATTATTAATGCATTTTCTAAAACAATAACAGAAAAGTCCTAATTTATTTTCCTTTACTCTTTTTATATTTTCATTTTAAGTTTTACAAGTACATGAGTGGAAAGGAAACATTTAATGATATGTTCATAGCTGCAAATGCATTTAACACTGAAGTACATAACTATATGTTAAATGTGTATATAAACATTACCTATCATGTAAATTAATGAATTAAAAATGGTAAATTTTTCAAAATTTATTTTGATGTAGATTGGATTATATCAAAATGTCTAAATTTATAGTGAAAATATACTATCTGAAAATTCTGAGCTAAAGTCTTAGAGTTTCTATTGCTGTGCAAAACACCATGACCAAAACAACTTGGAGAGGAAAAGATTTATGTGGCCTACACTTCCACAGAACTCTTCATCACCAAAAGGAAGTCAGGACAGGAACTCAAACAAGGCAGAAAGCTGGAGGCAGGAGCTGCTGCAAAGTCTATGTAGGAGTCCTGCTTCCTGGCTTGCTCCCTGTGACTGGGCCTGCTTTCTTCTAGAACCCAAATCCATCCAGAGATGGCAACACCAACAATCGACTTGTCCCTGGCTGCATCAGTCCCCAACTAAGAAAATGCCCTGAAAGCTTGCCTACAGTCAGATCTCATGGATATATTTTCTCAGTTGATGGTTCCGGCTCTCTGTTGACTCATTTTCTCAGTTGATGGTCCCGGCTCTCTGTTGACTCATTCTCAGTTCAAGTTGACATAAAACTAGCCAGTGCAACTAATCTGCAGTACTATCTGGAAAATCTCACTTCATCTATATGATTACAATCGAAACTTAAAGTTCATGTAAAAGTAAAAATTGAAATTCTATGGTTCTTCTCTAAATGTTTTATTGAAATTAAGCATATCAAGATAAATGTACATTGCTAGTTTTTCCTTTGATTGGCTGGTTGGATTTTTAGTTTAGTTTGCTTGCTCTTTTCATTGATTATATTTGACTACACAAGTGTAGTCAAAACTGTCCTTGCTTGTAGTCAAGGAGGATCTTGGACACCTGAACCTCTGCCTCAATATCCTAGGTGGTAATATTTCAAGCATGTGAAACCATGCACTGCACTTTTATAGTATTGATTATGAATTTACCTTAGACAATTTAATAATTTCTCATTTTGCTTAATTCTTCAATTATCTTTTCTTTCTTTATTTTGTGACTCTAACAAATGTCTCTAATTTCCTTTGTTGAATATTTTTGTTACTGCATATTAATTATACTTAATGAGTTTTGTTTTTATATTTTCATATACTAACATAGTATATCAATCTATTTTTATATTTTAGCTTATTTAAAGTTATGAATATTTAATATCTGAACTTTTATAAATGAGAAGATTTCTACAACATAAGTGTTTACAGATATCTTCAAATTAAGTATACACTGAATAATTACTGATTTTTCTGAATTTTATATCAAAAATACAAAATAGACTTCATGATTCTGTTTTTGGGCTTTTGATTTATTTTGTTTTGTTTTGGCATATTTTTGTCTTGGTAGATTCTAGTTTGTTTGATTTTGAGTTCTTTTGTTTGTTTTTTGAGAGAGAATGAAAGAATGTGAAGTTGAGTGGGAAGGGAGGTAGGAAGAATGTTCAAGAAGTTATAGAAGGCAAAATATGATAGAAATACATGGAAAATTATTTAAATTTTTCAAAAATCAAAACTAACTTCAGATAAAAATATGATTAAATTTTCTTTTTCACATTTATTCTATTTCTTTTCTATTTTCCTGCTCAAATACTTCCAAATTGGACCATTTGGAGATTTTTCAGATTGGTACATGTGTCTTTGTTACAGTACTCATGATCAAGTTAAATGTACTATTTCCAACATTTCCTTAATACAGAAACCACAAGATTTCTCAGACTTCTGCAGTGGATATTTTGTACATCAGCTCTGGAATATGTCACATCTCTATGAAGCCTCCATGTTATTTCAATAGGTGACTCTGTCAGTTCCGTATCTGTTCTCTGAAGAAATACCTGACAAGAAACCACTTGAGGGAGGAAAGTTTTTTTTTTTTTTTTTTCTTGTCCCATTCTTTGAGAGTTGACAGTCCAACATGGAAGGGAAAACATAGAGTTCCTTGTATGGACAGGTAATGGAGCCTTAGTATATGATCTTGAGAATTCCCCACAGTGCTTTCTTTCTTCAGCAAGGATTCACCCACTAAAAACAGATGAAGTTCTACAGTCTATCAAAATTGTGCCTAAAGCTGGAGAGACTAAATGTTCAAACACTTGAGCCCAAAGGGGACATTTCACATTCCAGTACAACAGGCTTAAATTTTAAAACCAAGGATAGATATGTTTTTCCAGATATACTAATTGAAAAGACATGGTAAATATGTAGCTATAGATGTCTTTAGAGATTGAGATGTATACGCTACATGAGCTACATGTAACACCTAAAGTACGATACATAAACAAACATAATTTTAGATGTTACATAATTTCATCTAATATTCTGCATAAAGAATAAAATATGCATTTTCTATGGATGTGTGTGCATTATGGAAATATGTCTGTATGTAGTGGTTAATCTAAATTGTCAACTTAAAGAGGTTTAGAATCATCATGGAATCAGTCCTTTGTGTCTATCAAGGAGTTTCTAAATGATGTTAATGTAATGGTAAAACTCACTGCAATGACACAGCTATATTATTCCATTGGCTGGGGTCCTGGATGGAATTAGAAAGGACATTGCGAGATGAGCACTAGCAATAATTTCTCCTACCTAACTCTAGACATAATGTGACTAGATTCCTCAAGCCCTGCCTTCACAACTTCCCTACCATGGTTCTGTATACTCTAATTTTGAGGCAAGTTAAACCCTTTCTTCGTAATTTTCTTTTGTAAGAAAAAGGAGAATGATAATTAATGGTATATTTGTGCCTTTCTTTGGAGACAATGAACATAGATACATGTACATACATACATACATACATACATACATACATTCATACATATGTACATACATAACCAGCACAATGTGGTTTACATTAATGCATATATATATATATATATTCAATGTAAACAAAGAAATATGTATTGCTGGATTTATATGTATGTTCAGTAAAACAAAATACTTTTACTGATATCTGCCCAATGGCATAGCAGAATTCTTCCCACTTTTCTAACCTATTTCTCTGGTAAAAAATAAAAAATATTAGGGATCCCTATAGCTGTAACATTAATTTCTTAATCTACCATGGTGCATATGAACTGAGAGGGGCTGATATGCAGGGACAATCCACATCGGAGGAGTGGGTTGGGTGGGAGAGGGAGGAGAGGTTGGCTGGGTAGAACTGGGAGGGGTGGAAAGAGGGTACTGTGATGTAGTTGTAACTTGAAGTAATAAATAAACATAAAGAAAAAAGTTTCAGAACTGCTAATGGCACCCATGTAAGAAAGAAAGTACACAAAACAGTGATAGGGACACCTAAAATTCCCTTGACTTGAGCCCCCTGGACCACTGTAAGCAGATTAAGTAACACATCTGTAATAGAGGGGCCACATAAGGAGACTAAATAACACATCTGTAATGCAGGGACCACTGGAAGGGGATAAAGTAACACATCTGTAATGCAGGGACCACTGTAAAGGGATAAGTAACACATATGTAATACAATTAAACACATTATGGTATTTATCACAGATATCTTTGTTTTTTTTTTAAGTAAACTTTGGCATATGATAAAGTTTCTTTCTTTGAGAGGCATACTTTACCAGACATTGACAAATGCATGAAGTCAGGTATCACATACATTATGGTCTAAATCAAATGGTTTTATTACCCTAAAAACTCACCCTTGAAGCCCCATTCAGTTAATCATTCTCAATCCTTCGAATTCCTTGAAAATCCTCATTTGTTTCCTAACCCTCTTACTTTGTCCTTTGCACAAAGTCACAGATCTTGAAGGGTAGGTTACCTACCAATAGGAAATAGAGATTTAATCTTCTCAATATTTGTTTAAGGAATGGAGAGCATATACAAATTTAAATGAAGTCCAACATATTTGGTATTTTTTGATTGTATGAATTTTATCATTGGGAACATATCAAAAATTAACCTCAATGACACTTTCGCCGATTTTATATACTTCAACTATTTTCAGTTTTCATTAAATCTTTAAACTGAAAGTATCTTTTGCATTATTTCAGTAAGGTGTCAGGTGTTTGTCATGGGTCATTGTTTTACTTGTAAGTCTATTATGCTTCTAGCACAAATTGTTACAAGTTCCCATTTCTCCACTGAATATCTCTTGATTCTTTGTTAAAAGCTGAGTTAGATATAGAACTTTAAACTCATGGAGATGGTTAGAGAGTAGAATGTTAAAGTCAGGTGCCAAATACATATGGACTGGACATTGGGAATATATGCTAAGCCTCATAACTCTCATAATTGTGACCTATTTATTTCTGTTGTTTTGTATTGTATTTATTGTTATAAGAGAAAAAACCATTTGTTGGACTGAAAGGGGGAGCTGTTGGGGGTGGGGGGGAAAGATATACCTTAAACTAAAAAAAAAAAGGTAGAGGATGGGAGGTTGAGGGGGAGGAGGGTGGAAAGGTGGGACTGGACGGGGGAGTAGGGAGGGGATTGTGATTGAGATGTAACTTGAAGAAGTAAAAAATAAATTATAAAAAAAAGTGAGTTCATTGTCTACATTTAAAACCAAGTCTGGATTACTGTTCTAGTTCATTGCTCTATGCCACATTTTCACTACAAATGCATTGAATTAATATTTGCAAATATAAAACACAATTTGAAACCACAGGGTATATTCACCAAATATTCTTTTTTTAAAACAACTTTTTTTGAAGATTTATTTTATTTATTTATTTTTATGTATGCAGTGTTCTGTCTACAGGTAAGCCTGCAGGCCAGAAGTCGGCACCAAATTTCATTATGGATGGTTGTGAGCCACCATGTCTTTGCTGGGAATTGAACTCAGGACCTCTGTAATAGCAGTCAATGCTCTTAACCCCTGAGCCATCTCTCCAGCCCACCAAGTACTCTTTATACAATTTTATAATCATGTTGGCTATTTTAATAACTTGGCCATTACAAAGATGAGAATGAACTTGTTGGTATCTGCAAAGTTTTTTGCCTAGAAAGACAAGAATCTACATTTTGAGTCAGGAACAGTATATTGCATCCAGTCTTCAGCACATGAAGATGGTATATTTTTGTCAACAATTAATATAAAAGTGCTAAATAATAATAATAATTAGTATAAAAGTGCTAAAATTATTTCACTTGATGTAGTTTTTGAGTATTTCCCTTCGTTTAAGTTTTGTGTAAATGGCAGGACACTTTATTCTCAAGTTCAGTTTCCACTAATATTTTATAGAAATATTATTAGCTTTTATGTATTTCCCCCTCACCAATGCTAGACTTCACTGTTTGAACTAAGGATTTAATTACTTGTTGACTTAAAAATGTGCCTGAACAAACACCACACACGCACACACACACACACACACACACACACACACACACACATATTCACATCACCTTAGAAAGTCCTTTTAGTATTTCACTTTTAAACTTCATTTCTTTGTTATCTTACTTGATTGAACTGCCTCAACTTCCAGGCTAGTTCTTTTTATGTTAATCATTATGGTATCATCAATTTTAGTATTTATTTATTACTTCAATTAACATCTCCATCACAGTCCCCTCCTTCCACCTCTCCCACCTTCTCCCCATCTCCTACCTTTCCTACTCCTCTGGTGTGGGGTGGTCTACATATCAGCCCCCTTTAGTTCAGGAGTCATATGAGGGCTAAGAGCTTCCTCTTTCACTGGGGGCCTACAGGGCAGCTCCACTAGAGAAAGTATCCCATTAACAAGTAGACAGTCTATGTTCCTGTTTAATTCAGTCTGCTGGTTGTAGGATAGTTATCCTGTACTATAAATGGTAAAAATCCAGTTATGTGAACAGATGTGTAGAAAAAAATGGCTAATTAAATATTTATCCAGTGTTTAGTTATTGTTACTTAATTGGAAGTAGTTAATCCTTAACCAGTCATTATAAATGAGCACACACAGACACCACATGGGTTTTAACAAGCCTTGGCCTGAATTGTGCAATCCTAGCCCATCTAAGCTAGCTCATAATTCTATTACCCAAATATGACCCTATATATACATACATCCCCTTGGACTACTGCCATTCTTCCACACTAGCTGATGTTCCAGGCCATGTGGAGTGATGTTCTTTTTTCTAACCCATGGTGTGTGTCCTCCTTCTTCCTGCTTCTGGCTGGAATGTATTAATTCTCTGTCTAAAGCACAGGCTTCCTGTTCTAATCTCAGGAAGTCCCACCTTTCTCTGTCTTTGTCCAATCTCAGGCCTCAGCATTTTATTTAACCAATCAGAGTCAATGTAAGTAACAGACAGCAAGCAGGACCAAATAATTAACATTTAGAATGCTTACCACCTATCATAGATGCCATGTATATCTTTCTGGGTCTGGGTTAGCCCACTCAGGATGTCAATCCATTTGGCTGCTATTTTCAAATGAAAGGTTTTGCTTTTGTTTCTTTTTCAATTTCAATTATTCATTCTTGTGCTTCCTTGATTCTTCCTGTTTCGTGATTAATATTTTTTAGTAAGCTTTCCTTCGTTATGTGGCATTTTGCCTAACAAATCATGACTTTTACTTGTCTGTTATAAAATACATATTTAAAGATTCCATTTCCTGCTATTTTCATCATGTCTTTATGGATATAATCACATATTTGTAATCAATTGTACAATTTCTTCTGTCTAACACACTAAAACTTCAATCTACAATCATTACACTAAATTCCAAGTCTACTCCTTCCTTCTTGTAAGCATCCATTCTAAAAATAAGAAACCTAGGCCTCACATTCTTTCATGTATTTATTTAATCATGCATTTCTCATAGACATATATCATATATAGAAATTTCCACCCATTCTTCAGAACACAAATTTAAGCATTTGCTCAATTAACTCAGCTTGTCTTTCCCTTACCCTACATACTGCTCTTATTGCCAAAGTTAAACAGGATAGCAGCATATCACACCACTGTATTCAGTACTACACTTTACTGTATTATTTGTAAATGATGTTTTGTCAAAAGAAATTTCTGTTTTTTTGGGAGTTTTCTTTTTTTTATGTTTTATCTGTCACCGTTATTTCCCTTTTGGATAAATAAGACATTTGCCCATGTCTCTCCAAGAAATGTCACACAGCAAGATGAGCTGAAGTCCTTAAACTGGTATTTTAATGTTCAGTTATAATTTTAGAAAAAAATATGCACCATTTTATTTATTCTTTTCATTTTCTGTTCTATATCCTTGAAGGAATGCTAATACAAAATATTTAGACAATTCTACATTACTTAATGATTCCTAAAACCTCTGATTATAATAACTTTTCTTTTACATTTAATTTAAATTTATTATTAACTGTTAATATTAATTTTAATAATTTAAATTATTTTGTGACTTTCTTACATGGGTAATGTATTTAAATCATTTCTATTATTCTCTTCTACCTTCCAACTACTCTGGGACACTCAACAACAATCTTATATTCTTCAGTATTGGAATATTTCATACATCATATACTATATATATATATATATATATATATATATATATATACGTGTGTGTGTGCTGAATTTACTTAGTGTTTCTGCAAGTATGTAAATGTGTTAAAGACTAACAAATTGGATCATACTTTTATTTTTATCTTTGTTTTTTAAATATACTTTATTTGACACTGTCTTTGTGGTGTTGATGGTGGTATCATACTGACATTGCATAATGATTGTATTCATCTTATTTGAGTATTTATTGATAGAATCCCAACTGGATTTTTTTTTTCTTAAAGGTTCTCTCTCTGCCAATACTGTTTCTAAGATCCTGTATGCTGGGCATCTTATTATCTTTTTTTTTTTTTTTGGTTTTATGAGACAGGGTTTCTCTGTGTATCCTTGGCTGTCCTGGACTCACTTTGTAAAACAGGCTGGCCTCAAACACACAGAATTTTGCCTGTCTCTGCCTCCCAAGTGCTGGGATTAAGGATGTATACCACCACACCAAGCTACATCTTAATATCTTTAATTTATCAATGATGGATATATATATATATATATATATATTCTAATTGTGCATTTCTGTAGTAGCTTCCATATGATACAAAAATAAACTTGTTTGATGGGTGAATGAAAGCTACACATTTTTGTGGGTATAAGATAGCCATGCAGAATAATGAAATAAGTCATGAATTTAAGGAGAGAGTGACAAAGGAGGGAGTTGGAAGAGAAAAAGAAGGGGTAGAAATGACATAAATATAGAACTTTGTGTAAAATCCTCCAAAAATATTATATATGTCTACATCATCTTTGGTTGTGTTTTCTGTAGTGCTTTCTGGGTGTTCCAAAGAGATGGCCATAAATATAGCCTTACATTTGTATTTGAGTATACATGTCCTTTGTTGGATCTTTGTTTGGTGTCAGGTGTATGTTAATGTGGTCAGACACTTGGCTTAGTTTGATATTTCTTATTGATATAGATGAGCTCTGTACACTGGAATCTTCACATTTATCTGGCGACATTGATTTCATTTCACTACCTTGTTTGTGGTCATTCTTCAGTGAATCTCTCTGTTTCCCATGCTCCTAGATATTGCAGTTTTATTTGATGCTCGCTGCCCAGATAATGGTAGCATAAGCATGTTATTTCACATTCTGCTTAAACCTTTCTTAGGCAGGCATTGAGACCCTGCTTTGTGAGATGTAATGGCCCATTTCTATTTAAGTTCAGTAGGTCTAGAATTTGTTCTGGTCAATCTACAAAGGCAGATGTTTTGTTAATTTTCCCTCGATGATTTCTCCAATGGCACATAGCTATAATTATTATGTCTCCCATTCATAAAGCTCTTTTCTGATTGACAATAGTGGTGTTGTATCTTTGAGGATCTCTGTTGGCCCATTCTCTAAGTGTAACTTCTGTGATATTAGAACAACATCCTAAATCTACCACCTCAGGTTAGAGATTTTGTTCCTTGGAGAAAACATAAATGTGTTTGGTGTGGTTTCACTAATTCTCTTCCTATCCTTTCCATGATTTCTATCTGGATCCAGTTGTGGTCTCCGACTTCTCACTTTGAGATTCTCCACCCTGTATATTGTACTTTTCTCCTATGAAAATTGAGAGATATATACAGAGAGATCTCTGTGAGAAATCTTTATTTCTATTCCTATTTCCGTTTGTCTTTCTCCAGTGGGTTTATACAATAAAATTTGATGGCATTCTTGGTGAATACCTTTATCCCTTGGATGGGGAGAAACATCTTGGAAGTATATGGCTTATTTTCATCTAGTGATAACATGGGGGCATTTTCAAGACACATTCCAATCTTTTCAATAGAGAGCTGTGGGTGTTCTGGAGTGAAATCCTGAAGAATCATGTGAAATGAATATTATTCTGATCATATGCTCTACGTATAGCAATGCGTGTTCAACATCTATGTCTGTTTGGAAGTGTTTTCTTTCTTGAATGTTGCATTTTTTTTTGGAGAGGTGTTTGAACAGTAGGAATTCTTGTTGAAATTACTATTATTATTAGATAGCAAAATATTATTCTTAGATGGCAGGGGCTGCCTTCTCACAAAAGTTTGTACTCAGCCTTTAGCTATTGTCCCAACATTTTTATATAATAGGCCCCCTGATGTCATGAAATCAGGTGTATTCTGACCCAGTTGGCCAATTCCCAGTACTGTTGCATATTTTCAAGTAGTTTTCTGTGTCTAGTTTTATTGTTTGATTATTCTACTCCCTCAGGTTTCTGAAGATCTAAATAGGTCATTCATTTCCAGTTTGTCCAGTATGTTTCTTGTTACAAAGGTGAAAATCCTGCTCTTTAGATTTTCAATCTCTGAGATGACATGAGAAACCTCTGAGATTATAAATTTGCTTTAATTGAATGAATATTCCTGCTGTTCACCACCAAAAATAAAATCACTTAAAGATTTGTCTGGGTATGATTATATACTGAACATTGAGTTTTTTAAAAATAGACTTGAATATTTTATTGTTTCCTCCAGTTAATTTTTGTTGCTCTTGTTTTATTTTCTGGACCAAATTAGGAAATTCATTGCAGAACCATGAGCTCTTGGCTCCAGTGAACTTTGACAGATGGACAATGCAGTGAGGGAAGGAAAACAGAAGCTTAAAATAGTCCCTACAATCTGAAACCATACAGTCACTTGAAAAGTAATTTCAACAAGAATTCCTACTGTTCAAATACCTCTCCAAAAAACATACAACATTCAAGGAAGGAAATACTTCCAAACAGACATAGATGTTGAAAACACATTGTTATATGTAGAGCAATTTCAAAATATGGGAACCAATTTGTGATTGGATTCACTCACGTGTCAATCCTTGAATGGAGAAATTCTAACCACCAATAATTAGGCAGTAACAGAAGAACAGAAGCAGTACAGAGAAGAATAATATCATTTGGTTTCTGGTAAAAACTCACTTACATTTGAGAAACAAATCCAAAAGCAGATAGAGGAATTGGAAGACTTGTGTTATAAGTGTTAAGTAGAAGTTTCAATAATCTTTTAACTGGATGTGTAATTGGAGAAGCTTAGGTGAGCTTTCCAGTAAGCATCTGAGATGATTGTTTACAGATATTTGATTTTTATTGTCTTACTTACTACATATCCCTGGCTAGCATGAAGTTCAGAATGTAGACAAGGTTACCCTTGAACACATAGAGATATGTCTGCCTTTGCCTCCAGAGTGGTGAGAAAAAAGGAATGCACCACCATGTTAAGCTTCATTTTTCATTTTTAATTGAAAAACATTTATGAATAATACATTCTGATCACAGTTTGAAGGGACATAATTTCCTCTCATATCTCTCCACCTCCCTACCTATACAACTTCACAGCTTCTCTCTTTCTTTAGAAAACAAACAGGAAAATAAAACAAACAAACAAAGCATGTTATTTTAAAAGTGAAAGTAAACACAAACACATAAAAAGCCAGCATAAAAATAGAAACTTAAAAATATAAATAGAACACCACTATGATTTTTTTGAAAATCCCCAAAGCAATAGGAGACAAAAAAAATTCTATATAAAACAACATTGAATTCACTTTGTGCTGGAAATCTATTGTTATACCAAGGTTTTTGATCATTCTTTTTTTAATGTTTATTTATTACTTCAAGATACATCTCCATCATATCCTCTCCCTTCACCCCTCCTAGTCCCACCCTCCCACCCTCTCGCTCTTCTCCCAGAATTTACAATTCTGTTTTTTCAAATAATTAGGCCACAATTATGAAAATTATAAAGTAAAACATATATTCCCAATGTCCAGTACATATATATTTGGCAGCTGATATTAATATTCTATTGTCTATCTATCTCCATGTGTTTAAAGTTCTAAACCTAACTCAGTTTCCATCCTAACTTGCATTACCAAGTAAAAAACATGTTCTTAGACCTAGAACATCCTTTTTTTTTCCCCTTTATTTTTTACTTCTTCAAGTTACATCTCAATTGCAGTTCCCTCCCTATTACCCCTCCAGTCCCACCCTCCCACCCTCAACCCCCCCATTCTCTTCCCTTTTTTTTCTTTTAAGTTTAAGGTATATCTTATTTCCCCTTACAGTTTCCCCTTTCAGTCCAACAAATGGCTGTTTCTCTTATAATAATAAATACAATACAGTACAACAGAGGTAATTAGGCCACAGTTATGAGGGTTATATGGCTTAACGTACATTCCCAATGACCGTCCATATGTATTTGGTACCTGACTTTAACATTCTACTATCTAAACATCTCCATGAGTTTAAAGTTCTATATCTGACTCAACATTCATACTAACTTGCAACACAATTTTAAAAGTATCTTCTTAGATCTATAACACTCTCGTGACTCCTAAACAACTCAAAATTTAATTATGAGACTCTAGCTATCTGTTCTTCAACCACCTCAGAGACCTGAGAGGGATAAATATATCTGATTTTATAGGAAGTACAGGGCCTGCAGCTTCCCAAATTAAGAAATGACATACCAGTGGCTGCCTGGACAGTTCCCATTTTCTCTCCATACATTACAGCATCGATCTTCAGTTATTTGGCCCCGTTTTTCTGACAGACATTGATTGTAGAGCAGGGGTTATGAAGGACATACGTACCTGTCTTGACAGAGCTAGGCTGTCAACTTACCTGCTTCCAGGTTTTGTCCTTTTTGGACAGCATTCTGTCTACAGTTGGAGCAAGGGGCTTTTCCTACCAAGAGATAGGCTTGCGACTAATTCAATCATCTCCCACTGGAGATTCTTTGATGCTCATCTTCTACTTGGAGGAGAATAGCGGGTGCTGTCAGGAGTTGATATGTCTTGATATAAAAAAATCTAAAGTTACGAAAACATCTTTGAATGCCATATTCTGTAAATCTCTTGAGGTTTTTGAAGAGGCTCTATCTATCTCTTATATTAGGGTAAGCAGATGTTGCTTGTCTCTTAGCAGGTTTATTTCTGATTAGCTTAGCAAGTAACTATAACAGGCTGTCATAGTACCTAAATCTACTAGAAGATAAAGTGGGAGAAACCCTCGAACTCATTGGCACAGGCGACAACTTCCTGAACAGAACACCAACAGCTCAGGACTTGAGATCAACAATCAATAAGTGGGACCTCATGAAACTGAAAAGCTTCTGTAAGGCAAAGGACACTGTCATTCGAACAAAACGACAGCCTACAGACTGGGAGAAAATCTTCACCAACCCCACATCTGACAGAGGGCTAATATCCAAAATCTACAAAGAACTCAAGAAATTAAATGCCAAGAAACCAAATAATCCAATCAAAAAATGGGGGACAGAGCTAAATAGAGAATTCACAAAGGAGGAATCCCTAATGGCTGAGAGACACTTGAAGAAATGCTCAACGTCCTTAATCATCAGAGAAATGCAACTCAAGACGACTCTGAGAGTCCATCTCACACCTGTCAGAATGGCTAAGATCAAAAACTCAAATGACAGCACATGCAGGCGAGGGTGTGGAGAAAAGGGTACCCTACTCCATTGCTGGTGGGAATGCAGGCTTGTGCAACCACTATGGAGGTCAGTCTGGCGATATCTTAGAAAACGTGGAATAGCTATGCCTCAGGACCCAGCCATACCACTTCTGGGTATACACCCAAATGTCTCTTCGTGGAATCATAAGGAAGTTTCCTCATCTATGTTTATAGCAACCTTATTTGTAATAGCTAGAAACTGGAAACAACCCAGATGTCCCTCAACCAAAGAATGGGTTAAAAAACTGTGGTACATCTACACAATGGAATATTATTCAGCTATCATGAACAATGAAATTATGCAATTTGCAGCCAAATGGATGGAGCTAGAAAAGCTCATCCTGAGTGAACTAACCAGACTCAGAAGGACACATATGGCATCTATTCACTTATAGTTGAATTTTAGCTATATAGTAGAAGGTATCGATACTACAACTAACACACCAAAGGGAACTTGGACATAGACTTCTTATTTTTAATTTTTATTTTTTATATATTAGTTATATTTTTTCTATTTTTTAGTCTTTTTATCTATTGTATGCTTATTGGTTTGTTTGTTTAGTAGTACTCTCTCCCGGGCAACGAGACACTTTTCACTGATGGTACTGCTTCGTAGATCCCCAATGAATGAAGAGGCTCTTGGCCCTCATACGACCTCTCAACTGAGATAAGGGACTGTTATATAAGGACACCCCACCCCAGAGAAATGGGATGGAAGGGTTAGGAGGTAAAGAAAAAAAAAATGAAATGTGATGTTTCGGCCTTTTACTACTAATTGTCATAAACTGTTTAGGATAATTAAGAAATGCAAACTAATGGTTATGCAAGCCAGTCATTCTGTTAGAACATCCTGTTAATTCCTAAATTTAACTGTGGGACTATAACCATCTAGTCTTCAACCACATCAGAGACATGAGAAAGTTAAATATATCTGATTATACAGGAGGTGCAGAGCAAGCAGCTTCCCAAACTAAGAAATGTTAGACAATTGGCTGCCTGGACAGTCCATAATTTCTCTCCATAGATTTGTTTATGCCTCCTAGATGTCATGGAATCAGGTGGAATCTGACCCAGTTGGTCAATTCCCAGTACTGTTGCATATTTTAAAGTGGTTTTCTGTGTCTAGTTTCATTGTTTGATTATTCTACTCCCTCAGGTCTCTGAAGACATAAATAGGTCATTCATTTCCAGTTTGTCCAGCATGTTTCCTGTTGCAAAGGTGAAAAGTATCTATCTTCAGCCTCTTGGCCCAGTATCTCTAACAGACATTAATTTAAAAACAGGAATTGTGAAGGACTTGCCTCCCATCTTGGCAGAGCTAGGCTCTCAACTTACCTACTTCCAAGTTTTGCCTTTTCAGACAGCATTTTGTCTTCAATTGAAGCAATGGATATTTCTTACCCACTAACAAGCTTGCCACTAAAGCAACCATCTCCAAATGGAGATTCTTTGATGCTCATCCTCTACTTAGAGTAGAATAGGTGGTGCTTTCAGGAGCTGACATGTCTCTTTATCAAAAAATCTTAAGTTAAGAAAACATTTTTGTTTCTGATCGCTGAGTAGTATTCCATTGTGTAGATGTACCACCGTTTTTTTCTTTTTTTTTTTTTAATCCATTCCTTAGTTGAGGGGCATCTGGGTTGTTTCCATTTTCTAGCTATTAAAAATAAGGCTGCTATGAAAATAGATGAGGAAACATCCTTGTGGTTTGGTGAGGAATCCTTTGGATGTATACCCAGAAGTGGTATGGCTGGATCTTGAGGTAGAGCTATTTCAAGTTTTCTAAGATATCTCCAGACTGATTTCCATAGTGGTTGTACAAGCTTGGAATACTACTCAGCCATCAGAAACAACTAAATCATGCAATTTGCAGCCAAATGGATGGAACTAGAGAAGCTCATCCTAAGTGAGCTAACCCAGACTCAGAAGGATGCACATGGCATCTATGGCATCTATTCACTTATAGTCGGATTTTAGCCATATAGTACAGGATAACTACACCAGAACCAATGCACCAAAGGGAACATGAACATAGACTTTGTTTCCTGTCCATGAGACATTTTACCCTAGTGGTGGTGCCTTGTAGGCCCCCAGGGTATGAGGAGGCTCTTGGCCCTCTTATAGCTGCTGAACTAGGGCAGGGGGATGATATGTAGGGATACTCCACTCTGGATGAGTGAGTTGGAAGGGACGGGGGTAGAAGGTGGGAGAGAAGGACTGGGGGGAGTGGAAGGAGGGTACTATGATGAAGATGTAACCTGAAGTAATAAATAAACAAACAAACAAACAAGAAGAAAACATCTTTGAATATCATATTCTACAGATCTCTTGAGGTTTTTGAAGCCCATTTCTCTATCTCCATATATTTGGATAAGCAAATGCTGCTTGCCTCTTAGCAACTTGATTTCTGGTTAACTTAGAAAACATTTGTGATAAACTATGCAAGGACCTAATGAAATGACATGTTTGAATGATTATTCATTTGCATTTTTTAATTATTCTAAACAGTTTGAGACAGTTGCTACCAATGGATCAAAAATTCACATTGCATTTTTAAGCTTTACCTAGGTATAATACCTTTAAAAGGGTTAAACTTAATTTTGTATTTGTATACAAAGATCATTACCAATATAGCCAAATATAATCTTAATTTTGTATCAATATACAAGATCAATACTGATGTATCCAAATATATTCTTAATTTTGTATCAATATACAAAGATGTAAGAGCATATTCAATAATTTGTCCCTTTTTCTTTATCATTCCTGTATTATCTCTATATCCCATTTTTTTTCAATCCCCCACACACATAGGAAAGAAAGAAGGATAGAGAAGAGAAAAAGAGAAATCCCTGGGTCTAACCTCCAAAACATATTTAACAAGGCCATTTATCAACTTGTAACCAATCCTTCTAAATAACAACAAACATCTATAACCCATCAAATTACAAAAGGGGGAAGAATAAAATAATCACCCACCCCACCTTCTGGGAATGTGTCATCAATCTCTTAAAATTACTTCCTGCTGATTTGGGACATAGGAAACCTATTTGGGTTCCAAATTGGAAAGGGGAACAAAATGTGTCACAGAGAGATCAATTGTTTCATATTTGGACTCAAAAAGCTCTGAAAACTTATTGTTTTCAATATCTCACACAGATAAATGGAAATAGAAATAAATTCTGCAACAAAGTTTTGCATACGATCATGTTAATGGACTGATATTAGTTGCACCTGATGATCTGAGACATTGAGAATTAGTTATGTTTATAATTCTGGAACACTTTAACTATTTCAGAGCAATTAGGTTCTATGGGGAGAAGGACATACCATTTTACGGAAAATTTAGTAAAGATAACTGAACTTGAAATCTTTTCTAACTATACCAACTTATGTTTATAGCAGACCCATCTTTGAAATAACTTCCTTAAGAATGACATAATGAAGACATCTGCACTTGTATTTATTTAGCACAGTCATAAAAGACAGACAGAGCTCTAAAGAAACGCAAGCAGTCTGCCCATGGTGGTTCACAACTTTCATCCCAGTACCTGTGAGCCAGATGTAGGCAGATCTTTATGAGTTTCAGGACAGTAAAGGCTACACAGTAGAATCCTCTTTTAAAAAAAAATCATAAATAAAATATTCTTTAGTGTTTGAATGGGATATTCTGCAGACTTTCACTATGTCTATTTGAATAAGGATGTCATTTAACTATAGTATTTCTCTGTTTACATTTAGTCTGGATTATCTGCCTATCAGTAAGAGTAGGAAACTGAAGTCACCCACTATCACTGTTTGAGGGTCAATATGTGACTTGATCCATGGAAGTGTTTCTTTTATTAACTTCAGTGTTCTTGTGTTTGTTGTGTAAATGCTTATAATTGTAATATCCCCTTGGTGAATTTTTCCTTTAATTAGTATGTAGGGTCCTTTGATATCTCTTCTGATTAGTTTTAATTTGAAATATATTTTGTCAGAGATTATGGTAGCTATGCCTACTTGCTTCTTTGGCATATTTGCTTGAAATAAATTTTTCCAATCCTTTACCCTTAAGTGATGTCTGTATTAGATGTTGAGATATGATTCTTGGTTGGAGCAGAAAGATGAATCTAATCTAACTTAATCATCAGTATCACACAGCTACAAATGCTGTGACCTGTAATAGAAACATACCTTCAAGATATACTGGGGCAATAGTGACACAAATATTATGGGAGTAACCAACCACGTGTTTGTTGAATTTAAGGATCACTGCCTGAGATAGAACCCATATCTGTCACTGTTGAAGTGGCTAAGACATTAGGTAAAGATTATGCCACTTGAGTAGATAACAGGCCTACAGGCCTACTACTATTATTTTTATTAAGAAAACATAGCAAGAAACTGACTCCTAATTGCACATTGCAGTACTCACAGAAGTTCATCACTCAACCTCATTAGAAAAACTTCTTACTTTTAACAACATCTGGACAGAAGTCCCATAAATGGATAATGTGAATAAAGTGAGAGACTTTGGAGCATTCAGTCTTAAATGGGATACCTTCTTTAAACCCCTCCCTCAAGGCCCATGGAAGAGGAAGCAGAAAGATGATAAGAACCAAAGGTGGTAGATACCTCCAAGGAAACAGTGTTGTCTAAATGCAACATTAATGATGCAAATAAGAACTCTGAGGTGGTAACAGCATGAACAAGAAATTCACAGTTGAAAATGGAAAAAAATCCTAGCATTGAGAAGGAAAAAGGAACAAAAATTCCCAGTTAAACAAAAAGCTGCTTGTAATTGATACTTGCTGTTTAAAGGAAAATCAGCTTTCTCCAGTGGAGTGTAACTAACTATATCAACCACACTCCAAGGCAGACTCCATGCCTAGATAGAAGTAGATGACAAACACAAAATGGACCTTTTTTCAGTGTATGTAGGCCTTTTTTTTTTTTACTTTTGGTTTGATTTAGGGGTTTTTGTTGTTGTTGTTGTTATATTGGCTTTTTTTGCTTTATTTTGTTTTACCTTTTTGAGTGATGGAATGAGAGCATCAGATTGGTGGATTAGGCTAGTGGGAAGATTTTTTGAGGTATTGTAAAGGGCAAACATGATAAAAATACATTGTATGAAAAAATGTTAGCAAAGAAGTAAAAGAAAATTTAGAAATGTAATCCGTAGTCCTACCCAGCTCTAACCCCAGTGTACTACAGTAATGGCTTGTCAGCCAATATCTCCAGCTGTCTGCTTGGACTTAATACCATCTCAATAGGAAGGAATTTGTGTTTGGCTTTGCAAACCTAAACTACCATTGGCTGGAGAGGTAAAATACCCTAAAGAGAACCTAAAACTTCTATTTTTTAAAAGGACAAAATCTCTAACTCTTTTTAAGATATATTTCTTATACCCACATATAAGTGTAACTCTCACCTCTCCTCAAAGAATCTTCTTTTGTCAGTAGATGGAGGCTACTACAGAGTTCTACAACTAAAACATAGAAATGTGTATAGCAGGCTTCCAACCCACAGATGATACATCGACAACACATTCCCTTATACGCAAGGCTTGGCAACATCGTAGAATATTAGTCAAAGAGACTGTAAGAACCAGAGGACAAAAAACATCTGCTCTCATATATTGTATTCTAGACATGCTAGGGAATCTAGGTGCATATCAACATTAAATTTTCCTAAAAAGACTGTACGACAACATTATCATTTGACATACCAAATGTGACTGAGATCAATTCTCTAAATCAAACCCCTAAAAGAAGAGGTATAGGCAATTAATGGATGCCAAGAGAAGGATAATCAGGTTTTTTTCTAAGAATGAGCTTTCTAATAGGTTATCCATGCCTAGTGTTCAGTTATAAACATGTGTACATTAGATTAACACTAAATGAACTTTGTGGTGGTTTGAATAGAATCATGTGTTTGAATAGCTGGATTATGGGAAGTGGCACTATTAGGAGATTGGCCTTGTTGGAATAGGTGTGGCCTTGTTGGAGGAAGCACAGGAAGTGCAGGCTTAAAGATCTCCTATGCTCAAGCTATACCCAGGATAGATTCCAGTCCCCTTCTTCTGCTTACAGATCAAGATGTAGAACTCTATGATCTGCCACAACCATGTCTGCCTGTACACTGACATGCTTCCCATCATGATGATAATGGACTAAACTTCTGAAACTGTGAGCCAGCCCCAATTAAATGTTTTTCTTTATAAGAGTTGCCCTGGTCATGGTGTCTCTTCATAGAAACCCTAACTGAGACTGACCTAGGAGGATACACACACACACACACACACACACACACACACACACACACCTGTGCATAATAATAATAATAATTAAGGAGATGTCATGAGTTGGAGAAGAATTTTGAGAGGACACAGTGGGAATTGGAATGATGTGTAGAAATGATGGAAATAAAAGACTCCTGTATGAAAGTTGTGTGTGTGTGTGTGTGTGTGTGTGTGTGTGTATGAGTTAAAAAGTCAAATTGATTTCACACCTAAATTGTAAAAATTTTGAATGATATTGGATCTTAATTAAACATGTATTTATTTCAAAATGTAGGAAACTATATTTGTTAAGTAACTTCTAATTACAAATCTGGTTAAAATTTGTCAGGACTTTTAATTTAAAAAAAATTATTTCCTTCAAATGTTTTAAACTTGTCACCCCATTCTACCACTACCAGGTTCTGAAGCTCTTGTCTTTGACTAAATGTTCACTAGATACATAGCTTCACTCACATAAACATACAGCTCAAAGAATAAAACCGAGCAATGTGTGCTACTTTCTCAACTCCAGTGAGTACTTGGAGAGACTGCTCCCCTTTGGGAATACAGACAACTGCTCACCCGTGCATATTGCAATGTCAAAGAAGCTTTGTCAGGGCCTTGAATGCAGGAAGGAAGGAGGAGCCATTGAAGGTAGATGGTATGGTCTCCCTCGACTTTTCCACAATGACCTAAAATTGAATGTGTCTGTGTGCACTGAATAGCAGTTTTGCCAAGCTGGGAGAGTGCAGAATGTAACCCATACACACACTATATCCCCCACTTTTAATGTAAGTTGGCTGTTACTTTTGAAATCACATCATAGAATTCAGAGCTTAAGAGAAATGATTTTCAAAGCAATGTTCCTTTATCCTTTGCAAGACCCAATAAAATGCTGTCACATAATAAAATCACACATTTCAAAACACAAACTGCAACATCAAATTACGTATTTTTACTGCATCTTCACAAAAAATATATCATATATTAAGGAAAAATCCTCAAATATGATGCTGGAAGGATGAGGCAAATACCATGTTTAGTCTGCTGGATCTGATGAGGTTCTTAATGAAAGCTAAAGCTTGAAGTGGTGGCTGTGATCCCAGGCTTCTTTGTACATAAGATGTTAAAATATAATAACTCAAGGTGAGCTTTCCATAGCCTCATTATAGGGAACAGGATATTATTAAGTGATGTAACCTGTTGGTGTGTATTTTACTATATTCACACTAAACAGCAAAACAAGATCAATTTGTTTTTCGGTTGATTTAGTTTTCTTGTGGGCACCGCCAGCATGCATTCAAGAACAGCTTCCCAGAAACAAATTTATCTCCCTGAAATGATGGTCTTTATTGGCAACATCTAGTACTTTTAATTTTACAGTTGGTTTCCCAGCTCTGATCTCTGTTTTCATGAAGCATGAGCAAAGGCCTAGAACAGTTGAATGTGCTTACCGTGTAGTTTATGAATTAGTTGTTTCTCCAAGTTGGCAAAAGACATAGAATAAAATGCTACTTACAGTAACTCACTCCCCCTTCTCCCAGTTCTTTCTAAAGAGGACAATTATTTATCCTGCATGTATAACATCTTGATATAAAACTCTAATTGGCATTCATATAGGGAGAGAAAAGAGAGAAGTGTTAGGTCTGCCTAATCTCCAGGTTCTCCCAGCATGCCTCAGTTTCTACCTGTTATGGGGCATGTCCCGCCCCCACAAGCCATTGCCAATATAACCTCCACATCTTGGGGCTCTCCTCTCTTTTTCTCTCTCTCTTCCTCCTTCCTCCCACCCCTCTCCTCTCTCTCTCTCTCTCTCTCTCTCTCTCTCTCTCTCTCTCCCCTCTCTGCATGCACATGCTGTTTCTCTTCCCCTCTTGTATCCAATAAACCTGCCTTTATATAACTTCATTTGGCCTGGATTGGATCATTTCTCACATAGCAGTAATTTTTTAAGAACAAGAATTCTACTTGAACCAATAACTTATTGTGAGTCATACACATATCATGTAGAACACTTAAGTCTTGGGTTACTAATATATAAGAGAAATAAACAAACAACATATTTTGCATCTATGAGAGATCCATGGGTATGTGGAGGTTTAGACAATTACAGTATAAATATACTTTTTAAAAATCTGGAGTATATGCTGACTCTGTCAAGTAGCACTGGTTTCTTTATGATCTTACCTGGCCATTTACTGCTAGTGAGACTTACTTGGTGTTAGAAACAAAGAAAACACAGCTCTTTATAAACAAAAGAAACATGACTCTGTGGGGCACCTTCCATTGCCTTATGTGGAGGGAAGAAGCACAGCTGTATTTTAAATGACTCTACCAACTCTGTCCAGAAGGGCATTATTTGTCCAAGAGGGACTACCATTAGTGGGTAAGTGAGAAGTGATGTATGCTTTCTCTCCAAGAGTCTCTTAGTATCCACTCTGCTAGCTCTTATTACATTGCCTGAATCCATTAAGACAGAAGTGTTAGCCATATGAAATGTTTTTGTCACTAAAGAGGACATTCAGAGCTTTAATCAGTGACAGAGCATCTACTCTGACAAGACTGAATGACATAGGTTGCTCTACTCATATTGTTACTGTTGAGCAAATATGCTTTAAAGGACTCACCACATTCTCATTAAATTGCCATTGGTTGATGTACCAGTGTTCTAGTGATAATAATTATTCTGAATATGTTTAATGCAAATACTTATGTCAACTCTTATCTTTACACTGTAGATGCCTGATCTACAATGGCTCTGCTAATGCCTTGAGGTTTTAGAGATAACTGTCAGCTTGTTTCCAATGGACCATGGGTCAGGGTAATAGTAGTGTCTTAGAAAGGAAGGAATGGTTTTACCTTTCTTCAAAATACAGACTGGGCCTGCTGCTTCCATCTATCTTAGCAACAATCTTAAATTGGCTCTCAAAGATTTTGTAGCTTGATATACTAAAGAAAGTAACCAGATTGTGTTGTTGATGCCAAGTTTTTAAAGATGTGTGTGTGTGTGAATATAAAATATGGCAGGTGATAATGTGACAAAATTATATACAACAGGATAAAGAGTTATATAGGGCACAAACATCCAGCAAAATGACCCATTAGGTGGCTTTGTTGCACGTACATACGAAATTGAGAAATAATAAAAACTCGAAATGTGTAAAAATGGAATAGATCTTAGAGTTTTTCTACTCCAACTGGCTGCAGAGAAAATAGAAGCATGTGGCTCAAATAATGAAGATGGCTGACTCTGAGTTTCATATACTATAATTATATTATATATAATATGTTATATATAATGCATTCGCATATATACATAAATGTATCTTATAAATATCTCTTGTTTAAGAATTATGCAAATTTTTAATAAATATTATGACTCTCAACAATTTATTCTAACAATTTTTTGAACTAAGACTCTAGCATCGAAAGGCTGAGTTGTTTAACCACTAAACCACCATGGCCTGAAACAACCCTTTGTACAACAGTGTCTCCTTTTTATACCTCTTTTCAGAGGCCCTAGGTCCCTTTCAGGTGTCAGGCTCTTATGATTTATTTTCCTTTCAAAACACTGATACTATCAGTTGTCCATTGGTCTATTGCTTCACATAGTCTTGGGATCTTCCATGGAGAAATTCAGACCCTTATACATAGATTTTCAAACTCACAGCCACATAATCTTGCATGAAAAAAAAAATAGAGAGCTCTAAAATTAGTCTAAGCCACCACTAATGGCATATTTCTCACTTAAAGTCACTATTCTTAGGCCAAGATGTTTAGTAAATCGAGTTTCTATCCCATCTTCAATCCCAAATTTGTTACTTCTATTGGTCAACATTAAAAATTTTCCGGCGGGCCAAGATGGGCGACCTACACTGACGCATTTTGAATGTGGGGAAAAAAGAGCCATAAAAAACACAGAGTTATTAGGCACTGTACAAAAACTGGAGGGGCTAGACCCCCCCAGGAACACTCACAGCTCCCAAGGGACTGTTAAAAGTCCCAGGGTAAGGCTCTCTCCCCATCTCTCAAAGACACGGAAGCCACTAAACCCGGGATTCGGGAACTCCCATTTGGAGAGGCACCTGGTAAGATCGATCTCAACTTACAGCAGGCAGAATCAGGGTCCACTTGGCCATAGATCGCTGGCCTATTGGGCTCCCCACACCTCAGGTAGAACTTATACCCACTTAAAAAACTTTGCGAGATAGTGGAAGGCTTAGCAAGGAACAAACAGGGTGCTCAGCAGGTGGTCCGCAGCAGCTCCGTGAAGTGGAGGGCAGGAGGTTCCAAGAGAGCGCGGGAAGACGGGAACACAAAGGCGGGTGGGAGGGGCCGAATCCCGCCCACTGACGGCAGCGCAGCTGGGGCGGGAGTCCAGCTGGCAGGGCCAAATCCCCGCGAACCCACAGCAGGTCAACTGGGGAGAGAGACAGGCGTGGGCGGGGCCAGGGATCCATGCACCCGCGGCTGAGCTGCTGGGGCGAGAGGATCACTCAGACGGCTGGAGGATCCGGGGCTTGGGGTACCCACGGCCTAGCAGCCAGGAAGGGAATCAGGCACAGAGGCCAGCCCTGTGGCGAGAAGCCTAGTGAGAAACCAGAAATTGGGACCATAGCTGTATTCTGGAAAATCCAGACATATTAGGTGTGGAGCCCGATCCTGTCAGCCTCCCTGACGACAAACAAAGCCCACAGGATCTGTGCCTGGGCAAACAGGTCCAAACCATCAGAACCATTACAGGCTGATAACTCAGAGTACAACATAGAGAAGTCTGAATTGGGAGCAGTGAAACAATCCTGGTCCATTACTCACAACCTGGGAATAGGCTGCACCAGCTCACAGTGCCTCAGGCGATTAAAACCACAGTGACCCTGAAATCCCCCTGTAAGCAAGGACAAATAGCCAAGTAACTCGTCCCCTGCACCAAATCATCCACTGTGGCTCCAAGCACAGAAAACAGACAGCTAAACGCATCCAAGGGCCAAAGGTAAAAAAAAAAAAAAAAAAAAAAAGAAATCAAGGAAATATGACTCCAACAAAGCAGAACCATCCTAGCTCACCCAATTCGGATGACCACACACCAACAGAAACACATGAAAACATTGACAATTCTGCATTATGGAAAGTGATAGAGTCCCTGCAAGAAGAACTTAAATCTATGAAGGAATTCAAAGAAGCCACAATTCTACAAATCAAAACAAGGAACAACACCATTAAAGAGCTCCAAGCCAAGGTGACAGAGCTTGAACAGGAAAAGGAAAAAGCAATAAAAGATGTTCATACAAAAACAAGCAAGCTGGAGAAGGAAATGTACAAAACGAAC